>JAIEZT010001328.1:24482080-24652080 GCA_019594935.1 Periophthalmus modestus | reverse complement strand
CTGTCGATGCTCCTCTTTCTCATGTTCCAGTTCTAGGTCCTTCTTTTGGACGGCCTCAGTCAGATTTTGGATCTCCAAGTCCTGTTGTTCAAGTGTCCTGCTCATCTCTTCCATGTTTGTTTGAGCAGAGGCCAGTTCTTGAGTGAGCTGAGTTCTGTCCCTCAGTGCACTGTGGAAATGAGAAAATCTGATTTTGTTGTGGAAACTGGTGACACTCTCCAGCTCTTCTTCTTTCTCCTGGAGCATGTCTTTGACTTTATGCAGCTCCAGCTGCATTTTTGCTGTCAGGTTTTGGGTGTTGTGGAGCTCCTGTTTCAGCTGCTTGTTTTCGTGTCCTGCGCTGATGTACAGGTTCCTTATCTGTTTGTGGGCACTGATGTGGGCCACCATCTCCTTTTCTTTCTCCTGGAGCAAAGCCTTGACTTTTCGAAACTCCACGTCTGCCTCGTTTGTTCTTACTGTGCCGTTTTTGATTTTGTGGAGCTCCTTTTTCACCCCCATCATCTCCTGCAGTGACTGGAGATGCTTGATTCTTCTCTGCCGATGTTCTTCTTTCTCATGTTGCAGTTCGTGGTCCTTGTTTTGGACGGCCTCAGTGAGAGTTTGGATCTCCAGGTTTTTGCTGTTGGTTGATCCTCTCCTGAGCTTTGAGCCTCAGGTCCAGGGTTTGGTTTATTTGGACCTGATGTGTGAGCTCGGCCCTCGTTCGCTCTCTAACTCTTGGCGTAGCGCCTTCACCAGAGCGCTCTCCTCCAGGGGTACCTCGTTCAGGGGTGCCCCGTGCAGGGGTACCTCATCCTGGGTACCTTGTATCTCGTCCAGGGGTACCTCGTTCAGGGGTGCCTCGTTCAGGGGTACCTCGTTCAGGGGTACCTCATCCTGAGTACCTTGTACCTCGTGCAGGGGTACCTTGTTCAGGCATACCTCGTTCAGGGGTATCTCTCCTGAATACCTTGTACCTCATGCAGGGGTACCTCGTTCCAGGGCTACCTCGTTCAGGGGTACCTCATGCAGGGGGGTACCTCGTCCAGGGGTGCCTCGTCCAGGGGTGCCTGGGCCGGACCTCTCTCCTCGGGGGGTTGAGGAGTCTGGATGGTGGCAGACTCCAGGTGGGTCTCCCTCTGGCTCTTGCTCGTGTCCTGATGGTGTTGGACAGAGCAGAGCCTCCAGGCTGAAGTCCTGGTCGTAGAGGTGGACGTCGTCCTCAGACGTGTACAGGTACCAAGGCTTCATAGTGAAAGTTGTAGAGCGATTGTTTTTGTGCGAGTGTATCCATCGGTGTCAGAGAAGTAATGAACTGAATCTGTGAGCGACGTTATAACAAAACGTCTGATTCTGAAGTCTGACATCATCACATCACATGATGACATCACACATCTCCACGACGACCTCGTGTTTTTAGGGTTCTAAAGATGACATCATCGCTCATTTGCATAGTTTGTCTATCTATTTCTATATCTATTTCTATATATATCTCTATATCTATATCTAGTTATATATATATATATATATATATATATATATATATATATATATATATATATATATATATATATATATATATATATATATGTGTGCGTATATATATATATATGTATATACACACACGTGCGTATGTGCATATGTGTGTGTGTGTTTTGTGTGTGTGTGTGTGTGTGTGTGTGTGTGTGTGTGCATGTGTGTGTGTGAATGCTCCAGTGGCTCTGAGCTCTTCAGACTTAGAGTGAATATTTGATGTGTTCAGGTGAGCTGGTTTCACATTCTGTCATTAAAAAGTGATGAGGACAGGCTCCTGTGGCCTCACCTGCACAGAGCACACACACATACACACATATACACAGACACACAGACACACACACACACACACATACACACACTGCTCTGTCTCATTCATGTGCTACAAGTTAAAGATGATCTCAGATGGAGAGGAGGACCTTTATAAATCTATGGGAGATTCACAGTTTTTGAAAGAAATCCCCAAACTTCTGATCCACAAATGTTGAATTTTCTCATTATGTGTTTGGGTCATATTAATCAGATGGTTTAAAGTCCATTCAGTTGACAAAAATCACATCTTTATGGTTGAGTAATGGTAAAACTTTCTGAAGCTAATGTGGGAAAAAAAAATCATTTTTGTTTTCTTTATTTTGACAGGGAAGATGCTGAACTTTGTGCCAGTTTTTATTTCGTGTGGATCGCTCAGTGATTCCAGAGATTCAGCCTGAGAGCTCTAACAGATGCTCTGATGTCATGTGCTCAGCCTATGCACTTGTTATATTAGTAACTTTCATCTCCTACAATTTTATGCCCTGTGAACCCTAGAATTTCATGATAAAAGCCAAAATGATCCTTACTTTTAGGATTTACTGCATATTAACAGAAATATTGACTCCACCACAGTTTTGCATTTTATCTGCAGATAAACTGTTACTGTGTGTGAAGCTCAAATCCAATTTTCAGCCTAGAAAATCGCATTTTTTCCAACCCTAATGCGTCGCTTATATTTTGTTAAAGATTTAAACCCGTTCACATTCACATACATCACTTCAAATGTTTTATGATCCTCAGTCTTTTTCAGGGGTGGGAGTAGCAGTAGTTGCAGTAACAGTGGTAGAACTAATAACCTCACATGGAACAATATGACATGTGGGACTGCAGTTTGTAATACTACCACAAGGGGTCACCAAAAACTGTATTTTCCTTGCAGTTTTGTCTTTGCTTTACAGGTTATATACATAATGTTGAGTTCTGATGTAAGGAACCCAGACAGTCTCCAAAACAGACCAGTAACTGACCAATAAAACCTTCACATCTTGTCGGCATAGCAACCGAGTGTCACGTACAACAGCATTAACAACACATCAACAATTACATGAACGATAAAAAGTGACGACTCTGAACTAAACACAAAATATCACATCATTACAATATATATAGTCCAAGTCGACATCCTGAATAGCATATCAAACAAGCTCTGTAAAGTATGCATTCATTTTTTTTAAATTATATTATCATTAATAACTAATTGAAAGTGAAAGTGAAAGTGAAAGTAGCCCAACTCATGCTCATTACTTTTTCAATAGAGCAATAGAAAGAATAGTCACCTGCTTCCCACCTCTGAGTAAACAATAAATTACAGACTTGTTCAAGCACCACGAAGCCAAAAAGAGTAACCAAATACGAGTAATGTTACTGCAAAATAATATAACTCAAGTACAAGTACAAAATAAAAAAGTATATGGGAAGACTAAGAGTAACACGGTGAGAAAAGGAACCACAACTTTTACTCAAGTAAGAGTAAAAGAAGTAGGAGTAAAAGTATGCTGCTAGAAAAGGATTCAGAAAAGTGCAAGTTCTTTAAAAAGTTACTCGAGTAAATGTAGCTGAGTACTACGCACCGCGGTTTCGTATTTTTATCAGTTTATATTATTATCCATCAAAAGGCACAAGGTGAATTTTAAAACGAGTCCCTGCCTCCATACGCTGAGGAAACACGGGATTATCATGACAAACCTGCTCAAACACACGTCTAAAAAAAACTACTTATACATTTACTCAAGTAACTTTTTAAAGAAACTGTACTGTTGAGTTATATTGTATAGAACTAACAGTACTCTGTTGAGTAGTAGTTCCCCCAATATGTTATAGTCTTGTTTGAGTCATTTCTTGAACAATTACTTTGTACTACTACCCGAGTAACATTATTTTGAAGTAGCGTTACTCTTATTTGAGTAATTTCTTGGACTTCTAACTGAGTAATATTATTCTGAAGTAACGTTACTCTTACTTGAATATTTCTTGGACCACTACTTTATACTTTTACCTGAATAATATTATTTTGAAGTAACAATACACTTACTTGAATCATTTCGTGGGCCACTACTTTGCTCTTCTGCTTGAGTAACATTATTTTGAAGTAACGTTCCTCTTACTTGAGTCATTTCGTGGGCCACTACTTTATACTTCTACTTGAGTAATGCTATTTTTGTCACTTGTGGTGGTGAGGTGTGGACTCAAATACTGCACAAGGAAATGCCCGAGTCCAAAAGTGCCGAAAAACAGGTTTATTAACAAAAAACGAAAACAGAGCTACAGGATCTACAAGGAAAAACAGGAGCCAAACACAAGACAGGAACCAAACAGAAGACAAGGATCCAGCAACGAAACAGGGCATCCACAGAATATAAGGGCTGCCCCCCGATGGGCAACAAGGAACAGGTGCGGAGCCAACCAGGGAGGCAGCAAACAAAAGCAGGGAGGAACAGGGCTGGATCCGGAGTAGGGACGGGACCAGGACAGGGACAGGAACAGGGACCAGGGACCACCGGCGGGGCAGACCAGAGGGGAAGGGGACGGAACCCCCCTGTGGTCGAAGACAGGCAGGGTCAGGGCCCGGGGCAGACAGGGCCCGGGGCACAGACAGGGCCCGGGGCAGACAGGGCCCGGGCAGACAGGGTAAGTAGTGAAGTAACGTTACTCTTATTTGAATAATTTCTTGGACCACTACTTTGTACTTCTACCTGAGTAATATTATTTTGAAGTAACAATACTCTTATTCGAGCAATTTCTTGGACTTACTCAAATAAGAATACTTTTACTTGAGTAATATTATTTTGAAGTAATGTTACTCTTATTTGAGTCATTTCTTGGACCACTACTTTATACTTCTACTTGAGTAACATTATTTTGAAGGAACGTTACTCTTACTTGAGTACACTTGTATCCTCTCTCCCTGTGTGTTTGAAAGTGACTGATCCAGAGTAGAATAACTCGTCTTCACTCAACAGAAAAGCGCAGAGGCAGGTTTTTCCTCAGGCTCAGTAAACACTGGCTGCTTTGTCAAACCTCAAACTTGTTCAAACACAAGTTCAATGCGCCGTCTCTATTTTAACCTGAGCCTCTGTGACAAACGTGCCCTGCTCCCCCTCGCCCTCTCCGCGTGTATCTGTGTATCTGTGTGTACCTTAGACCTGTCCCGCACTCCGTTACCCAATAGAAACCCCTGCACAGCCCCATAGCAGCCCGCTGTGTCACCGCGCGCACAGCCGCCGGGCGTGTGACCTCGTCGGGCTGGATTCCACCTGCACACCTCACATCCGCGCGCACCTATTCCCGCGAGAAAGAAAAACGCAAACTCTCACAACAATACATCACTTTCTTCAGACTGAATTTAGAAACCTAACCTGGATACTACCGCTTTCCAAACTTGTAAATATTCATCAGGACGAGCGCGCACCTTGGTTTCGAGTGGCACCAGCTCAACTCTACTCTAAGGACCCTTTCTTCTGAACAGGGGCTTTTACGCACGGCCAGTCCGCGTCTGAGGAGCTGCGCAGCGGGGAGCGAGCACCACGCCATCATGGTAAGGATCATTCTCTAAATATTTCAAACTTTATGGACGTTTTTTGCAGTTTTGCAGCGCATTTCGGTCCAGAGATACATCAGTGTTGTTACTTTAACCGTTTAGTTTGGCTGCGTGTCGTGCGTAAACGCTTTGGGGACATTGACAACCACTTTGCCGAACCCAATGCGACTTTTCAAAACAAGGGTTGGCTAATGAGTTGTTTTTGTCAAGTGTTGCGCTTTGCTTCTGTAGACAAAAGGTGAACCAACTCCCTCACCACAGGGCAAAAGCCGTTAGCGTCAGCGGCGTACGTGCGTAAAAACGTAGCCTGTCGTCGTGTGTGGCGTCTTTGAACTTGCCCCACGGACCGACGCAGCGTGAAGAGCGGCCCGCGAGGGGTTAAATGTGACGGGACAGAGCGGCGGCGGAGGAGAGGAGAGGAGAGGGGGAGAAGAGTGCGGAAAAAGTGAGACGAGCTGCTCTCCGCGGTGCACACTGGGAAATGTGAAAAGACCCAAGCCGCAGAGTGAATGAAAAAGTTTTTTGTGGAGAGAGGGAGAGAGGAAGAGAAAGAGAGGGAGAGAGAATGACAGGGAGGGAAAGAGAGGAAGAGATAGAGGGAGGAGGGGGAAAGAATGAGAGTATGAGAGGGAGAGAAAGAGACCGAGAGGGAGAGACAGACGGAGAGAGAATGAGAGAATTACAGAATCACAGAATGAGAGGGAGAGAAGGAGGAGGAGAGAATGAGAGGGAGAGTATGAGATGGAGAGAAAGAGAGAATGAGAGGAAGAAAAAGAGAGGGAGAGGAAGAGAAAGAGAATGAGAGGGAGGGGAAGAGAGGGAGAGAAAGAGAGAATGAGAGGGAGGGAGAGAGAGGGAGAGAAAGAGAATGAGAGGGAGGGAAAGAGAGGGAGAGAAAGAGGGAGGAGGGACAGAAAGAGAGAATGAGAGGGAGAGAATGAGAGTATGAGAGGGAGAGATAGAGACGGAGAGAATGAGAAAATGAGAAGGAGAGAATGAGAGGGAGAGAAAGAGAGAATGAGAAGGAGAGAATGAGAGTATGAGAGGGAGAGATAGAGACGGAGAGAATGAGAGGGAGAGAATGAGAAAATGAGAAAGAGTATGAGAGGGAGAGATAGAGACGGAGAGAATGAGAGGGAGAGAATGAGAGATAGAGACGGAGAGAATGAGAGAAAGAGAGAAAGAGAATGAGAGGGAGAGAAAGAGGAGGAGAGAATGAGAGGGAGAGTATGAGAGGGAGAGAAAGAGAGAATGAGGGGAAGAGAAAGAGACGGAGAGAAAGAGAGAATGAGAGGGAGAGATAGAGATGGAGAGAATGAGAGAAAGAGAATGTGAGGGAGAGAGAGAATGAGAGGGAGAGAAAGACAGGGAGTGAATGAGAGAAATAGAGAATGACAGAATGAGAGGGAAGAGAGAGAGGGAGAGAGGTGAAGAGAGGGAGGAGGGACAGAAAAAGAGAGAGAGAGTAGGAGGGAACAGATAGGAGGGAATGGAAGAGAGATAGGAGGAGAAAAGAGTGAGGAGGGAGAGAGTGACAGACTGACAGGGAGAGCAGTGAGCAAAGTTTGTTTGGAGACTGCCCCTGGTGCGTTTATGGAACCGTAGGGAAAATAAGGATCATGTGAGATTCTACAAGTAAAATCATTTACTTCTACATTATGCCTCATGTATTAGAGCAAAATTAATATTAACAAAATAAGTAAACAAAATAAATCATTTCACAAAGTAGAAAACGTAACAAAAATGCATAACAATACTTAAATGAACTCCAAATGATCAACATATTCAAATTTAAAGCCTCAGTATGTAACATTTTTCCCATAGAATAGACTACATACTAATAAAACTTACTCTGAGTGGGCTTGCATCTCCACAAACCTGACTCTTATTTGGACTGGTGGGGGCCTTCTCCCTCACAGTTTCTTGGAAATGCTGTTCCTTTGGCTATATATAATTTTGCGTGGAGAATGTTCTGTAGTATGGTTTTAACTTTCGTGGAGTCATGCAGGTGCACCCCCCCGACAGTTATATACTGTACCTTTAAAGTATGGGTCAAATAACTGAATTTATGTGGGATAATTAGCTTTTTTTTTTTCACCTAGGCTATAATACAATCTATATTAGCTGCAAAAGTCACCAATATTAATATAAAATCTGCCATAAAAATATAAAAAAAAGCTTAATATAAATGTAATATTATATAACATCAAAACCAATAGCTTTTAACATGACCTTTACAATAACAGGCTGCATATCTTTACAACTAAGATCTTCTTCAAAAATGTCATCTGATTTATGGTCTCATAGTTCAAATATCAATGCATATATTTAAAATGCACAAGCCCTGCACCTCCAGCTGCACTAATCAATAGTCGTCGTATATATAGATCCGAGCGTTCGCGTCGTCTGAACCTGTCACAGAGCTGAAAATGAGCTCCACATGGAACACTGCTCTTTGCCACAATGACACACATCAGGTCTGGTTCAGTTATGAGGGTCTAAGGTGGGTGCAGTGTCATGTCAGTCACTATTACTTCAGGTCTACTCAAATAAATGGCTAATAAAAAAAAAAAAAAAAGTGTAAAGTCTAGAAAATCCCCAAAAGAGCTTGCGTAAGCTTAATATTTTGTTTTCTATGGTTCCAAATCTCATATCAAGATTAGGTTTTTGAAAATGCTGGTTCTTTAAATTTATTCTATCAGGCAGAGTTCTTCTCTCAAACTTATGTCATGTGACAGGAAGTGCTCCACTGTGTTTTTTAACTCCATGCACCTTCACTAGAATCATTTGGATCATTTCAGCTCTGGAATCGCCGATCTGTACTGAACTAAACGTAAAAAAACGCGATGTTAACTTGAAAACTACCATTTCATGACATCACACGGTGGAACAGAGCATTCTGAGCTTTGGAGATGTAGACAGACTAATAATAAAGCGTTACTCAAACATGTAACAAAACAAAACACAACTCCAGGTGTGTTTTTGAGGAGGGAACAGCATCATATCAAGGCTTAAAACTCATTTTTTTGGGTGTAATACAGGACCTTTAATGGTCTTGTACATCATTTGCAACATATACACTTATTTTGATTTTAATATTTCTAATTCTATATTTTCCACTGCACCTGAGTTCTCTGTAGCCAAATAAAAAGTTGATTGTCAAATCTACAAAATAAAAACAGGTTAAGTACAATTAAATAAGTATTGTAGTACTCTCATAAACAAGACTAAATACAATGAAACTGTTACCAATTCCCTCTGGATGATAAATACTTTTTGGCCTTCAGATTTTCATAAATGTAAGTCTGTGATCCATATTCACTCCTAAATCTAACGAATAAAGCATTTTGAGCAGTAAAACAAACGGCATTTTCTAAAACAACTTCGTGCGTAAAGATGGCACAACTTTTACGCACGGCCCTTGAACTATCCATGTCTGTGGCGCGTGGTGCGCTCTGGCCCCGCCCCTCTCCTCTCGCTACAGTCATAATATTACAGTGTGCACTAAAGTAGCGCGCACATATGGCACACAGGGATGCAGGACTCTTCAACAGCGCATCCAACCTTTCCAAATGGACTTTTACTCACTTTAACGACAAATCTCGCGCTATTTCACCACAAAACGGAATTTTCCTTCTTACAAACTTTGGGTGAGATAACTTTTTTGTTTTGAACTTTGCGTAATTTTATTTCATTCTGCTCTTCTTATACTTATGAATTCTGTAGCGTCCTTGACTTGTCTCTCGTTGCCTTTGTAGGGATTTTAGCGCTAAACCAAAAACATGTTCTCCTACATAAAGAATCTGAATGATATGGTGTTTTCTACGGTAAGCTAACGACTCTGCGAGCTGCATGTCGTTGCTGTGCTGCTGGGATCGTGACACGGGTGCATGGCATGGTTTGGTCGTGTCAAAACAGCTTCATTTGGTTTGGATGAGGCGCTGGTCCAGGCCGCATTAACCTGTGACTCCGCGCGCCTGCCCCAGCTGCGGACCGTTGGTAGCCTAAATATTTGCGCTACCACGTGGACTGGAACGCTCTTTATTTGCCTTGTGCATGGGTTTTCACTGCTATCTGACTACTAAATCAACAGAGGTGGGTGGAGAAAGTAAAACTATACATATGAAAGTCACATCTAAGTATTATTACTCAAGTATAAGTTAGTAGTGAGAAGTATTTGGATGGCTGCAGAGTTTTGGGTGAGTCCAAACCTGTGCAGATTTAGTCTGGATGTAGACTTTTTAGACCCTTGTTTTAGTTTTGGTTAGTCCAACTTTAGTACCAATTTATCTGGTGAAGTGAATAAAGTTTAAAACTAACTATCTGGACAGAACATCTGATTTTCATCTGATATCACAATAAATGCACAGATTTGAGATATTTCCTTAGAATATACTGAAAAGTGAACTACAAGTAAGATTAGTTTTTAGTTCAAGTTGCAAAAAACACAAATGTTCACATCATTTACTAGTTTTTGTTAGTTGTAAACTTACTCACAGTTGGAAAAGTATCCCCGGCTCACACAAAAGTAGGAGTACAATGGCAAACATAACAGCCTGATACTCAAGTGCAAGTAAAAGTACTGCGTCTGAGTACTACCCACCTCTGTCCTGTACTTACATGGGCTGGTGCTGTCTCGTGTGACTAATGGTTTGGTCTGACTGAAGTATTAATACTAGACGAGTTTGGAGTGTCCGTTGCATATAACTGCTGTTATATAATATTTGCACACACTGTTCATAAAGTCTGTGGTTAGGCTGTTGTGTTAATGAAGCTTTCTGTTTTCTCAAGATACTTTCACTTTTATTCTGTGAGATACTGAGTTCAAAAAGGACAGGGAGTGACAAAGTCCCAACATGAAGTAAAAGACTCATTTGCATTTTCAACAGTTTTGTGATTTCAAACGTTACTTTGATTGTTTTAGGCTGCGCTCAAACCTGCACACGCCGTTTTCAAATCTGGGATTAAACCGGCACTAAAACTGGAATTTAACGTGGATTAGAAGAGGAACCAGGACTAAACCAGGACTAGACCAGGATTAGACCAGGAATAAACCAGGACTGAACCATGTCTATTCCAGGACTAAAGCAGGACAACCAGGATTAAACCAGTACTAAACCAGGACTAAACCAGGACTAGACCAGGACTAAAGCAGGACCAAACCAGGACTAGACCAGGACTAGACCAGGACTAAACCAGGATTAAACCAGGATTAAACCAGGACTAGATCAGGACTTAACCAGGACTAAACCAGGACTAAACCAGGACTAAACCAGGACTAGACCAGGACTAAAGCAGGACTAAAGAAGGACTAAACCAGGACCAAACCAGGACCAGACCAGCACTAGACCGGGACTAAACCAGGACTGAACCATGTCTATTCCAGGACTAAAGCAGGACTAAACCAGGATTAAACCAGCACTAAACCAGGACTGAACCAGGACTAGAACAGGACCAAACAAAGTCAGGACTAAACTGGGCTCAAATAGAACAAACCAGGACGGACGTGAGTCCACCCAAACCTACTTATTTTGTTCTTAAATTCATTCAAACCAAAACAGGAAATAGGACTATAACACCATGTAATACCAAACAAATCATTTTAAATAATCTACTATATTCTATGTTTTGCAGGCATTTTACTTACACTAAAGTTGAGTTTTCCTGTGCTGTGGTTTGACTTCCACAGAGTGACTCATGTGCTAGGTGTGTCCAGACAGAATTCAGAATGATATTTCAAACATCCTTCTTAATCCATCCCTCTGTTTTAGGCTGTAATTAAAAATTTAATGAGCAAATACTGCAAATACCCTAGTCTCTGTGAGGTCTTATTCTGTGTAAAAGCTGCTAATCCTGTAGTCGAGACCTCTACAAACATGTTCTGAAATGTCCCAGTGTGTCAGATGCCCTCCCTGTGTCCTGTGTCTCAGATTCCAGAGGGTATGACTGACAGGCGGTTTAACCAGTCAGAGAGACACATGGGCCGTTCGTGTCAAAACAAACATGGTGGTTTAGGAGGGGGAAAAAAAAAAGGAAAAAAAAAAAAAGCAGAGGACAGATTATTTTAGGCTGTGTTTAAACCTGCACATGCACCATATACAAATTTGGGATTAAACTGAGACTAAAGACCGATTTTAACATGGATTAGAAAAAGAGTAAAACAGGAGTAAACGAGGAACAAAAACAGGACTAAACTAGGACTAAATCAGGACTAAACCAGGACTAAACCAGGACTAGACCAAGATTAGAGGGGGACTAAACCAGGACTAGAGCAGGACAAAACCAGGACTAGAGCAGGACTAAACCAGGACTAAACCAAGGCTAGACCAGGACTAGACCAATAATAAACAATAATAAACCAGGACTAAACCAGGACTAAACCAGGATTAAACCAGGACTAGAGCAGGACTAAACCAGGACTGAACCAGGACTAGAGCAGGACTAAACCAGGACTAAACCATGACTAGACCAGGAATAGACCAAGACCAAACCAAGGCTAGACAAGGACTAGACCAGGACTAAACCAGGACTAAATCAAGACCAGTCCAGGACTAGGCCACGGCTGAGAAACATTAGATTTCTACAGAATCCACAATCAAAGGACCAGACTCTCATTTACCTCAGGTGTTTATAGTTATATATTTAGTTCTGAATCATATGAGAGTTTTCTAGAGGAGAAGTCTTCTGCATTTCAGAGACACATGGTACAAACGAGTGTGTGTTGGACCCGTGCGTGGTCGGCCCGTGCGTGGTCGGCCCGTGCGTGGTCGGCCCGTGCGTGGTCGGCCCGTCTGTGGTTGGCCCGTCTGTGTGTCGGCCCCGTGCGTGGTCGGCCTGTGCGTGGTCGGCCCGTCTGTGGTCGGCCCGTCTGTAGAAGGGACTGGCCGCTCAGGCACGTGCGTTAGACCTCCACAAATATGTTCTGAAATGCCTGGGATTCTTCACTTCCAATGTCAATTCTATTCAAAAAATCTGATATTTTTCATTAATATTTGTGAGATTCTCTCTTACTCACGCTAATGGAAGCTTTGTTGCAAAAGTACAAGTACATGTTGTACATTTGTATATTTTTGCTGCTTCTTTCATAATGGGTACTATTTCAGAACCCAGCAGCAGCATTTAAAGCCACAGTATGAAAATAAGGGCCTCCTCCTGCTCGTTTCCATGGAAGGATTGTCCCTTTGGCTGTAATATTCCACAGTACGGCATAAAGAAGAAGAATGTTCCAAAGTATGATTTTAACTTTCTAGTTTCATGAAATTAGGTGACGTACCAGGTCCAGAAAGTTACATACTGTACCTTTTAGTCTTTGTGAAGGCACACTATGTAACTTTTCTGGTGGAGGATCCGCCACCTGCTTGTCTCCATGGAGATGTTGTTGCTTTGCCTGGAACATTCCAAACATCGATCTCACATTTATTGTTCAAACACACTGTAAAACGTCTCCACAGATCTGACCTGTAACTTGCTTGGCTCCATTCCTTACATGCCATGCTGCAAAACATTCCAGGCAAAGCAACAACATCTCCATGGAGACAAGCTTGCAGTGGACCTTCTACCAGAAAAGTTCCGTAGTGTCCTTTTAGAACTCTATTTTGCTCCGTTGTATTTCCTCTGCGTAATTGGCTGATGATCTGTGTGAGAGCGATTCCCCACGGCTCTCTGTAAACAGCACGTCTGATTACATTACTGCGGCTCTTGGTGCACGGGAGAATATCTGAGCCAAAACAGTAATTACCCGTCGCAAATATGTAGCACTCCCGCTCAAATGATACACCATATTTCATCTGGATCATTGACAGGGATCCAGCGTTACCCGAGAGTTTAACTGCTTACCTTCATTACATAACCATGTGTCTGTGAGGTCTGTTTAATGGTTACTTTTGGCCAGAATGTCACTTATGCTGTCACTGTACTATTAAAGCCGTAGTATGTAACTTTTTAGACAACAACACAACAACAAAAGCATGTGTTTCATTATGCATGTTTTCATTGCATTGAAAAATATACAAAAACATGTTACAGCGAGCAGGCTTGCATCTCCACAAACCTGACTCTATTTGGCCTGGAGGAGAGGCTCTTCCTGCTTGTTTCCATGGAAATGTTGTTCCTTTGGTGATAATATTCCACAGTGTAGCATGAAACTTATCTCTCTGGAGAATGTTCTGAACTATCGTTTTAACTTTGCATTTCCATGGAATCAAACAATTGACTTTACACCTGCAGAAAGTTACATATCACTTTAAAGCCACAGTATGTAACTTTTTAGCAACAAAATAGATGAAAAGGAATGGGTTTTTCATGTTTTTTTTGTGTTGCACTGAAAAACTTTTAAAAAGCGTGGTCTTACTGTGTGTGTTTGCCTGTGCACAATTTGACTATTATTTGTCCAGCTTGTTTCCATGGAAATGTTCCGTTGGCTGTAATCATCCACAGTCGGGCATAAAATGCATCTATGTCTGTGAAAAGCAAAACCACCTCCAGAAAGTTTAAAGAGCCCAAATTAGACTATTCTCTGATCTCTGTTCTAATGATGTTTCCTCATCACAAACAGACCTGGAGTTGTGTTTTGTTTCATTCACACACGTGTTTAACACAAACTCACAAATCCTGCATATTTAGGCTGAGTTCTTCTCTCAAACTGAAAACGCTCTGTTTCACCTTATGATGTCATCATGTGGTAATACAGGAAGTGCTCCACTGTGTTTTTAAACTCCACACACCTTCACTAGAATCATTTGGATGATTTAAGCCCTGCATTGCCAATCTCTACTGAACTAAAAAAAAGGAGTTGTTAACTTGAAAACTACCACTTCATGACATCACAAGGTGGAACAGAGCATTTTGAGCTTTGGAGATGTAACAGACTAATAATAAAGTGTTACTCAAAAATGTGTGAATGAAACAAAATTATAACATGACCTAAAGTGCCAAGAGTCAATTCTGTGTAATATGGGACCTTTATATTTTAATAAATTAAGATCTGCTTGATTTGAGGAAAATGTGAAAAAACTGCGATTTGACCTAAAGGTGCACTGTTGGCTGCTTGTTCCATGGAGATTTATTGCTTTGTCTCCATGGAGATATTATTGGCATTAAAATTTCCTGAACTGTTCCACAAATACCTCTTGTGCATTTTCAACTGTTTTTACTGCGAGCTGGACTCAAAATCTACCTCTCGCGCTCTGGTGGCCTCTACTGCTTGTCTGCTTGGAGATGAATATGTTTAATGCCATACTGTGGAACATTTTAGGCAAAGAAATAAGATCTCCATGGAGACAAGCAGGTGGTTTATCCACCAGAAAAGTTGCTCAGTGCACTTTTAAATCATTGTAAAAGTGCACTGTGTAACTTTTGTTCTTTTAAATACTATAGAGCTGTGTTCGACTAAAGAAATGCTTGGTCGATTGAAAAGGAGGCGTGGCAAAAGCTCTCAAAACTATTACATATCTGTGTATCTGACCCAAACTGCACTAACAAGACTATACCTGTAGGGGGAGTTCATGCAAAAACGACTATCTATACAGAAAAAAGTACAAGGAAACAAAGTATTTGTATAAAGACAGATTCAACCTGTGAATCATGAGTTTAATCTGACTTTTTGTATATAAACATACCAAACTATACCAAATCTTCAGCTTCAACTCTGATTGGCTAAGACTCCATCGATCGATTAATCGACTAAAGGCCCATAGCTCTAAAATACAAATATTTGACTTTCTTTCAATTTAATTCCATTTTATAACACATTTAAAAGAACTTCAGGTGACCAAAGTGCCCCACATAAAAGTCAACAAAAACCAAATACACAGATACCACGATGCATACTTTACTTCTGATACTTTCTTGTATGATGCAGTATTGTCTGCTAGAGGAGAGGAGCTTTGGTCTCATTTTATATAAACATTCCACTCCTGTGACAGCGTAGAATAAAAGGAAACTATTAGGCTGGAACTAATCGATTGAAAATGCTCTGGGTTCAGTAGGTTAATTCTTACACATGTCCAAACTACTAAAACAAAGATTAATGTTTCCCAGTCACTGTTATACATTTCCTTTTAGCAGCAACACTCAGTTTAATAAAAGCTGAAATGTGAATAATTTCCTCAGTAACGCTGGGGATGGTCTACATGTATGTCTATGGTGGAATGTTCAGCAGTTACCATGGAGACACAATGGACACGTTAGCAAACACTGAAAATAGTGTTAAAATAGTCTGAAAACTCAAGAAAAAAATACCAAAAGTGATTTAAAGAGCACAATTAAATTTTCCTGTGATCAGTCCGAGTGTTCATGGTTCTGTTTAGAAGTTTGATTTTACACAAAACGCTGACAGTGACTAACTGACAAACTGTTGGCTAATGCTAGCTAGTTACTTACTGTAATTTTATGTTGGAGAGACTTGTTTAACGGCACAAATCAGCTCACCTGTTGTAGTTCAGCTAAGTCCATTTTTATGGTCTGATTGTGTAAAAAAAACCCTCAGATTAAAGTCTAATTTGAGTAACAGAGCTTCAGACAGGGCAGTGCCTACAGTTAGCGTCACACCCCCAGGGAATGTTGATGACGTCAGCTGCAAAATATCAATAAACAAAGCCCCAACTAGAAGCCCTTATTTAAACCACTAACAATAGAAATATAAAATAAATAAATAAATAAAATCTCCAAAATATACCAAATAAAAATTCTGCCAAAACTACCAGCCAACCTTTCATTTTGTGAACTAACAAACATTTTAAAAATATTTTAAAAAAATATTTTTTTAGCATTCTTGATAATACAAGTTTCGACAAATCCCATTTTCCCCTGCATCTGTGCTACAGCAACAACTCTCTACTACAAACACATAAAACCAACAAAAAGTACATAAATGTATAACCTAAAAAAGAAAAGCAGCAACAACAAATATTTAAAGCCCCAGTATGTAACTTTTTTGCCCAAAAAAAATGCAAGTTTTTTATATAACGGATATTTTTATTGCGCTGAAAAAAATAGAAAATCATGTGTGTTTACTGTGCGCCGGCTTGCTCCTCCACAAACCTGACTCTCATGTGGTCTAGAGGAGGCCCTCTTCCTGCTTGTTTCCATGGAAATGTTGTTTCTTTGTCTATACTATTCCCCAGTATAACATGAAACAAAGTATGATTTTAACTTTCTATTTCCATGGAAACATGTAGTTGACCATCCAACTCCAGAAAGTTACATACTGTCACTTTATTTAAAGGGCCCATATTACACTATTTTCTGATCTCTTCTAATGTTGTTTCCTCGTCACAAACGGACCCTGACTTGTGTTTTGTTTCATTCACACATGTTTAACACACAAACCCTGGATATTTAGTCTGAGTTCTTCTCTCAAACAGACACACTCTGTTCCACCTTGTGATGTCATCATGTGGTAATACAGGAAGTGCTCCATTGTGTTTTAAAACTCCACACACCTTCATCACCATTCAATCATTTGGATAATCAGCCCAGAAATTGCCAGTCTCTGTAAGTAAAAGGAGCTGTTAACTTGAAAACTACCACTTCATGACATCACAAGGTGGAACAGAGCATTTTGAGCTTTGGAGACGTAGACAGACTAATAATAAAGTGTTACTCAAACATGTGTGAATGAAACAAAACACAACCCCAAGTGTTTTTCTGATGAGGTAACATCATTATTTAACAAAAACTCACACTAAACCTCACAAGAGTCAATTTTGTGTAATTTAGGACCTTTTAAAACAACTATTTAACACACATTTTTTCCTCCTCTCTCTGCTCCAGTCTGATGCCCCGGAGGAACAGCCCAGCGTCTTGGGTCGGATCGGGAGCTGGTTATGGTCCAGAAGTTCCCTAAGCTCCTCCGAGAACGCCTCTCCTAGAAGCCCCAACCTCCCCGAAGGAACAGAGCAGTCCGACTCCCTCGCCGACGACGTCTTCTACGCCGTCTCCCAGGACTCCCCTAAGTCTCTGCACACTTCAGAAGGCCATCCCAGCGGGGAGGAGACAGCCGAGGACGAGTGGGAGGAGGCGCGCAGTTCATTCGAGAGTGGGAATCTGACCAGCAACCACCAAAACACCAAGCACTTGTCACATTGGGAAGTCCATGGGAAATCTGACAGCGATCACACCCAAGACAGGCAGGCACGGGCAGGCAAAAAGCTGCATGTTTACCTAGAGGAGACGAGTGTTTCTGGAAGCGCCGGCCAAGAAGTAGTTAGCACCAAATATGCAAAAAGTTTACAAGTTCGACCCAAAGCGAAGAGGTCTGTTAGCTTGGACACGGAAAGGGAGCCTAGCTACTCGAGCGCGCTAGTGGGAGTGAATTTAAAATCTCCAAAAGCTGAAAATTTGGAAGTAGAAGACGACATGGGGCGTAAAAGTGCCAGGAGGAGGTATAGGAAGAACTCACAAGGAGATGAAAGAAGTAACGCGACACAGGCAGACAGGGAGGTGACTGATAAGGCTGATGAGGCCGATAAGGCTGTGACCCCCTCCCAGAAGGCCAAAAGTCCCAAGTCCAACGCGACAAACCACGCCCCTACTGAAACCAGCCCCTCCCCCTCACCTGAATTGAAAACCCACTCTTCCGGTTCGCAGTATTTGGAGAGTGGCCAGGATTTGAACAGCACATTGGCATGTGGTGGAGCAGCCGACGAGGAGGAGGTAAACATGGCGGACAATGAGCGCCTGTACAGAGTGGAGAGGAAAACGGAGACGCCGGAGTCCAAACGGAGAAGCCTCAAGGTGTCCAGGAGCGAGGTGAAGCTGTTTCCCAAAAATGTGCCCCTGCGAGCCGAACACAAGATGGTAATGAGGAGGGAGCAGATCCAAGAGGAGACTGCAGCCGATCTCAAGTAGGTTTGATTTACACGGGGAAAAAGTGCAATCTGAAAATCAAAATCATTTATTTTGTATAGAATATATGAATAAAACTCAGCAAGAAATGTAAAGACTTCAAACCAGATGTGAAACGGCCTTTGAAATGAGTCTGTCCCGTGTAACTCTATGACTACGATGATTAAATGAAATAATACTGTACATGCTATGGGGCAGATGTTGTTGTTTCCTCATTCCACTGACCAAAAAACAATCAAATTCAGTGTCTCTCCTTAAATAAAATTGCCACTGCAACAAGGATAAAGTTTTCTGTTTGGCTTAAAATAACAAATGAGGAGACAAAAGCTACTCCACTAACAAAAACATGTTCTATCGGCAAATCTCAGTCAAATTATACTCAGCTCAAGATCAATACTAATGCAAGATAAATACTGCAAGACAAATACTACTTGACACAGGCATAGCTCTACTAAGCACTTCATCAACTTATCTTTTTTCCAGTGTAGGCTTAGGGTGTTTCTTGTGTTCAAATATTGAGTTCAAACTTTTAAGTACGTTTCCTGTATTCAAAAATGTGATATAAAATCTGTAAATATTCTTTCAGTCGTTAAAAGTATTACTAACACAAAGCATAAAATACTTTATGTTTTTTAGATTTGTTTACTTACTGGTCTGAGAACTTGTGTTTTCTTATTTTAAGCAAATATCTCAAAAGCATTTTGAAAGATTTAGAGTTTCCGCAACTAAAAGTCACATTACACACTGAAATCACTAGAATAGCAGGTTGCCAAAATAGCACGCGGTCTGTAAATATCTCTATCACATGTGAAACTAATGAATATCTGGTAAACATGCTTGTTGAGACATTTATATCCACGCTGTCTTGAATACTAGCTTATGAAATTTATGCATTTGCACTTATGTCTATTTATGCATTTCCTTTAACATTAATGTCAACAGTTTGCAGGCGTGTTTACTGTAAACATCGCCCAGGTCATAGTGGTATTATATGAACTTATTTAACCTCTCCCTTAACCACCGAAGCAAATGCATCACTGAGAGCAGTGACGAAAGTAAAGTGCGTATGACAGGTTAGATGATTCACTTCATTAAAGCATAGTTAACTTTATTATATTTAAGATTTCTTGCCTAGTTTTGATCTTTTTGTATAATTTTACTGCCTGGTTGAACACAGGTAGCAGCTGTTACCTAGCAACCATAATGTTCACATGGGCTAAAACCTATCAAGTCTAAATTACGCAAAAGTTATGACACAGCTAATGAAATTGATTAATTTTACTTAATTTTGTTCAATGAAGGTTTCATCAGAAAAATAGTTTTCCTCATGCGTAACCTGTTGTTGCATTCTGGATGGAGTTTTTAGAGTTTAAGAACTCAGCGCTACTTCCTGTATTTTTGCACTTTTCTTTCACAAACTGCCACTTAACTGATGCAAAGCTATGATAAATATTTAGCACACGCACTATCCCACCAAACCAAGTTATAATCAGAAACATGAAAAACCTGTTATATGCAAAGTACAAGATGCAAAATAGAAAGTAAATACATGTGTTTCAACATAAACTTGCATTCTGAAAGTGTTTAAAAGTGTATACACGTAAAGGTGCACAGTGAACTTTTCTGGTGTAGAGACCGTCACCTGCTTGTCTTCATGGTGATGTTATTGCTTTGGTATTTTCAATAACACCAGGCCAAGTTACAGGTCTAATCTGTGGAGAAGTATTTTTGACCAATAAAAACACATAAAAGTCAATAAATGTAAGGTAGAAAGGTTGAATGATGCACTAAGGGACGGTGGCGTGTCCTTCCCCAGAAAAGGTACATATTGCACCTTAATATTAATAGATAGGAGCATGTACTTTCTTCCACATGTGCTTTTCCTCTTAACATTATGATCAGTTCGTTACACTATAATTATTGCCGAACACATTTAGCTGTGATTGTCCAGATGATGTCATTGTTGGGTGGCTTATAACAGGTGTAGCCACTTTGTGATCTGAGTCATATTACAAAATACATCCTTAGTTGGGTTTGAATGTGGACGTCGACACATTAGAGCTGTATGATATTGGAAAACTTTTACTTACTAATATTTATTTAAAATCTAGATAAATTAGATTTTAAGAGTGAATTCAGTATCAAACCTGAACTGCACATGCATTTCAGATAGGGCAGGAGTGTCAAACCCATTTCTCCGAGCGCCACATCAGCAAAATGGCGAAATGGCAAAATGTCGTCAAAGGGCCAGATGTAAAATAAATCTAACTTTTTTAAACCTGTTAAGTAACTGTTTCTGTATTTATTACTTATTCAAGTTACAAATAATGAATTATGCCGTGTAACTGTGCATCTCCTGATAAAATGACATTTTAAGACCATCATACCTTTTAATTTACCCTGCGGAGGGCCACATAAAATTATGTGGAGGGCCACATGTGGCCCGCGGGTCTTGAGTTTGACACATGTGAGATACGTAGCGCCAGTCCAGCTTTTCATTTCCAATACTGATTTCAACACTAGCATAGCATTAAATATCTGTCAATACCTTATATCAACCTGTTGTGGAAATTCTAATAGTAAATCCTTAAATCCTTAAATCCTTAAAAATATCAAATCAACAGAGAAGCTGTCTTGAATCAAAAAAGTCTGGTTTATTCAGTCAACTGTGCACAATCGTCAAAGAGCTGTCCCTGAGAGTGTCGTCTCGCCCTCAGCTACAAATGAAAGTACATACAGTGTATTTATACCATCAAAACAATCATACCCGTTAAGTCTAGACAAAGTGGCTGGAGACGGCTAGACGCACAAACGAGATACACCTGGGCACAACAGATGGCGGTACGAAGGTTAGGTCAAAAAGATCCATAACAATATAAGTAAAGATTTAAGGTAAAGAAAGCCAAAAGAAACCAATACCTGATATCAACTGATACTGGTGCAGAGACTGAAAATTAATTTAAATATATGACCAAATTGATTTACATGTTATGTAGTTGTTATTTTTCTCTCAAGTAGTCTAATTACATAAGTGTATAAACAAAAATTAAACTCTCTGGGCCAACTACGATCAGTAAATAGTCTTATTCCATGAGTTTATTTGCCCAACCAGAATATCGACTGAACTGATATTCGGAAGCCGACAATCAAGCCAGCAAATTTTAACTTAATAATAATATTAACATTTGACATCAATAAATGTGATCACATTACAGTTTATATTTGATGCATCTGTCAGCGTTTCTATACATCACCTCATTTTCATTTTATTTTGCAGATTAAACGATGCCAAGAAACCCGACGATAAGCCTAAACCACCTCCAGGCCGAATCGCCGACAAAATCAGCATTTTCGAGAGCCATAAACTTGTAATTCCTGGACAGTTCCACATCCCAAGAAGTGCGGACGTCTCCCCCATACGGAAACCAGCGGGACGGCTAAAAGAGGAGTTTGCTTTGTCTGGATCAGCCAAAAGTGTGGACAGAAGAAGGTCTAGTTCATCATCCCCTCCACGGGAAAGAGTTATGACAATTAAAGAGCGGGTCAGGAACTTTAATGAAGCCTGCAATACGACGGCGCCAACTAGCATCTCGAGAATCAAAGTGTCTGCGTCTAAGTCACTGGAGCTTCTGGACTTTCCGGACCAGCCAGACGCTAATGAAAAGGCAGTGTCAAAAGTGGTGTTGCAATTTAACGGGGGAACTAAAGCAAGTGCAGTCAACTTCAAAATACAGTCTCCCATAGTGACAGAGAAAGAGGAAACCAAAGCTAGTGAAGCTAATGATGTAGTTGATGCTAGCAAAACGCCACCCAGACCAGGGGTGAGGGCCAAACGACGGAAAGGTAAAGAGCCAGCAAGTCCAAAGAGTGAAAATAAGACAATAGAATCAACAAAACTAGAGGTGAATAGTTTAGATGGAAGACAAACTGACCAAGATGGCGACAAGAATGTTGCTAGGCGGGTTTCTGATAGCGTTTTTCAAACATCACAAGATAAAGTTAGCGGAGATTTACAAGATGCTAAGACAACAAAACAAGATGCAGTACAAAAAGACCATAAGAGGATGGCAAAAATGCTGCTTACGAATAAATTATCAGAAAACATGGCTATAGAAAGTTCCAAAATAGACAAGCTAACACCCAGTTCTAAGCAATCAGTGAGCAAAAGTGAAGAATTAGCAAAAGCAGACGCAAAAGTGGGTGAAATCAGTTCTGAAAAGCCACTTACAAGAGACAGAAGAACTAAAGTAGACTCCGCCAAAGGTCAAGACGAGGTTGCGAGTTCAAGTCCACAGTTAAGCCTGAAAGACAAAGAAAGCAAAACATTAGCTTCAGCGGAGTCAGAAAATAAATTGGTCTTGTCAAGTGAGAAAAGCCATGTCAAGCCAGCTGAAAAAGTGAGTTCAGACAGAGGCAAGAAGCTGGCAGAAGCAACTGAATTACATGACAATGAGAGCAATTTATCCACTAGCGCCCAGTCAAAAGAGTCAAAGGTAGAAAAAGCTAGCCTCAACAATGACGCTAAATATGTGCTACCTGCTGCTAAAGGAGGAAATTCAATAGACCAGCAAATAGCTATTGACAAATTGGACAGTGAACCTGAAGCTTCACAGCTCGCAGACACAACAGCGCTTTCTGACAAAGCCAGGGGAAATAAAAAGTCCTCTGTTAAGCACTTTACCTCAAGTGATATTGGCAAAAAGCTAACAGAAGTAGCATCAATGTTTGATAAAGACAATTTCACACAAAAATCTCCTAAAGGAAGCAAAGTTGATTCATCCGGTGTTAAAGTAGGAAGTGATGCTACAAGTGACAAAGCTGAGGGCACTACAAAGACTACAGATGTAGGGCCCTCAAAAGAAGTGCAAAAAAGTGTCATTAATATTAAAAGTAAAATAGATTTGTCCAAAGTTAAACAAGAGGATACTGCTGCTGCAAGTGCACAGGGAAAGTTAAATGACAAAAATGAGGGTACTACTAAGACTACAGACATTGGACCATCAAAAGAAGTGCAAAAACGTGTCACTAATACTGAAAATAAAGCAGATTTGTTCAAAACCAAACAAGACGATGCCGCTGCTACAAGTGCAGAACAAAAGATAAGTGACAGAAAGGAGGGCACTACAAAGACTACAGACATAGCACCCTCAGAAGCACCGAAAAGTGTCACTAATACTGAAAATAAAGCCAACTTGGTTAATGTTAAACAAGAAAAGATACGTGACAAAGTTGAGGGCACTACAAAAAGCCCTAACATTGAAAATAAAGTAGATTTGGCTAATGCTAAACAGGAAATCGCTATTACACGTGGAAATAAAAAGCAAAGTATCAAAAAGGAGGGCACTACAAAGACTACAGATATAGGATCCTTAAATGAAGTGGAAAAAAGTACCTCTACTATTGAAAAGAAAGTAGATTTGACCAAAATTAAATCAGATGCTGAAGTTACAAGTGGGAAAGAAAAGCAAAGTATCAAAAAGGAGGGCACTACAAAGACTACAGATATAGATCCCTCAGTTGAAGTGCAAAAAGGTGTACCTAAAATTGAAAACAAAATGATTGATAAACCAAGATTTTGCTTCTAAAAGTGGACAAACTGTTGAGAAACCAATATTATCTGATAAAAAGCCAGAAATGAATATCAGCAATAAACTCCAATCGCCTGAGGTTACTTCTACAACTGACAAAAAGGACAAAAAGAACATAGCATTGCCAGGTGAACCAGCTAACAAAGAATCCCAGCAAACAGTCGCACTCTCGGGTTTACATTCTGAAAAAGATGTAGCCAGACAGGACGTTAAAAAGGAGGGAACTGCTCACTCGTCAGTCAGCAAAGTTGAAACTGAAACTTCTGCCAGTCTTAGGGAAACAAAGGAACCCATTGACCAAGCGCCTGCTATTTTACCTCAAAAGGACCAGGAAACAGCCAGCCAAAACACTGCCCCATTCACAACAGGAAGAAAAGGTCGCCTGAAGATTGCAAAAGAGAGGTTAGCATCTGCAGATTTACCTGCAACGGAGCGGTTAGATGAGAAGTCAAAAGAGGGACAAGATGCGGAATTGTTTTCGGCATCTAAATTACAGAGCAAGCCAGATACACGGGGAGCGGCGACAGGTTTAATAAAGCCAGAAGTAATAGAAAAAAGCTTGAAATGTGTTGACAAAAAAGGCAAGGGAGAAGTAGACAGCACTACGACAAAAACACTGGATATTAGGACTGAGAGGTTAGGGAAAGAGGCCAAAGCTGCCAGGGAGAATGAAAAAAATATCCCAACAGACGACAAATTGGAAGCTCGGGAAGTGAAAAAGCAAGAAAATGCCAGTAAGATTTCACCAAGTAACACTTTGTCATCAGTGGAGACAGTGGGGGTAGAGAACAATGCAGTTTCTGTCAAAGATAATGAGGGAGAAAGAGAAGAGGGCAGACATGCAATTGGGCCCTCAGCGCTGACAAAGTCTACAAAAATCTCTGCAAAAGAAACGTTGCCAAAATCAGCTAGCGGGACTAAACCACAGGCTAAATGTGGAACTGTGGAAAATAAAAGTCAAAAAGGGCCCGATGACTCAGCCCAGAAAGCCAAGCCTATTGCTGGTGCAAATGGAGGGGGGCTAAACGCACCTAAAAATGACATGTTTGAAGCAATGAATAATGTAGAACAGGCTACGAGCAGGGACGCTGAGAAAAATAGTGATCTTGGTGACAGAAAGCTAGCAGTTAAAATCGTGTCCGAAAGCCCACAAGTCCCAAAAGATTTAATCAAACAAGCCAGTGGTAGTGAGAGCGAAAACCAAATCACGGAGAAGATCAAAATAACCAAGCTTGCAGCTAATGGCGCCGTCAGTGTTCCGTCAAAAACCCCAGCGCTTAACGACACACCAGCTAGCGCTAACAAGCTAACTTTTAAAACATCCGCTGAAGCCAATAAGTTCTTGGACTCATCTCTGAAAAGGCACAACTTTGCAAAGGGTAGAAGTAAAGATGACTGGAGCGTGCCGCAAACTCAGGATGCCCCGTCTAGCTGGCTGGATGTGGATTTCCCCAAACAGAAGCTAAAAGTGTCAAACGAAGCTAAGCTAACGTCATCGGGGAGCGAGAGCAACCTTTTGGATACGTCTGACAGTCTTGATGATGACGATTTCGTGGAGAAAATTAAAAAGTTGTGCGCGCCGTTTTCATTACCGCCGAGAAAACATAACCCGCTCAGAAACCCGCAACCTCCCTTTGCGATGCCGGCGATCAAAGAAGACAGATTTGAAAAAACGTTCGACCCTGATGAATTTACTTTTGGATTGAGAAAGACAAACAAGTTCAATTTCGAGACGCCAGGTTTGTTAGCGAAGCTTCAAAATCCAGAGGGAAAACCTAGCATAAAACCGGCAAGAGCTAGCTTAGCAGATCGGAGCATGTTGTTAAGCGGTTTGGATTCCCGTTTCCGAGATAAGACCAGTACAAAAGAAGAGGAAGAAGAGGCAAAGGACGAAGCAAAGGATGAAATAAAAGTAAAATCGCGTTTGGAGGGGAGCTGCGTGCTTAACAGTCTGACCACATCCAACTTTAGGAGCAAACTGAGTCATAGTCAAGCGCAGGCAGAAGGCGCTAACTCTGGGAATGTGTCTCCAAGCAGCCCCCTAAACAACAGTCCCCAGCAACCAGCACCGCCTCCCCCTTCTCCAACAAAAAGTAACCCGGAGGTGCGGAGCAAGAAAGAGGAAATCCAGTGTGCAGAGGAACTTGTGGACAGTGACTCAAATCCCTCCGCTTCCAACGTTTAACCAGATCAAGCTGCCGGACTTTTTGGAGAAGTACCTCCCCAGAGAGGCTAAGAAGCAGGGGCAGAGGGAGCCGGCGACACAGCAGCAGGCTCGCACGGAGGTTAGTGTTAAAGCTTTGTACAGATGTCACTGCAGATTTGTACTGCAGCTCTTAAAGTGACCATGCACTGTACTAAAAAGTTTCCATTTAAGCGTGAATACATGGGGGTAGGTCGGATCTTGCAAAATTCGCTGATTCGAGTCTAAACAGTACACAAACTTTGAATGCTACTGCAAAAGTTTATACCATAGAACAAGTCAGGACTAGTCTGCGCAAAACAAGATGACTACGCTGAATATAATGCATTATTACAATAGTTAACAAGGAACCTATTGTCACAATCCAAAGACATGCCCTTCTGTACACGTGCCTTAGTAGTGTTACTGCAAAATTGTACTGTAGGTCTAAAAGTGACCATACACCGTAAAAAAAAACATAAAAAGTTGTTGTTTAAAAGTGAAAACATTGGAATAAGTCAGATAATCATCTTACAAAATGAGCTGATCTTAAAGCCGCTGTACCTGAATTTGACTTTTATAAAAATGTGTAAAACAGTTGCAGTTTGCAGTTGCCATAGCGATTAACAATTGAAAATAATACATTATATCTTTTGAAAGGGAAGAAGTCATTTAGAGACATACTAATAACACAGTGTTACTCAAAAACACAACTCCAGGTCTGTTTTTGAGGAAGGAACAGCATTAGAACATAGTTTAAAGCTACAAGAGTCCATTTTATGTAATGTAGGAACTTTATGTATAACAAGTGAATTTATCATAACTAGCTAAAATTACTCCAACCAACATTAGCATTTCAAATCTCAATTTCCTTTTTGCAGCGTATGCCAGTGTTGTACCAATGTGATCTGGACACATGGTAAACTAATACAGTGCTTTTGCTCACATGGCCTTACAGCTAAAGTGAAACTAGTTTAGGAATTTAAGGAATGCCACAAAAACACACACACACACACACACACACACACAGGGTTGAAAGTACCGCTGTCATTACCTTGGGCTTGGTAACATTTTGAAAGGCAAACATTTCCTGTGTTCAGAATCCTCTGGGACCAATAATAGCTGTGCATGTGAAAGGGGCGGGGCTTCATGCAGAGCTTTAGCCTCCTGATTGGTTGAAAGTTAAGTTTGGTTTGCTGTGCTGTAAGCTGTAATGTGGCACCTCCCCTGTTTGGTGATTGGAGTTCAAGCATTTTCCAGCCAATATTTGATACTTTTTAAAAAAGTATTTATGAAAGTTGTTTCAGAAGGGTTAATCATAGTAGTTATATGTAGTAGTAGTAGTAGAAGTAGTAGTGGTAGTAGTTGTTATTGTTGTTGTAGTAGTAGTAATGGCAGGAGTAGTAGTAGTAGTGGTAGTAGTAGCAGTAGTGGTAGTAGTAGTAGTAGTAGTAGTAGTAGTAGTAGTAATGTAGTAGTAGTAGTAATAGTAGTAGTAAGTAGTAGTAGTAGTAGTAGTGGTAGTAGTGGCAGTAGTAATGGTAGTAGCGGGAGTAGTAGTAGTAGTAGTAGTTGTTGTTGTTGTTGCTGTTGTTGCTGTAATAGTAGTAGTAGCAGCAGGAGTAGTAGTAGTAGTAGTAGTAGTAGTAGTATAATTAATAAGCCATATTCAGAATTGTCTCTGATGGAGCAGGAGCTAGTATTTTGTATTAATTATGTTATCCAAAAATAAAATACAAAAATACTTTCTCTGATAATTTCTATTGACAAGGTCCATAATTCCACTGTATCCATCCAGCCACAGCACAGCAGCTGCAGATTAACTGTGTTATCTTAGGTTAACACTCTTCAGTCAATAGAAAGTTGTTTTGTAATATCAAACCCAGCAGTTACAGCAGGAGTAAAATGTAAGTTACAGGGGTGGAAAGTAACTAATTACAAATGTTACTGTAATTGAGTAGATTTGAACTTTTCTGAGTAGATTGTTAAACCTGGACTTGTATTTGAGTATAATTCTAGCCATGTCATTATAAGCAGCTACATTAGTTATCGTACATTTATAAACACACAAAACAGCACTGCATCGCCAGCTCTGATTGTCCAGAGCTCTGATTGTCTCTGAGAATACATGGTTTAAAACAGTTAATTTAACTTAAACCAGTAAAATTTATGAAGTTTTGTTTAAATGAATGGTCTAAAATGCTACAAAATTTGCCTAAAAATGTAACTAATATTTTGAGTAGTGTTTTTCATGTATACTTTATAGTATACAGATCTGGCAGCAGTACATATTTGTAATTGAGTACATTTTTAGCCAAGTTGTTGTATTTCTATCTAACATATAACATTCTTTTTCTAACATGTTACATAGAAAATACCGATGCTATTGTAGATGTTTTTCTGAATCCAAATCTTCTGTCGTGTTTGTGTGCAGGGTTTTAAAATGCCTTCAGTGAAAGAGAAGACGCAGACCACACCAGAGGAGCAACAAGTCCACACACAGGTTTGAAAGCACGAGAACTCAAATAATAACACAGCATTGCTTATATTTGTTACAGTCCTTTGTATGAAAATATGAAGTACAAAAATGTGTGTATGCGATCTGTTTCATCAGTCTGGCTGTGGTGGAAAGAGTACTCAAGTAAAAGTACAGTTACATGGCTAATAATAGACTCAAAGTACTGCTGTCAAAATTGTACCTAAAAAAGTACATTTGGAAAATACTACTCAAAGTAAGCACTAGTTACTTTTTTTTTTTTTTAGATCTTTAGCCACACTTTCGGTCAGAGCAGCAGATACAGTGCTGTTATGTGGTTTAGAAAGAAGCAGAGACAAAAGTGGGACTTGTGCAGTTCTTTGGATGTTCTATGATGAACATGTAACTAATTACAAGGGATAAAATATGAAAATCTGTTCTGATTTAAACTAATGTAATGAATTAATAATGGTTTTATATTTCTTCAAAGTTTTTTTTTCGCTTTATAATCACTCTGATCCCAAATCTGAAGTGCACCAGAGTGAAACACATTTGAAAACACCAATGAAATAAAATAAACTTATTTCTTAAATAGGGGTATTATGCAAAATTGAGTTTTTGGAGCTTTCTACCATGTTATAATAATAATGCTCTTTACAGGCTTGTCAGAGCCTCTCAAAGCACTACACTATAGTCATTCATTCATTCCACACTTGGTGATGGTAAGCTACTATTGTAGCCACAGCTGCCCTGGGGCTGACTACCAGAAGCGAGGCTGCCAGTTTGCGCCATCGGCCCCTCCGACCACCACCGATCATTCACGCACACACCACTTTCATACTAGGCAATGTGAATGAAGTGTCTTGCCTAAGGACACAACGACAGAACTTGGTCCGAGTGGGACTCAATCCTCCGACCTTCGGGTTGGGGGACCAACGCTCTAACCACTGAGTCACTGTCGCCCCTATGTTATAATGTTGCTCCCTTATCAAAAACATGCCTGAAGAGGTTTTAGATGTCACTCATGAATGTTTGGGTAATTTAGCGATCTCTCCAGGGCCCTGTTCAAACCATCCTTACGGTTAGCAGTAAGATTCTGTGCAGTGCTCCGCTCCCACAAGCCTACGTTACCCATGTTCCCTGATGTGCAGTTATGCCAATAGTGGGATGCACGCTGATTGTGTTGTGATAGCGCTCTGAAAGGAGAGTGAGTTAGCATGGAGAGCAGAACATCAAAAATGAAAGTGAAACTTGTTAAACATATTAATGCATTTTCTGCAAATAGACAATTTATCACTTTTGTTTTGAAAATGCTATGAGAGTTGCATTTGGCAGTAGTGCAATCAGTACCTCGCCACATTGCAGACTGACATTGTGTTCTTGGACAAGACACTTCACTCACTTTGCCCTCTTCAGTTGAAAGAAACAACAGACTTTAATGAAAAGTAAAGTGTGTCTAGTGTTCATATGCAGTACAGATGATTTATGAAAAGATGAAAGTAGCAAATGCAATGTTACTCAACTAGTACGGCATTGAACTAGTACTTTTACTTCAAGTCAAGTAACATTGCTGTCATGGTTTTGTGTTCAGGCGGCAGTGAAGCCCTCACTCACAGAATCATCTCCGAGCACACCGACGGAGCTGCACGGCCACAACAAGGTACTTTTAATCCTACTGCAAAATAGTGCTTTTACTTAGTACTTTTACTTAATACATTTGTGCATACTTGTGTTTAATTTGCTAGCAGTAGTATTATTAGTTAGGACTGCACTATATATCATGAAAATATTGCAGTTCAGGCTGATGCAATCAAAATCAAAATAAATGTATCGCAACAGGGCAAGTTCTTCTTTTTGGAGAAGTGTTTTATGAAGTAAAATAGACAAAAAAGCTGATTGTTTTCATGATTTTACTTATTAATTTATACTTTAGACTTGGTTTGGTCTTGGTTTTGGTTTTTTGTTTAATTTAACTGAACTTATTGTGCCAAAAAGTTTATCTTTGGCACATGTCACCTGCATAATTCCATGGAAGTAGAAACCATACTTCGGAACATTTTCCACGGAGATAGATATGTTTTATGCCATACACTGGAATATTATAGCCATAGGAGCAATTAAGAGCCAGGTTTGTGGAGATGCAAGCCCACTCACAGTAAGGACACATGATTTTTAAGTTTTATTCTAGTTGCAGATTGTGACTTTAAAGCTACAATCTGCAAATGTTTTTTTTTTTTTTTTTTTCACCAGTTGATGGCAGATGTGAAACCTGTTCCCCCTGCCCTCACCTGGCCCCTCCCTTCACCCCTAATGCCAACCTGTGGAACATTCCAGTCAAAGTGGTCTAACCCTGCTCTTTCTGAGTTACATGTGTTAATCTGTTGGTGTTGTATTGTTCAGGTTGCTGTAAAAATGCCTTCTCCCGCTGGTACTACAGAGGAGCTGAGTGTGAAGACCTCTCCGAAGCTTCCTCAGTCTCTGACCAATCACTTCTCTGGGATTTCTCTGAAGGATCAAGCCCCGCCCCCTCACGCTCTGCCCAAGAGGAGACCTAGCAACAAAGTAAGCACTGCACAAGCTTTACTCAGCCTGAAATAAACCAAGAAATGCACAAAATTGACATCCTTAGCCTATTACCGTAATTTCTGGACTATAAGCCGCTACTTTTTTTCTATACTTTAAAAACTGCGGCTTATGGTACAGTGCGGCTTTTTCATTTCTTTTTCATAAGATATAAAGTGGTCCCTCATTTATGTTCCAAAAATAACCCGCGATAAATGAAATCCACGAAGTAGAAAACATTTATTTATTTTTTAACAATTATTCTATATGTTTTGCGGCTGCAGGTGTATTTCTCAGTTCCTCTGTCCCCGCCTCCTCGTCCTGGGGCCGCTCCGCTGTAATGTCTCGTAATGTTCTTTTTCCTGCAGTCACTGATCCACAAACTAAAGCAGACTCCATCTGCAGGTCACAGCCCTTTTTGCTCCTTGTAAAAACGTATTCTGCTGTCGTCCTTATGTTATTTTCCCCCTTCTTTCTGTTGAGTTCACATGTAATGTCTCTGTGGATGCACGTCTTGGCCGCGCTGCGTTTCATGCGTCAGAGACGCCGCAGAGCTGATCACCTCAGTTGATGAGTTTTTAAGTTACTCTCTGAACCTGGTCTGCAGTGTTCACAAAGACACAGGGAAAACTAAACATCCAAAGGCACTCGCAGACCTCAATGGTTTGTGGACGCTCTGGACGCCCCTCCAGAGCGTCCACAAACATGCGTTGGGGGCGTTGGTCCTCAAATACAAAGGTGTCCATCGCAATCTTGACATGTTTCAGAGTCACGCTGCAGCTTCGAATATTTTATTATAATAATAATATAATATTATAATGCTTATAATATAAATTTATTATCAACTATATTGCCCTAATGAGGCATAATCCTTATTTGCACTGACTGAATGTGAGTCGTAACCATAAACGGTATATATAAATGGACATAGCTAACCTGCTAGCCGCCGCTTAGGAGTGGTTCCTTCGAGTTCTGGTTTCAGTTGATTTATACTGAAAAATGGTGGCCCCACTCTCTGTAACTGCTGCTGTGAGACTCGACATTCTGGCCTTAAAATGTTCTTTTTAACCAGAGGTGGACAGTCCTCAGTTACATTTACGCCATTACATTTTCTTGAGTAACTTTTTAAAGAACTTATACTGTTCAGAGTACTTTTCTAGCAGCCTACTTTTACTCCCGCATGAGTAATATTTTATTGAGCACTCTTACTTGAGTAAAAGTTGTGGTTCCTCTAAAGTGACAAAAGTTTTATGTCGACAATATGAAATTATTTTAACATTTGTGTTTCTTGCACTGCCTCCTCTTTTATTTCACTATTTTGCCCCTAAATCAAGATTAAAACTATAATAACAGAAAAATCAGGTGCCTTCTTTTCCTGAGGTTGCTCTCGCTAACGTTAGCAACAGGTTTGATTGACAGCTACACCTCGTTGCTAAGCGCCCACACCAGTGGTTTGGCAGGAGGCGGGTGCTGCTGATTGATTATTTGATTATGCACCAGGATTCCCAAATATGGATCTTGGTTGCACTTTAGCCACTATAACTGGAGCTGAACGCTATGGGTGACGTCTCACTTGCTTAGTCCACTTCTATTATACAGTCTGTGGCCATAACTTATTAAAGATTAACCATGTAACTTCTCTGGTAGCCACATGGAGATGTCATGACTTTGCTTGCTCACTCAGTTACAGGTGTTCATGTTACCTAATAATACGTGAAAAACATGCATTCTTACTGTGAGTGGGATCACCTCCCCGTAGTTCTAAGCTGTAACCTTGCCTGAGGATGAATAAAGCTATAACATCTCTGCAGCAGTGTGTCTCTCTGAGGCCCAAAGCATGTTTTTAAAGTGCACCATACATGGAGATATTTATTGAGTCTCTACAAAGGCTGCATCTCCTGTGGTCATGGCTGAAAGCACCGGGCTCCTGTCTCTGCTGCAGTGAATACAGAGACACTGCTCCAGAGACTTTTAAAGATGCACTGTTATGTTGAAGGGGCTAAACCAGGACTAAACTAGGGACTAATCCAGGACTAAACCATGAGTAAACCAGGGCTAAACCAGGACTAAACGAGGGCTAAACCAGGAGTATACCAGGACTAAACCATGACTAAACCAGGAATAAACCAGGAGTAAACCAGGACTAAACCAGGACTAAACCAGGACTAAACCAGGACTAAACAAGGACTAAACTAGGATTACACCAGTGTTTTGTTGGTAGTTGGAAGTGTAGTATAGTGTTAGAATAAAGATCGATCTTGTACTTCTGGTCTCAGCTTCACTATCTGAAGAAGTCTACGTGAGTGCAAAGCAAAAATGGAAAGTACTACAGACATAAGTACAGTTAGGTAGTAGCTAGGTAGCACTTAAATATCAGCTCTCCACAGATCTGACTTATAAATTGTCCTACTTGCAACAGCTGTCTCCATGGAGATACATACATGTAATGCTATAATCTGCAATATACACAGTGCATCTTTAATCCTGACAAAGCTTATTTTTTACCCTAATTTTATTCTTTTTTTGTATCAACATTAACTAACTAGCTTTGGGGAAATATCTAATTTATTTATTTTTCTGACAAGCATTATGATCAGTATGATTAAATAGAATCTCATGCATTTCACATTTGTAGAGCTCTAAACTGCACGGTTAACAGCTTTTACACAGAATAAGACCTCATGGAGACACGGGCAGGGCATCTGACACACAGGGAGGGTTTTTGACACACAGGGACTTTAATTGTTAGCAGTGGAAATTAATATGTTACCAGCGGCTAATTATTAGTCAGAGAGTAATAAATCGAAACAGTGATGTAGATTTATACCACTCTATCCACCCCCTCTAACTGAAAGCAATTGTGTTGTGCCTCTCCTGATAAATTGTCCTTCACTCGCAGAACATCCCACTTAGACAGATTCAAAACAGACTATTTATTTACTTATTTAGCTTTCTTGAACACTCCACACCTGCTGCTACTGATAAAAGGTCCCTTTGCTACTCGTATTGCAGTTTAAATAGCCCCAGTTCACTTATTCTGTGTAAAAGTGGCTAACCCTGTAGTTTAGACCTCTACAAACATGTTCTGAGATACCCGTGTGTCAGATGCCCCCCCTTGTGTGTCAGTTGCCCTCCCTGTGTGTCAGATGCCCTCCCTGTGTGTCAGATGCCCCCTCCCTGTGTGTCAGATGCCCTCCCCGTGTGTCAGATGTCCTCCCTGTGTGTCAGATGCCCCCTCCTTGTGTGACTGATGCCCTCCCTGTGTGTCCGATGCCCTCCCTGTGTGTCAGATGCCCTCTCTGTGTGTTAGATACCCCCTCTCTGTGTGTCAGATGCCCTCCCCATGTGTCAGATGCCCTCTCCGTGTGTCAGATACCCCCCTCTGTGTGTCAGATGCCCTCCCTGTGTGTCAGATGCCCTCCCCGTGTGTCAGATGCCCTCCTTGTGTGTCAGATGCCCTCCCCGTGTGTCAGATGCCCTCCCTGTGTGTCAGATGCCCTCCCTGTGTGTCAGATGCCCCCTCCCTGTGTGTCAGATGCCCTCCTTGTGTGTCAGATGCCCTCTCACCTTCTTTGTTGAAATTCAAACACCTAAAACAGGACCATCAACACTCATATTCAAAATGTGTTGTTGAAATCCATTTTGTACTTTTTCTTGTGTTTTTGGACAATCTTAAAACTTATCAGACTGTGTTTTGCTAACGTGTGTGCTGGGTCACCATGGTAGCTTCATGTTCTGTGTGTTCCTATGCAGAGATCTCAGTCTGGATTATGAATTCTCTGTCTCTGTCTGCTCTTTCTGCAGATTCGACCTGCGAAAGGATTCCACAAGAGGCCGGGGAAGGTAACGTAGGCACAACTTTTGCCCAATTTAAACAGAAGCAAGATGGTGGAAGGAATTTGGCGGGGTTGGCAGATTTGCATGGGACATCTGTTATTCATATACTGTTCTGGGGGTAAACAAAGAATTAAAGAGGCTTGAGAAAGAGAAACACACAGATGGGAGTGATTATGAAGAATATGGTTTATTTGCAGTGTAGACTAGTGGAGTAACAGTAACAAGTATAGAGCTGCAGCATCATGTTCATATTTATACAGACTCAAAACACACATTAGACATTAAAGAGGCGGTTTTATGCAGTTTTTTAGCTTGCTGCTATGTTATAACATTGTTCCCTCATCAAAAACTTGCTTTATGAAGTTTTAGATGTCGTCCATGCATGTTTGAGTAATCTAGCGATCTCTCCCAGGCTGTATTCGAACTCTCCTTACGGTTAGATGTAAGATTCTGTCCAATGCTCTACCCACAAGTCTATGTCACCCATGCTCCTACATGATTCTCCATAAATATACAAAAACATGATACAAAACTACACAGCAGTTTCATAAACCTGATGTCATGTGCAGTAGTTTCAGTAGATGCACGCTGCCTTAGACTTTTTTTCAGCAAATATAACATTTTCAAAATGATAAAAGGTAACTTGGTGATTTATATATGTTATGTGTGTCCCCAGATTTCAAATCAAATATACCTTTTATCGATAACAATACAGTATTCTTAATTACAGAAACAATGGACAGTATGAAGCGAAATGAGTCTGACATCAGTTTGGGTTGCCAGTTTCAATGCTGAAATCCAGCCTAAAATGCCTCTCTCTGATCTGAATGGTCACTATCTAAACCCCAGCACCTGCAGACAGTCGTGAATCAGTGCTAGCGCTAGTACTCAGAATGAGACACACTTGTATGTGTCTCTGTCTGCAGGTTAAGGCTCTGGACACAGGTTCCGTTGTGATTGTAGTACTTTAGTAAAACTGTAAGTGTGCAGGATACATACAGTTCATTTAAATCAAAATTGTTATCACTAATACCTCTTTCTCTCAGTCCTCAAACAGCTAACTTATTATAGTACTACTGTATTTCCATTACTGCTTCAACAGCACTTTTATTATGTCATTTGACGTTACTTGGAGCATAGGACTTCTATTGTTATAGCTTTTTCCATGTTTGACTAAATCTAGCAGCATTTTTCTGCTCAGTGACTTTGTATGCGAGCCTATTCCACAGCAGCCCCACAGTTTTTTTTTATAAGCTCTAATGAGAGTATAGAACTGCTGCTGAAGCTCCCTGTGGGGACTAAATTAGCCTAACCACTAAAGTTTTGTTCTCAAATAAACAGCTGACAGCAGGAGTGTTCGAACTGCTTTCAGGGAGGCCCACGTCGAAACTTATTTGAAGCAGAGGGACAGACATGATGAGTGCATTTGACAGTAATTTCTTAGACCATTACTTTGTACTTCTACTTGAATAACATTAATTTAAAGTATCGTTACTCCTTTGGCTACTCCTCCAGCCTCTGCTAATGAATTTACTGGATTTATAAGTGTTTTTCTGGACCACAGCAGAGGGGAATGCATGGAGTGAGTTAGCTTGGACAGTTTAATTAGCCTTTTTATTTATGAAGATGTCAGACTGCCAAACCACACCAGCAAGGAAAACATGAAATAGATAAAAAGAGACTTATAAAAGAGTGTGAGCAGCGTCTTGTCCATGTTCAAATGTGACAGCTTTTCTAAGGTGCTGTGGTGCTGCTATCAAACAAATGACCTGCCTATTTGACTTGAATCGATTCCGAGTGTCCCGCTGTTTTCAGTCATGTCATTACTGCTCCATTATAAATCGACTCAGCTCTTACTATGTCACTGCTATGAATACCTCCTTAATCCTGTCTGTTTACATGAGATACATAAAAACTTGTAGGATTATTTTTAGTCCATGAATACTTGTGCCAATTTGATCATCATTTATTACAAAAATCTATTTTAGTTGAGTTTAGTTTGGCTGACTTTATTCTCGCAGATGCTAGAGTGACGTGACCTGATAGTAGTGAGCTAATGGTGCGCTCCAGTCGTCCTCAGAGGTCAGATTTCCCGAGTTCCGACTTATAGATGACGACTGGAGCACGCTGCGGCCTCGGTATGTCTACTCATAAATTCAGAAAACATTTCAGAGTCCGAGTTAGAAAACCCAACACGGCGGTGCCCTGCGTTGGGTAAACTTTGGTATCCGACAGTTAAAATAAGGATTGTGCTTGTGTTATTTTCCCTTTAGATGTTCCCTCCTGTCCACGTGCCTCTGTAGCCTAGCGATTGAGCCTCTGCAGCTATAAATGCACCGTTATGCAAATGTTGCTAATGTGTACACGGCGGTAATGTCAACAAAACCAAATGTTGCTTTGTTAACTGTTAATGTAGCAATAGTGTCCAGGTTACTAAATTCACTTAACTGAATCCTCATTTTGGCTGATTTGACCACTTTTCTATGTATCCGATGTTGAACTGGGGAGATAATGTCACTCCAAGATCTGAGTTCCAACCTCTGAGGGTGACTGAAATGCAGAATATGTGTCCGAATTGGTCGTGAATGAGTACACCATATAGTCCTCTAAGGAGTGCAGGGTGTATATTCGGACACAGCCAATGTAATATTAACAATCGATATTGTGTATCTTTAGCAACGCACTCAATTCCATATATGCAAAGATTCAAATGACAAGTGACTTCACCCGACAACAGGCATTCTATCTGACATATTCTATGACATAGTAAGATTCTATTTGAAAGTTTATAAGTGCAGCACAAACACTGTACAACCTCACTTCAACTCAGCACTCAAACGAGCACGCAGTGAACAAACTTGGAGAAGCAAAATGTCCAAAAACTGGTGTGACTTTACTCCTGAGGAGGACGAACACCTCTACAGTCAGGAATTCAACCTGATGGAGGAGCTGGGCACAGCATCCACCAGTCCAGACCAGACCTCTGCACCATCTGAACAGGTGGTCCACACCTTTCTAACTCTTGAGGAGTTGGAGAGGGAGCAGTTAGGGCCTCAAAACTATGTGAGGTCTAAGAAGGAAGATGAGCAGGGCATGACCTTAGTCACGTTATGACTCGAAATGGCCTCTAAAGCTGCTCAGGCCAGACCCAGAGAGGAACATCTGCTCAGAGATCTGGAAACCTCAAGAGGCTTTGCGAAAGAGAGCATGAACAGCACGAGGAGTACAAGTTACAGTTACTAAGGAAAACGAAGATGATCATTTGTGCTCACATGAAGCAACTGGAGCAAAAGGACTCAGCCATACGAGATCTTCAAACTGCACTGGACACAGTGAAAGAGGAGAAGAGGGTCTGACTAAACAGGTCTCAGATTTTCACAATTTGGTTGAGGAAATTAAAGGACAGTCCCACCAAAAATCACAAGAGTGGGAGCTTGAAAAGCAGGGCCTCTGTCTGCAAATGGAGGACTCTGATGCTGTGTTCACACCGCGGCGTCAAAAATGCACTGAACGCCTCTATTTGGATGCGTGTGCATGTGAGGGCAGACGCGTCCAGAGAGCGAGTTTAGAACGTTGAGTGTTTTCCTGCTCCTTGTGTGCACAATGACAGACCATGTTGAGAGAATAGCTTTGGTGTATTTACTGCACAAAAGTCATCGACGGAGGGGATCGGCTCGGCGGCGGCGTGTTTGGGTTCCCGACATAATTCAGAGGCGTTCGGCGTTTGTCGAGTTTCATCACTTGCTCCAGGAGCTCCGTCTGGATGATCAGAGCTTTCAGTGGTATTTTCGTGTGACCCAGGCCCAGTTCGATGACCTGCTGTCCCGCATTGGTGCGCGGATAACGTCCTCCACCCTTCGTGTTTGTGACTCCAGCGCTTCAGAATGATGATGGTGTGTCACTGGAGCGTGGTCTCTGATTGGTTGACGCTGTGCGTCAAACGTTCGACGCTTGTACGTTTGGGCGTCTGGACGCGTAGACGCCTGGAAGCTCAAGATGCGCCGCGCTGACGCCAGATTCGCGCCACCTTGACGCTTGAAGACGCGCCGCAAAAACGCTGCGTCACCAAGATGCGCGTCCACCATAGACTTTGAATGTGAGCTCGACGTATCTGACGCTCGGTGCCCCCTTCCTAAATTTATTTTAGAGAAGGAACTGCTGACATATGTCATTCATAAATAAAAAGTCCCTGTACCTGATTTTTCCACATGTATTTAAACTAAATGTGTCTTGCCCCAGTACAGATATATTGTATAAGCAGCTCTTGAGGTTTAAATAAGTCAGCAGAGTACTATCTCCATGTAATTAAACTGAAATATGACAGTGTCTGAATGTCGCCTCTAGCCCCATAACCCCTCAGTCGCTCCACAGCCCTGAGCTCTTTAGCAGATTCTATAGTGCCTCATTCACAGAGTGATTCGGACGTGCATCTCACTACTTTGAGGTCACGTGACTCTGGCATCGGGGTGAAAAAAATTCTAAAGGCTAAAATCAGATAAAACTTGATTTGTTTCATGAATGATGATCAGATTGGACTGGCACAAGTATTTATGGAGTAATAATAACAGTACATGTTTTTGTCAAGCTGGATCTCTTGTAAACAATTGGATTTTTAAATTGAATTTTTTTTATCTGAGATGTGGAAGTTGTTCTTTTAACAGCTCAAACTAAGGTAAACAGCTAACGCTAGCAACTTTACTCAGTATTGTCTCATTCATAATCAGCAATCAATAATTTGATAAACCAGCACTTTTATCAGCTTCATTCAGTCGTGCCGTGTCCAGTTAAGGACCTATCGATGTCCAAAGTTGTTTTTCCGACTCTCGCAATGCATTGTGGTCTATATTGACCAGTTTTATCAGAACCTAAAGATTGCCCTAAGTACAGAATTGTATGGACATTCAGACATAGCCTAAATCAACTTTTTTTGCTACTAAACTGTGTATATGATGTTTTGATAGTATTGTCTACTGTTCCTAGTCAATTTGGGTGTGAATTATTTTGCAATTTTTGTGTGAATTAAGTACATTTGTGGTGAAAAAAAGGTGTGTATACTGCCTCAAGTGACCCCTGCAGTTTCAGATACTACGTGACATCACACAGGATCGACCAGATTACAGCTGATTACAAACACCTCGCTACAGGGGTTGTACCGTAGAAACTTATTAGCAACTTAGCAGCAAGCGCTTAGCAATGAGACAGTTAAACAGTTAAATAAATACGCTGACTCCGCGGGTAACAACACTGTAAAAACATTAAGCACTGTTTTATTTGTTTATGGTCAGTTGAGTAAATGATTGAAACGGGGCTGGACTGGGGCTTTAGGATTAATAATGAACAGTTTAACAACACCACTGTTTATGCTGTTTGACCCAATCACGCTCAATATGCAAATCATGTGACTGCGCCATATATATAATGTTTACCTCACCTCTATAGTGCGTAGTGTGGTTACTGCGACAGGACCTATTACCACTTATACTAATACAGCTACTAAGACAACTTGTATTTATTTATTTAACAAATACAAAAGGGAGGACAATGCATATTAATGAACATTTAGGCAGTTGTAAATTTGCCAAATTAAAGCATTGGCCTAATTTCCTTCTGCACACCCCCTGCAGGTTGATGTTACAAAAAATAAAACATATATAACACCCAGAGATTGATATATATTTAGGCCTTAATGCACACTATGTACAACTACTACTACAGTTGCTATTACTACCATTTTTACTACTTCTGTTGCTACTAACAACACTGGTTAATGTACTGCTAACTGCTACTTACATTCTACTACTATTCCCACTTGTACTATGTATAATACTGAATTGCTCCTGCTAGTGGTACTTCAACTAATACTTTTTTTCTTTCTGCTACTATCAGTGATACCTCTTCTGCTACTCCCACAGACATGCACAGACATTTCTAGAGCAATATTTTCCCCGTGTCACATAAGAGCCCGCTAATACTCACCTAGCGTTCCCGTGTGTTTGTGCAGATGCTGCTGTTTGAGAAGGCTCCGTTTGAAGGACAGGTGTACGAGGTGCATAGAGACGTAGAAGATGCCACGTCCATGCAGCTGTCTCCTCTGGTGTCGGTCAGGGTGGTCAGGGGATGGTGAGTACAAACAGTACAACACTTGCACATGTACTACACGCAAAATCTGGGGTCTGCAGAGGATCAATGTACTTACAGGGACAATACAATATACCCTAAACTCATATGTTATGTTGGTTGAAAGCAAATTGTACAAACCAGAACATATTTAGTTATAATAATCAGACAGATACAACAGAAAAGCAGGGCAGGGTGATTTTGTTTTAATCATCCCAGTGACAATGTTATGACTATCCATCAGAACTATGCTGAAATGTGCCTTTAAATATTAAAACAAAACTGGACGGTAACATTTAACCACAAAATACCATTCCAGTTAGCGTTGTTGTGTTCTTTTTATTATTTAGTTACTGTATTTTCTGGAGTATAAGTCGGAAAATGCACAATAATGAAGAAAAAAACCCCAACATATATTCACATATAAATCACATCTGAGTGTAAGTCGCACCCCTGGCCAAACTATGAAAAAAAAGTGTGACTTGTAGTCCAGAAATACGCTTTTTTTTTTCTTTCTTTTTTATAAGCCATTGCTGATTGTTTAGAAGACAGATAAACTAATAGCCTGTAAGCTCTGTGCCAATGTTGGGCCCATTTTGATTCACTACCAAAACGCTCACAAACTTGTTTTACTCTGAACTGACTAGGCTCTGTGCACAGAAACATGCTAGCTAGCTCACCGTGTCTCAAAGCTAACAATCACTTTTATTAAAATCGGAAAACATAAAATAAACAACCTGCTAAAATCCATATAATCCAAATAATTCAAATAAAGACGACTACTAATTATTTTTATATGTAGAACACTTCAGTTTGTGTTGCTGTTTTATTATTTATTATACCTCAAAGTTAGCATTAGCATTAGCATTGAGACACAAACATGTCTCTTTCTAAACAAAGAAGTGTCTCTGGTGAAGTATTCATTTTATTTGTGGTGTCTAACATGTTGTCAGTGACATCCACCTGCAGCTCCCTGTCCGCTGTGTGACCCTGACCCCCTAACCTCTGACCCCTGACCCCTAACCCACCTGCAGCTCCCTGTCCACTGCCTGACCCCCTAACCTTTGAGCCATGACCCCTAACCCACCTGCAGTCTCTGTCCACTGTCTGACCTCCTAACCTCTGACCCCTAACCCACCTGCAGCTCCCTGTCCACTGCCTGACCCCCTAACCTTTGACCTCTGACCCCTAACCCACCTGCAGCTATTTATTCATTTTAATGTGTATCTGCAAAAACCTCATAGCGTTACTGTTTCCTGTCCAGTTGTATCTCTAACAGAGAGGTTGCTGGTTGTTGTTGTGCACAGAGCCAATTAAAGAGTTGTGTAGTGAAAGAAAAAACAAAAAATTTTAATAAAGCTTCATGCATATTTTGCAGGTGAGGTAGATCTGGAGTTAGTGTTGATTAGGACTAAGTTAGCCGTCTTAAAGCAGCCGTTTGGCCTAAACTAAACATTGCCCTGTGCACTGTATTGCACTATGGCATTTTTCTAGTACAGGGTATGCCACCTGCTTGTCTCCATAGAGATAGGCACGTTTAATGCCATGCTGTGGAAACATTCCAGGCGAAAGTCCAGCTGAGTCATATTTCTGAATGTCTCTTCTTGTTGATTTTTGTGTTTCTGTAGCTCATAGATAACAGTAAGTCAACACCAAATATTGCCATGAACAAATGCAGCAAACACAATAATTGGGCGTTCTCCAAGAAAGCTTTGGCTCCTTCACTCAGGCATCTGCGGACTTGAATACACAGAGCTGTAAACGTGATGATACAAGCTTATTTTCAGACATGTTTTTCAAAGTGTTTCATCAAGCATTGTCAGAGTGGTATCTTTAAAATGACTGTGAAAAGAAAATTACTGTGAAAAGCAAATGAAAGTGCAAGTTTTTCACATTTGGGATAGTATCTGTGGTCAATAGTTTGTCATAGTTGTACATCAGTTAAAGGGCCTGTACCTGTTTTTAATGTATTCTGGTCAAGATGAGCACTCTTTACACAGAGGTGGGTACAGCAGACAAGGATTGTACTCAAGTAAGAGTAACATTACTTCATGTAGAAGTCCAAGAGTAGTCCAAGAAATTAAGTAAGCGTAAAAAAAAACATTTGGGAAAAGTAAACTCAGGTAAGAGTAACTTAAAGAGTAACTGTTGGGATGTAACATGTGATTTATAAATTTAAGTTAATGCTATTAGAAGGACAAAACTTTAAATACTGCACAGAATCTGGTATTTTCAAATACAAATGATTTTCATGTATGTATTTGTATGTGTATGTATGTATGTAATGTATTTTCAGAAAAAAATGAGACAAACTAAATCATATCTTAGGGGGATGCAAGAAACACAAATGTTCAAATCATCTAATATTGTTACATAATATGAATTGCCAATCTCTACTGAACAAAAGGTAAACCACTTCATGACATCACAAGGTGGAACAGAGCATTTTGAGCTTTGCAGATGTAGCAAAACACACACAACTGCAGGTATATTTTTGGTGATGTAACAGCATTATAACATGACTCAAATCTTACAATAGTTGATTACTGTAATGATGTCAGCTGAGTTTCAGTGAAAAAATGCTCTAATCGGTCATACGCAGTGACTCACAGTGAAAACAGGGAAACACAAAATTATTTTCGAAACCAAATCTAATACGTGTTCTGGTGCAAAGAAACACGGCAAATCTCTTCTGTTTATTTTCTAAACACAAGGGTTACTGTAGGCCGTAACCCACGCCAAAACAAGAGCAAAACAACAGCATTCTCAAGTCACTAGAGCCAGTCTCCAAAACAGACGAGTAACTGACCAATACAACCTCCACATAAACCTGTCGACGTAACAACGACGTAAGTGTCACAAACAAAAGCAGTTACGTTAACAACACAGCGCTTTGGTTGATAAATGCAGGCTAATTAAGTGACACCACCTGCTTAGGATTATCAGGCCTCCACTCTGCGCAGAAAGACACACCGATTAAACACGTCTCCATGGTGACAGGGACGTAATTCTGTCAGATGCAAATGTACCTGTTTGTTGATTCTTAGACACGATATGCGCCGTTGCTAACTGCTAACTCATTACATTTAGCTCGCCAACAACGAAAACGACTTAATAAAATGTTTAATAAAGTCACGCCTCCTTCAGATCGCTATCACAAGACAATCCGCTTGTATCCTGCTATTGAAACTACTGCACATCAAATCAGGATTGTGAAGTTGTAGTGTTTTGTTATGTATCGTGCTTTTGTATATTTATGGAAAATGCTGTAGACTTGTCGGCTGAGATTTGGAAAGGATTATACTTGAATAGGGCCCGGGAGAGATTGCTAGATTACTCAAACATGCATGGATGACGTCTAAAACCTCTTCAGAAATGTTTTTGATGAGGAAACAATGTTATAACATGGGACAAAGCTCCAAAAAGTTGATTTTGGATAATACCCCCTCTTAAAAAATACAAATCTGTCTGTCACTGATACCGTAATGTGTTTTTTGATGTTGTATTTGACGATGGCTTTTCTTTGGTGACAAAACTGTGAGTCACTGTTCAACCCAAAACTCAGTGTGAGAATTTTACCAGCCAGAAACTGTTAGAAATGTTATTGCCATTTGTAGCTTTAGCTTTTTTTTTTATAGTTTTTTTTATTTCATAAAATAAAACATTTTTTGAAAATTTGAAAAGAACAAGATGAGCCTTTTAATAAAATTTTAAAGAGGGGATAGCCAATTATGCAAAGCTTCCTACCATGTTATAATGTTCCCTCATCAAAAACATGCCTGAAGAGGTTATAGATGTCATTCAGGCATGTTTGAGTAATCTAGCGATCTGTCTCAGGCCCTTTTCAAACTCTCCTTTCAGTTAACAGTACGATCATGTCCCATGCTTCGCCCACCAGCCTACGTCACCCATGTTCCTGGACTGCAATTTTCCATAAATATACAAAAACATTATACAAAACTACCATATACACTACAACTTCACAAACCTGATGTGATGTGCAGTAGTTTAATTACCGGGATGCAGCTGATTGTCTTATGATAGTGCTCTAAAGGGAGTGCAGGAGGCAAAGGGAGGAGGGAGTCATTGTGAGACAAAACTGAAACTTATTTAACATGTTAATACAACAAATACAGTATGTTATGTGTTAACATTTACCCCATAAACATATAAAACCCCCTCTGTAAATATAGTGTGAAATGTTTCGTCTAATGCTCTTTATGCCATATTCAGCGCTGTTTTAAAAGTGACTAAGGCAGTATCTGTATTGTGTGTCCACAGTTGGGTGCTGTATGAAAAACCTGGGTTCCAAGGCCGAACCATCGCTCTGGAGGAGGGATCTTTGGAGCTCACAAACGTGTGGGCCCAGCCTGGTCCAGATCCTGGTCTAGACCCTGGCCTGGACCCTGGTCTAGACCCACAGGTGCCCTTGCAGATCGGCTCCATAAGGCTGGCTGTGTCTGTAAGTCCAACTAAAACTCTTTGTTATCTCTATATGAGTTGAGTGGAACCATCAGGCTGTTAAATGAAATATAAAATAGCTCAATCTTAATAGGTTGCATTAATGTTAAAGGTACAGTATGTAACTTTCTGGAGGTGGCACTTCACCTGCACTATTCTACAGAAATAGAATGTTAACAACATGCTTCATTCTCCATGGAGATAGACCATTTTTTATACTCTACTGTGGAAGATTACAGCCAAAGAAACAACATTTCCATGGAAACAACCAGGAAGAGGTCCTCCTCCAGGCCAAATAAGAGCCAGGTCTGTGGAGATGCAAGCCCACTCAGAGTAAGGATACAGAGTAAGGATACAGAGTAAGGATACAGAGTAAAGACAAGGATACAAGTTTTTCTGTGCCGTAAAACAACCAAAATGAGAAATCATGCTTTTTTAGTCTATTTTTTGGTTAAAAAGTTACATACTGTAGCTTTAAAATTCCTCATTAAAGTTCATGGGTTTTCGAATGAAGACAAGTGTGTGTCATAGTGTCATAGCAATTAACAATTCAAAATGAAAACATATTTTTTGAATGGTAAACTGTCCCCAACATCACAGCATTCTGTTGGTCAATATTATTTAATACAGGGGGTGGGCAGGTAAAATTAATATTGTTACATTTCATATTTTTGCAGTAACATGGCAAGTTCTTGGGTCTAGTCACTAATAAAGAAAATCAGGTTCAGCGTTTGTGCATTTACATTTTGGATATTTCATGGCAAAGTACAGTGTAATTAATGGGGAAATCTGGCTCTTGCGGCTCTGTCTGGGAGTATGACATCATCACATCCTACAATCTGAAAACCACCAATAACATGAAGCAGAGACCCATGGGTAATTTAGAAGTGAGCTGGAGAACGCATCAGAATGTGCGAGTGTGTTTCACTGTATTAGCTTTCCATTCAAATGACACGTCTTGGGTCTATACTGTGTCATTAGGCTGTAATCCACCTCGCTGCACATGGACTGTAGGATAATGACACCAACACTGTTATTAAGCTGCAGTCTCATGCACCGCTGCTGCCTTCTCACTTAAGTTCCTTATTTCACACAGGTTCTACATTCAGTGTGTAATCCAAATAGGCCTAACACGATAACACATTTTAAATATGATCTACTGCAGAAGAAAATTTATACAATAAAACCATTATGCTGCTGAGACGAAAACCTTGAAGCAGGATTTCCTCCAAAAAACTTCTCTATATTTACAGTTTTGTTAATGCAGATGAACTGTAATCGTGGACTGTATATATAAATGGACATAGCTAACTTGCAGCTAGGAAGTGAACACGGGTGTGCTTCCAGCTGGCTCCAATTCAGTTTACATTGAAAAACTGTCACCTCTCTCTCTGTAACGTCTGCAGGGAGCCACGTGTTGAACCATTGTTATGTTGGGCTTAAAATGTTCGTATTAACCCGCTCTACGTGATCCTGGTGATTGTATTTTGCTATTGTGTCTGTAACTCAAGATATGAACATTAATACCAGACATACCACAGGAAAAGTAATACTACTACTCGCCCACCCCCTAAATCAGCGGTGCGTGTGGGAAGAGGCATTACCTTCAACAGCCTCGCTCCGGATTGGCTCTTTGGATGCCATGATACTCGCAGTTAGACTTCCAAATATTCAACTCCATATTGGCCCCTATATCTGCTAGCCTCGATGAGCTTCATTTGACCGAACGCAATGGGTGAGGTCACACTCACTTAGTCCACTTCTTTATACAGTCTGTGGTTGTAATAAATAAATGAAACACTAAAAGAGTCATAGAAGTTATTTATTAAACCCTTTACAGCTCAAATCTTCAGGAAAATACAACAAAATGACAAAAAGTTCCCTACTAGTGCAAAGAAAAAGTCCCCACGATAAATACTGACTCCAAAAATGATTATTCCAGCTCTCATGTGTTGGATAATTAGTTGATGTAGTTATGGAGACAGGCCTTAACCCAACAGTTCAACATTCATTCTGTGCTCCCTGAGGACAGAGCGGGTCCGAGGGTCAGTACATCCCAACAAACAGAAACTGCTCCTCTTTGAATAATAATCCCTTTATTTATCCAAATGAAAAGTCCAAATGAAAGTGTCTTGATCGTCTGCATGCTAATCCAGCCATCGAGAGCTGAAAAGTCTAAGGCTGCATGAAAAATCTAAATTTGAATGTTTGAAATAACCAAACCACAAAGACGGCATTTATTAAGTGGATATGACGTCCCAGATGAGAACTGAATGTCCTTGTGAAAATAAACGCTCTGAACAAATACACATGATTAAAACATGCACAGAGGAGGAGTACCTAGATGGAGGGTTAGCCTGTTGACACTTTGCAGCTTATGTCATCACGAGGCAAAGCTAACTAGAGGCACTGCTCTGTCTGAAGCTCTGTTCGTCAAGTTAGACTTTTATCGGAGCTTTGTTTTAACATAATCTGACCATAAAGAACTGATTTAGCTACAGCAGGTGAGATGATGTGTTTGGAGTAAAAAAAAATAATTGCTGTAAAAAGAAATAATTGCTGTATTCATTGTTGTGGTAAAAATGAAGTAAAAGTGAGTGCATTTCTTACTATTTCATAATTTTATTCTTATTATTTAAGTAATGATTGGGTGACAGCTTTTTATTTTAACTTGAATACTGCTACTCACTGGTGGCTGGTCCATAATAGATGATGTGGCAACCCCCTCCCCATCAGTCAATGTAAATTTATAAAAATATTTATCATTTAAAGGTTTTATATGTCATCCATGCATGTTTGCATTATCTAGTGACCTCTGCCAGGCTCTATTTGAAGCCTCCTTATGGTTAAATGTGAAATTCTGTGCAAGGCTCCGCCCACAAGCCTACATCACCCACGCTCCCACATGACAATTCTCCATAAATACACAAAAACATGATACAAAACTGTACACAACAACTTGACAAACCTGATGTGATGTGCAGTAGTTTTCATTAGCGGAATGCAGCTGATTGTGTTGTGATGGAGCTCTGAAGGGGGAGGGACTTAGCACAAGGAGTAAAGGGAGGGGAACTCGGAGCATCAAAAATGTAACATTTTTAATATGTTGTTTTCCACGAATATAGCATTTTTAAAACAATAAGTTTAATATGTGTTAGCAGTTAATACCATCATTTAAAAATATACAGTAAGGACTTGAAAGCTGTTACTAGTCAAATTAAGTCTGAGTCCAAGAAGTTCTTTACTATGTGCACTCTGAACAGAATAGTACTTTTAAAACATATATATCGCAAGTCTAAGTAAGTCATGATAACATTTTTTTTTCTTTCAAAATTGTGGATAACTTGGCAAATGCATCCCAAGTCCCAGTCTGGTGAATCTTTGCTCAGAATCTACCTTTTGCATTGTAATGTCACTCATCCTGTCCACTCTTGTCTCTCCAGGACTACACTGTCCCACACATAGACCTGTTCACAGAGCCGGAGGGGCGGGGCCGTGTCACTCCTTACCATGACGACACAATGGAAACGGGCTCCTTTGGCATCCCCCTCAACACTGCATCCATACAAGTCCACTCCGGAGTGTAAGTCCTGGTCTAGTCTTGGTTTAGTCCTGATTTACTCCTGATTTTGTTCTGGTTTAGTCCTGGTTTATTCCTGACCAAGTCCAGGTTACTACTGGTCTAGTCCTGGTCTAGTCCTGTGTAGTCCTGCTTTTGTCCTCGTCTAGTCCTATGACTTTTGAATGTCTTCTGAATGTCACTTTTTTAGTATTGATACCTGCTCAAATGAGTATCTAGTTTCAATACTAGTTTTAGTATTCGGTATTATTGTTTTTGATTAGTATCTGATTTTCGATACTTTTGACAACGATAGACCCAATACCAGTATTGTATCGGTGCATCCTCAACAAACACCTCAACTTCTATGTACAAAACAGATGAGTGGCTCTTACCTCCCCTCTCTCCACGCCCCTCCCTGGCTCTGCTCTGCCCTACACTGGATTCCTGTGGTGTAGCGACTTGTCTGGAGGTGGGTGTGCGCGGAGGGGAGGGGGACGAAGCTCACAGCCCAAAACGAGCCTCTTGACTCTGTGTTTGTACAGACACAAGCCCTGCCCCGGTGCATCTGTGCTCCCAAAGCCATGTGCAGGTCTGCGGCGGCCCACGTGCCAAGTGTAATTGCATTAATTGCGGTAATGTCACTTATCTGCTAGCACCTGCCTGTAGCGGTGGTGATATTACAGCAATATTGTTTTTTTTTGTTTTTTTTGTCCCAATAATCACATGTTAGTTTTACAATGAACATAAAACATGCCTGTAAATGTCTAGGTTAGGCCTTGTCAACCTGCGGCCTGGAGACACATACATCTAATCTGGCTCGTGGCCCACTGTCCAAATTTTAAAACATTTTCTCTTGTTTGCTGGTTTAGTTAGTCTTAGACCTGGTTTTAATTTGAGTTAGTACTTGTTTATTTCTGGCTTGCTCCTGGTTTAGTACTAGTTTAGTTCTGGATTAGTCCTGTTGCAGAGTTAGTTGTTTCTAGTCTAGTCCTAGTCTAAAACTGGTTCAGTTCTGGATTGTCACTTTTCCAAAACAACAATTGGTCCTTTTGTATTTTATTTTTCACTGAATCTGTTCCAATAATAATATAGCGACAACTGGATATTGCAGTGTGACCCCAAATTTAGTCAGCATTGTGCACTTCAGCCCACGGCCTTCTGAAAAAAAAAACAAACATAAAACGCCACTATTGTTGATCTCGGTTAAAAACGCTGCGCCTGATTCTTGAATACACAACTTAATCATTATAAACAGTTCACAGTGGTCCAAAGTTATTCCTCACTTACCTTATGCAGAACATCCTAATTACTCACCACAATGAATTTATAAGCGCTCAGACCATAGTGGAGTTTTGCAGTGACAGTACAGCTAACAACAACTAGCATGCTAACACGCTCTTCCTCATTATCGGCCAATAAAATGCAGTTAGATGCAGACAGTACACAGTGGCTTTATTTTGACCTCGAGAGCTACTTATACAATGTATCTGTACTGAAGCAAGACAAAAAAAATGTATTATTAAACACAAACATTGCAGAACTATAACTCTGCTTGGAGGATTTTATTTTTTTCTGACTGTTTTCTGCTAAAGAATACAAACTCCATGGAGATAATTCACCACTAGCAATGTTTCACAGTGCACCTTTAAATCTAAGTTTTCTGCTACTATTTGAACTAAGTGTCTTACCCAAGGAAACAACAACAGTACTCATTGTCGGCAGGCGAGAAATGCCCAACCATATAGAGTTGGTATTATTTGTATGAACAGATATAGAGAGCTTCCTGATTGGTCAGTGCTTCCTGTAGGGTTGTCAAAAGCAGCGAAAATCAAATACTAATCAATACTAAAACTATTACTCGAAACTAGATACTCATTTGAGCAGGTATCGGTACTTAAAAATTCACATTTACAGGACAGAAGTGAACCTTTTCTGAATATCTTTAGAATGCTCTTGAGCGAGCATAAGTATAAGACACATAGACTAGTATACACCCATGGACCACTATGAACCTACTGGACACAGGATTACACACATATAAGGCCAAATGGTAACAGAAAAGAAAGTACTACCATTTAATGTGGAAAATTTCATTATATTGTCTAAAGAAAGTGTGTGTTTTTTTGTTTTGTTTTTTTAATCATCATGGTATTCTAATCTCTATTACGTATTGAGTCTCTTCCTTAGTATTAAATCAAGTTTGACATTTTAGTATCTCAACGACACTAACTTCCTGTAGTCAGAGGGGATAGGTGAAGTGTGTTATATGTTTTTATGTGAATTCAAAATTAGCCAGTGTTTATTAAGTAGGTTATTATTCCCCCTTCAACTCCTACAAATTACAACTAACAGTACTTCTAAAACTACTACTACTACTACTACTACTACTACTACTACTACTACTACTCCATCACTAACACAAATATTACTCCTACTATCTGCACTACTGTATATGTTTTCATGTTTTTCTAATTATTACTTGCTTTGGTGATAGTACCTTACATCATTTGATAAAAATGTTTAAAAAAAAGTACAAAAATACGTGACAAAATACAAGTTAGCTCTTGGTTGGCAACAGTGTGGTTGCTAGGTAACAGTCATGTAATTACCCCCTATTGCTTATGTCCAACCAGGAAGAAAAACAGCAAAAATCACCAAAAAACAAACAAACAAAAGAACAGAAACCAGACAGAAGGACAACTACACAAGATCTGTAGTAACTTGTTAAATATAATGATGTTAACTGTTGTAGTGAAATGAGTAATCCATCCTGTCATGTGTGCTTTTGCTACTACTGTAGACTCCCTACTACTACTCCTACTGCTGATTACTACCTACTCTCTCCCATTACTGCACAGTAATACTCTGATCTGGAGGTGTGTGTACTGTGTACTGAAGTCCCTCTTGTTGTCCTTGCAGGTGGTTGGTGTTCAGTGACCCGGGCTTCCAGGGCATGCTGGCTGTGCTGGAGACTGGAGTCTACCCCTTCCCCGAGACATGGGGCTTCCCTTCGCCCTTCATAGGATCCCTCCGACCACTCAAGATAGTAAGAACTGATATTTCATTTCAGTCTGAAGAGCTGTGGAAAGAAAAATAAGACAACTTTAAAGGCCCTGTACCTGATTTTTTCCCATGTATTTGAGCAAAATGTGTCTTGTACCAGTACAGACATATTGTATAAGCAGCTCTTGAGGCCAAAATAAGTCTGTCGTTTACTGTCTGTAATTATAAAGTGGTTTATTGTCTGATAATCAGGAAGTGCGCTTTAGCATGCTAGTTGTTTTTAGCTTTATGGTGGCGTCTGAGAGCTGTGAAAAGTGCTTATAAACTCATTGCAGTGAATAATTAAGATGTTCAGAATGCATAAGGTGAGTGAGGAATAACTTTGGATCACTGCAAACTGTTTAAAATGTGAGAAAACAGAACTAGTTCATTTTAAAGACATCAAATACAGCACCTTTCATTTCAGAGTTGCAACAAAAAGCACAATAACAGAAGAGGAATAAAAATATACACTTAAAAAAATAAAATAACCATATAGAATAGACCTTAAATCTAACGTCAAAAGCACAGTCAGTGTTATCTGCGCTCTTTTCGCAGATATAGCAGCATGCATCTTAGGCTGGAAATCATGTGGTTTTAGAATATTAATACATTTATAATACAACCAAAAATTCAAATTCCTACATGATTGTAAGTTATATATTTTTACAAATTATGTTAAATAAAAATAAGATTTTGAAACAAAAGGGTGATTAGGGGTGATAGATATATAGGCATAGTCTAATAGGCTTTGCAACATTCCCAGTATTATTCAAGAAGGCGTAAGTTATACTGCTAGAAAAGTACTCTGAATGGACAATTTCTTAAAAAAAACTACTCGAGTAAATGTTACTGAGTACCCTGACTACCGAAATCTGAGAGTAAGATATAGAATGTGTGAAAAAGGCTGGTGGATAGGCCGGCGCTTGTGTTTTATCAGAGTTATGGAAACTAAACTCTGCTCTCTGTTTTTAAGGGAGGATTCAAAGTGGAGAATCCCAATGAGGTCAAGGTAAGACGCATCCATATTCTCTGGGAGTAACACCTGTGCCCTCAGTTATGAAGTAAACATGCTCAAAGCAATTTTAGTTTTTACTCAGAGCAACTGTAATTTTGCCTTTTATTAATTAATTATAAAAAACAGAATGAGCTTTTCACTTTGTGTTGCCAGATCTAATGACTATGACCAATATGAAAATACACCTAAAAGGACTCTCTGACTCTGACAGACTCTCTGACAGTAAATGCACAAGAGGGGTGACCATTTTTGGTTCTTTTTAGTTCAAATAAAGTACATTTGCAGCTTTGTGAGTGTGTGCTGCCTTCAGTGGCCTCTGCAATTTCAAGTATTATGGAACACCACATAGTTGTTACTTACACTTACACTCTCCTTTATTCCTCTTGACACTGCCCAGTTTAGCAGCTCTATTTGAAATGTGGTTGTCAAATCGTGAAAGTCTAAAACCCCTGCCCTTTGTCATGCTGCTGAGGGTAAAGTGAATCTGTCCAAGTTGCTCTAAATGCTGTTTGATCTGAATGGTCTCTACCTAAACCCCAGCACATGCAGCCAAACATGACTCAGTGCTAGTGCAGCACCTGCAGCTCAGTGAGTGAATTCTGGAGGCTCTGAGCTTTCACATGAGGCCTGTCCATAAACTGAGAATGAGAAAAACTTGTATCTATAGGTTAAAGGTCCTTTACTATGCAAAATTGACCCTTGTGAGCGTTAAACCAAGTTAGAACGCTGTTACCTCCTCAAAAACATACCTGGAGTGTTTTGTTTCATTCACACATGTTTGAGTAACACTTTAATTTCATTCATTCATTTACATCTTCAAAATCTCAAATTGCTCTGTTCCACCTTATGAGGTCATGTGGTGGTAAGTTCCATACCTTTTACCTTTAGTTGAGTAGAGATTGGACAATTCAGGGCTGAAATTATCCAGAGTCTAGTGTTTAAAAATGCAAAATCTTCAGAGTTTGTGTGTTAAACATGTGTGAATGAAATAAAACACAACTCGAGGTCTGTTTGTGATGAGGAAACAACATTAGAACATAGATCAGAGAATAGTGTAATATGAGCCCCTTAAGGCACTGGCAACAAAGGCTCAGTTGTGACTGTCGTACCTTGTTTAAACCAGTGAGAGTGCAGGCTACATGTGTCTGAGTCATTCTGATGTTTCATTGCTCAAACTCTCCAGCTGTTGCTCTGTTGTCTGCTTCTGGTCCATCTTTGATCATTATGTGCTTACAAGCGTACTTCAGATGAACCCCATTATAACTGTGAACACAATCTACAGTACGAGCTGCTTTCTCTGTCTGAATATTCCAACACACAGAAGCCCGATCATTGTGCGTCGCTAACAGTATTCAAGTCATTTTGTTGACGCATCATTCTTATTTCCCATACAATCTCTCTGTGAGGACATTCGCTTTGGGACTTAAATGCTCTGCACTTATTTTGTCCGGTTCTCAACAGTGACAGCATTTAAAGGTCCTATATTAAGCTGTTTTCCATAAAAAATAAATACATAAAAAAAACATTTGACGAATACTTGCTTACAAAGTACAAAGTCTGAAACAAAACAACATAAATATGCTTAAACTTCCTGCTGTCTTCTCTATCAAATTGGTCTCACACATTGTCCAGCTCCCTGGGCTGTAGTCAAGTAAAGACATTCTTGGTGGACTGAAGATATTTCCTGCCAATCGATTGGTCGATTAAAAAGATGGTGTGGCAAAAGTCCTCAAAACTATTACGTATCTCTATGTATCTGACCCAAACTGCACTCACAAGACTACACCTGCAGGGGGAGTTCATGCAAAAACAGCTGTTTATGCCGAAAAAAGCAGTAGGAAACACTGTATTTATATAAAGACAGATTCAACTTGTGAATTGTGAGTTTAATCTGCCCTTTACATCAAAATACCAAATCCCAAAACTTAACTCACTCACTCACTTATCCTTTCAGCTGCATAAATCCTTGTGCAATTATTGGCTAATAGAAATTTAGGTTGACTAAGACACCATCGACCGATTAATTGACTAAATGACTGCAGGATTTCAGCCCTAGTATCTCCATTCTAAGCCCAGGTGGAAATCTGATCTCACACAAACAGCAACTTTTACTTCCTGGTTGGACACAGGCAACAGACATGTAGAGGTACTTCCATAACTGTTACCTAGCAACCATAATGTAAACAAGGGCCAAAAATGTCTAAATTATACAATAAATTAGACAAAAAAAATGCAACACATTTATTTTGGTTAAATGATGGTTTAAACTGTCAGAAAAATGCCTTCCTTGTGCATAAATTGTCCCTGCATTTGGATGGAAAGTTTGGTGTTGATGACATGGCATTTTGTCTTAGAACTCAGTGCAACTTCCCGGGTTTCTGCTCTTTTTTCCGAACTTTTTTCCACAAAAATGTCTGTGTAATCCCTCAGACATCCAGGTCTGATTAATAGCAAAAGAAAAAATCACTTCTGTCAACTGGACAAAAAGTTTTTTGAGTTAAGATGTTTTGCAGCTCATCCAAGCCGCTTCTTCAGTTTTGGTCAGATTACTGATGGACGCTGTCTTACATCTATCTATCTGACGGGAGGAGCTAACTACACTGAAACTAACACACCTGCTGGTTTACAGTTTCTGTTTGTTAGCTAGGTTTATTGAACTGTATCTGAGTCACATCATCTTTCAGGCCCCTAATGGGTGCTCTCACATCTATTAGCATCCTGACTAGCCTTATTGTTTTCCTGTTTAGGTCTGAGGATCAAGTTATAAATAGGAGATATATAATGTTTAAAGCCCCCATTCCTGTTCAAGGGAGGATTGTCTTTCCTAACAAAAAAATTTCCTCTTTAACTCTCCTCTCAAACCATTTATTTTCTTTGGCTAAAATCTGCACCTCACTAGAGGCTTTGAGATGGAGATTGGCATCCCGAGTGTGTGTGTGTGTCTAATCATAACTATAATTTATACAGTTTTCTTTTTCCCCTGTAAACATCATTGTTGCTAGTAACAGTTATGGAAGTACCCATACTCTGTCTAAAAAAGTGGACTAAGTGAGTGTGACGACACCCATAATGTTCGGCTCCAGCCAAATGAATCTCATCGAGGTTAGAGCAGTTATGGGGCCAATTTGGAGCTGATATGGATATTAGGAATTCCAACCACGAGTATCAACCAAAGAACCAACCGGAGTGAGGCGGGTGAAGGTAACGCCCTTTCCAGCCCACACTACTGCTTCAGCAAGGAGCTGTCAATCAAACCTGTTGCTTACACTAGTGGGAGAGACCTTGGGGAAAGAAGGAGCCTGATTTGTCTGTTATTAATATTGATGTCTTAAGTTAAAGACACAATAACAATAAAATAAATAATAATACAAATGCCAGGATCATGTAGAGCGGGTCAATAGGAACATTTTAAGACCAAAATGACGAGTCTGACAGCCGCAGCTACAGAGAGAGAGGGGCCACAGTTTTCCAGTGTAAAGTGAAGTGCCCATGATCACTTCTTATTTGGAACACAGCAAGCTATGTCCATTTACCTCATATATACAATCTTCAACTTCATCAAAAGTGTCAAATTCAGGAAAACATGGCAAGATTTATAGTCAAACCATTAGCATAGTCAGGTTTTAGTGACATGAGTTGTCTGATGTTTCATATGCATTTTAACCTTCTTGGGTTGAGTGTGTGTCCACTGGTCGGACGGTTGGTGGTTCAAATCCTGCTCTCAACATAAAACATCACTGGTATAGCAAATCCTATTATTAAATCATAAAATGCAAATGTAAAGCCACAAGTATGAAGTTAAGTACAAGGCTTTTGCACGAATGGACTGAATGTATAATGCTGACTCAACTTCACATCAAAAGCAAAGAGCCGTCCCAGGGTGGGCAAAGCTGCACCTTTCTTTGATATATTGATATAGTTTTGTAAAAATATTCAGGTAAAACATCAAAGCTTGGGGAATAGCCATGGATCTATAATAAGAAGTGGATAAATTGTCCCTGTTTGAGATCGATTAGTGGCTGCTCTAGGTACTGCAGCTCCTAGAAAGAATTCTCCCATAGAGCGCAGAGCTTTTATATGAGATCAATCTGCCTGTGCTCAGATGACAGGGCACCCACAGCTTCTATAGAGTTTTTAAAAATCCTCAATTTAGCCTAGCCCTGCTCAAATCCCGTACTAGCTCTCTCTATTCAATCAGATATTCGGCCTCTCATTGGTCAGAACTGATCACATGCTGCACTTTTCTGACACATGAGTGGGCGCTGCTGGGCCAGTGTTCAGGAAGTAAATCAGAACTGTATGAATGACAATCAGTTGAAATGCATGTTAGTGGTGTAAAAGTGTTTTTCCTGAGCTATATTTTCATACTTGTGTCCTGTCTGTGCTCAGGCTGTGGTGTTTGAGAAAGCAGGCTTTGAAGGCCCCTGTCTGGAGACTGAGACAGACGTGTTCTGCTTTGGAGAAGAGGAGGGAGGACAAGACGCCACCCTGCAGTACGTCGGCTCGCTCAAGATACTGGGAGGATTGTGAGTACAGATACACTCTACGGGCAGAAAATACTAACTGATGTGTAGTGTGAGGTAGATTACTGCGGAAAAGTACTTTGTTTACTGAGTTTCAAAAATTCTTTAACAATTCAACTGTAATCCATTTTATGTGGCTATTAACCTATAAATACCAACATCTGCATTAGTTTAATGTCAGGCAGGTCATACTATGCTGTTTTATAACTGTTTAATGGAATGTTCAGCAGTAGAACATTACCACCAGACCAAGTCGAAGGTCAGATCTGCGGAATGGTGAGCCTAATAATTCAATTATTTTCTTAACAATAAAAATACATGGGATGCAATAAAAGCCAGGTGGATAAACTAAAAGTCTTCAAAAACATGAAAAACGGAGCTAGTTCATTTTAAACAGGTTGTCATGGTCCAAAGTTATTCCTCGCTGACCTTATGCATTCAGACCATCCACATTTTTCACAAGAACAAGTTTATAAGCTCTTTTCACAGCAAACCAGAGCGGACTTTGTCTTCACAGTAAAGCTAACATCAGCTAGCATACTAACACACACTTCCTGATTATGGGACAATTAAGCACTTTATAATTAGAAGCAGACAGCATGCAGCTGACTAATTTTGACCTCAAGAGCTACTTATGCAATATATCTGAACAGGGGCAAGACACATTTTGTTGAAATACATGGGGAAAAAATTGGGAATAGGACCTTTAATGTCATATTGTGGAGCATTCAAGTTATATAGTGCATCTTTAATAAAACCTTTAGAAAATTCACTGTAACACTGATATTTTGCTGTCCTCAGTTCAACCAACAAGTCAATAAATATAATAAAGATTGTGCTGCGTCCTCCACCAAATTGGGTTTGAACGCAGCTCCCCTCTGAGTGCGAGCACATCGGCACAAAGCTTGTCTCCTCACGAGCAATAAAACATTTTACACAACACTTCTGAACTCACTGCCCTCTCTCCACTTTGTTAAACTTTTCAGATGTGGAGTTACAAGTTTCCAAATAAAGCTTTTCTGTACTTAAAGGGTGTAATGCACAGAACTGTCCCAGAGTCGCTCAAATGAAAAGTCAGTGCTAGAAAGTCGCAAGAGATTTTTTTTTTTTCTTGCATTATGGTACTTTTGTGGTGGAGGGTACGTCACCATGGATATGTTATTGCTTTGCCTGGAATGTTGCTTAGTGTGGCATTAAAGTGGGACTAAACACCTTGACTCCTCCCACCACCATATTTCAAATAGAGCAGCTAACGTGGGCAGTACCTGGAGCATGTTGACAGACTGACAAAATCACGCCAAATGCCTTTCGTTGGACGCCTTTGCATTTGAGTTCAGATGCTTCAAAAATCCAAACAATTTGTAGCCTTGTGAAACATGCCGTGGAAACATTGGACTATAATAATAGGATTCAGTTCAACCTTCACATTTTAAACACGGCCAGAAGAATTGACAATAGGCCAGTCACGATTATTACAGACACAAACTAACAAGTAAAGTGTTTCATTCGGCTGTTTATTTAGTGCAGCTCATGATTTTTTAACAATAATGTAGATTTAGAACAGTTTGTGTGGTTTAAATCTGCTCTTGGGTTATTCTGTCAGTGGCAAAAATTTGTTTCAGTATTATCATTATCGTCTATATTTACTATTTACTTTAATCCAGAACATGTTTAACTACAGGGTTAGCAGTTGTTTTATGTAGAATAAGATGGGATTGTCATATGAGGAGGAAATTATAGTATTTCAAACCTGCAACCTTTGTGATTTCCTCATTTTGACCATTCATATTGTGTAGCAAAAGGCTTCTTCAGATCTGATCCTGATCAGAACTGAAGAAGCGGCTTGGATGAGCAGCGAGACGTCTTCAATCCTACAACAATTTGTCCAGTTGACAGATTTTAACTTCGTCTTTTGCTATGGATCAGACCTGGATGACTGAGGGTTGACACGAATATATTTATATTGTGATTTTGATTCAATTGTTTGTGTCTTAAGATTTTAGAACTAAGGTTACTTGACTAACATTGTTTCATATGCGTGTGTGTCCTCAGATGGGTGGGCTACAGCGAGCCCGGCTTCGAGGGGCAGCAGTACATTCTGGAGGAGGGGGAGTACCTGGACTGTGAGGACTGGGGAGGAGCTGAGATCCTGTCTCTACGACCCATCATGGCTGTAAGTACAATGTATACGGTCCTTACACAGAATGATAAAACATGATCAGATGGAGAACAGGGGCCTGCAAACTTGGAGACTTTTGAGAAAAGTCCTGTTTGTGATGAATGAAAATGGTTCATTACACATTAAATATAGCATTTTGATAGCACAATACACAAATTGACAGATGAGAAAAACAGTGGTATCTTTAATTTTACTATGTGGCAGTTAGGGTTGTCAAAAGTGCCAAAAATGCTCTGATGAGGATCTAGTTTTAATAAAAATAGTATCAAAACTAGATCCTAATTTGAGCAGGTGTTGATACTAAAAAGTCACATTCACAGAACAGAAGTGAACCTTTCTTGATTATCTTTATAATGACCTTAAGCTTTATCTTTCACAAGTATAAGACACAGACTAGTATACGCCCATGGACCACTATGAACCTACTGCACATTGAGAGATTACACACATATAACACACATGGGAATAGAAAATAAAGTACTACCATTTAATGTTGAAAATCACATTCAGTTGTCTAAATAAAGTCTAAATATTTTTATTTTTTTATTATTATAGTATCGAAAGTCGATTCCTTAGTATCAAAATATATGATGTATTCACAAAATGATAGAATATGTGATAGTTACATAGCACATACCTTCATCTTTGTGATAAATGAAATTAAAGATAGTATTTTGAGAACATAATACAATTTAGAAGAGAAACAATAATAGTATCTTTAATTCTACTATGTGGCAATATACTTGTCACAACAATTTGAAACAAATGTAATCGATTTTGATATTAGATTTACCATTGATTCGTATAAGATTTAGATTTTACTCATTATTTATTTATTTCAGTTAACATTTACCTTACCTTATCTTTAATTGTTAGAAATTACGTCCACAAACTTCCCAAATTAACTTTATGGCTGAAAGTCCTTTCAAATATAATGTATTTGTATTCAAGTATGCCATTCATTTTTGCAGGGAACTTTTCTAAACCCAGTAATTACAGAGATATTAACAATAAACCAGGACAAAACATCTGCATTTTGACAGGTGAAGGCAACTTCCATCATAGAATTCTGACCAGGCCTCCAGCTCCGTTTTTTGCTTTGTTTTTTGTTGTTGTTTTATTTAAGTCTCTTTTCTGGTGGGGAACACAAGCTTGTCTCCATAGAGATGTAGACGATTTCTTACCATCGCTATCATTTTCAAACTACATGCCTAAACACATAGATTTTTTACTTTCTAAATCCTACATGTCTGCTACATTTTTTTCTCTCTGGTAACATTTAAGATGTACCAGTTGTTCATTCATTCTGTTGTGAGTAGCAGTCTGCACAGTCCCTAATGAGAGCCGCTCAGAGTCTGGGAGCACTCAGCCCCATCAGCGCTGAGTGTTGCAAAAACACATCGAATATCACTTTGTCTGCACAAGAACAGCAAAATTGCCTAGATGTCAAAATATTATCGACAGTTTTAAAGTTGAACGGGAGGAAAGCTTTTGAAAATAATGATGGCTCGGTGAGAGGCCTGTGTGTTTCATTTGATTCTATCATTCTAATTATTGCTGCATTCACAGGCCTGCACAGTGATGGGACTGTAATAATGGGACTGTATGTAAGAGTTTGATTTAAAATTTCCTCACCTGTGTCCATAGATATGAGGTAAACATGTTTAAATCAAATATGGCTTTTACAGATAAATATTCTAATGCTGATGTATTTTTAATTACAAAGACACTGAACATGATGGTTAAGTAGTTTATGTTAAAATTTGGTGTTTTGGTTCAAGACAATTATCCAATCAAAAAGCAGAATGAGCCTCACTCAAGTCTCTCATTTGGGTTGCCAGATTCAGTGCTGAAATCCACTTGATTTACACCTAAAATGTCTCTCTCTGATGTGAATGTTTTTTACCAAAACCCCAGCACCTACAGACAATCATGACTCAGTGCTAGTGCAGCCTCTGTAGCTCAGTGAGTGAATCTGGAGGTTCTTTCACACGAGGCCTGTCCATAAACTGAGAATGAGACACACTTGTTTGTGTCTGTATCTGCAGGTTAAGGGTCTGGATACACAGGTTCAGTTGTGATTGTAATACTTTTTTAAAACTATAAGAACGCAGGGTACACAGGTTCCTTTAACTATTATTTATTAATATTTTTTGCGACAGATATGAGAGAATTGTCTTTTTCCAGTTTTGACGGCACCCTGTTTTCATGTTTTTCTCATTCTGATTTGGTTTGGGGGGATAGCACCTGTGCTAAATATTTATCATAGTTTTACATCAGTTTAGTGACAGTTTGTTGAAAAGAGTTCAGATGAAAAGTACAAAAATGCAGGAAGTAGCACGAGTTCTAGTGAGTCCTAAAACTGAATCCCTCTGCCCTCCACGTCATCAACAAAACTCTATCCAAAATGCAGGGACAAGTTATGCACAATAACAGTTTAAACATTCATTTAACAAAACAAAAATTACCATTTATTTTTTATTAGTTTAATCGTACCTAAGCATTTTTTTACCCTTGTTAACATCATGTTTGCTGGGTAGGAGTTATGGACCTACCTCTGCACATGTTACATCTGGAAGGAAAATCATAAACAAAACAAAATAAGAAAACTCTAAGCACAAATTTGAGTAAAATCTTAAATCTAAAGATGGTAGCTAGGTTTTAGTGAAATTAGTAGTTTAACCCTTGTGTGTTCCTGCCAGTAGAGTTGCACTGAAGTTCCTCTTGGGTCAGTTTGCGAACTTAGAACGTAAACAAAAATATTTTTTCATACAATTTTTTTCATACAAAAATGAACTGGCCCAATTTTCAGCCCACGAGCTACATGTCAATTTATTTTATTTTATTTTTTTTATCTATTATCTATTTTTTGTTTTTTTGTTTTTTATTTATTTTATTTTAATTTATTTATTTTTGTAGTTTAGGAGTAGTTTCAAGAGCAGATGGATATTTGACACTCCACGCCCTGCTCTCAGATCCACGTGTGGCCTGTACTTGTGTGTTCAGTCCACATGTGTAGACCTGACAGGGCATCTGATTGTTTTCTCTGCTCTCACGACATTGCTCACCTGTTAGTCACTGCTGTTAGAAGTGGTATGTTTAGAACTAAAATCACTGGGGCTTTAAGCTTAAGCGCTAATGTGCGCCAAGGTTCAGAGAGAGGCGGAAAGACGCTCTGTGCTCAGCAAATGTGAGACGGATGGATCTTTTTTTTACACTCAGATTTCAATTAAACATCTGACTGCAGAGGGGGATTGTAAATAGAAACATTTGCTCTGTTTTAGTCTGGTACTTAAAGAAGAGGTATTAAGCAACATCTACTTTCTACCATGTTACTATCCCCCATCAAAAACTGAAGTACTTTTATATGTCATCCATGCATGTTAGACATATTAAAGCAGCATATAAAACAATACACTACAACTTCACAAACCTGATGTGATGTGCAGTGTGTTTCATTAGCGGGATGCAGCTGATTGTGTTTCTCATAGCGCTCTGAAGGGGGAGTGACTTAGCGTAGAGAGAGCAAAAAAAAAACCTGAAACTTATAAAACCTAATTTATACTTACACTATGGTGATCTAAACATGTTATGTGTTAGCAGTTAATACCCCAAAGAAGTAAAATACCCTCTCTGTAATAAATTATGAAACATTTTTGGACACTAATGCACACTACAGAGGTTACAGAAGGTTTATGAGGGTATTCCATCAAAGTCACTTCACAAGTCTGGGCTTATCCTAAAATCTTTGGCTAAAACTACCTTGACCTCCACCTCCAAAAGTCATTGAAACACAGGTGTGTGAATGCACGTGCTGAAACTTTTGATTACAGTTTCTTTAGACATTTTTTGGAGACAAAGCTAAAATATAACAAAACGCTCAAGGGGCTGTGGTCTGTGGTCAGCTTCATGTAGATACAACTGCACAAAAATACAAGATGACAAGATTCATCAATCAGTACAAACAGAAATACACATGAAGCTTAACAGAGACATGTTTTCCTTATGTTTTGTCTTTACTGTTAAACTATAACATATGTAGACTTAAAACAGGTTAATAATAGAAACACATCCTTTGATTTCCTGTTTAAAGGTCCTTTATTACACAAAACTGACTCATGTGAACTTTTAGTCATGTTCTAATGTTGTTCCCTCCTCGGAAACGTGATTCATTCACACGTTTGATTAATCCTGTCCACATCTCCAAAGCTCAAAATGCTCTGTTCCACCTTGTGATGTCATGAAGTGGTGGTTTTCAACTTAACAGCTTCTTCTTCTTTGTTCAGTAGTGATTAGCAACTCCTGAGCTGAAATGATCCAAAGGAGTTTAGTGAATTTAGTGAAGGTGTATGGAGTTTAAAAACACAGTGGAGCACTTCCTCTAGCACCACTTGATGACATCACAAGGTGGAACAGAGTGTTTTTTTGTTTGAGAGAAGAACTCAATCTAAATATGCAGGGGTTGTGTGTTAAACATGTGTGAATGAAACAAAACACAACTTTTACATGTATGACCTGGAGTCTGAGGTTTTTTTTTATTAATCACTACTAAGGGAAGGGAAGGGAAGTGGGGGTGGGGATAGGGGGTAGGTGAAAACAGATTTTTTGAGCACTCAAGTCACTACAGGATTGTTCAAACATGCATGAGTAAATCGAAACACAACTCTGAGTAAGATAATAACGAGGGAACAAGGCTAAAAGCTCATAAAAGTTGTTTTTACACAATATGGTCCCTTTAAAAGAAAATGCAAATTTATTTATTTATTTTTTTTTTTTTTTTTTTTATTATATTTTTCCTAGGCCTGTCATGATTTGGGGGATTTTTGGGTCTCTGGGGAATTTTTATTTTTATTTCTGATGTAACATGAAAAGACTTGAGCTGCAGAGGGTTAAATAAGTAACTATGGCAAATTATTGGTTCATTCTGTTATTTATCTGTTGCAGCTCGGGCCTTTTAATGTTACTGTGTATATAAAAAGGTATTTACTCCTGCTTTATTGTTTTTGTTTCCGTGGCATAAAGTAGTTTCAGTATTATCATTTATAGCAATATTTCTCTATAGTGATCTATCGTGTGTTATTGTGCCAGGACTAATTGTTGCAGCTCTATAAAAGATGAAGCGCAGGCTGTTTGCACACACAGAGTTGAGGAGTATCTGGAGGAAACTACCAAGGCACAGAGAGAACATGCAAATGAGCAGATTGTCAGATTTGTCTCTGTGTGTTGCAGGATTTCGTCTCTCCTCACCTGAAGATGTTTAGCGACAGAGATTTTGGAACTCTGGGACTAAACATCGACCTGACCGTGCCGGTGATAAACCTGGACGAGACCGGCTACGGACTCAAGACGCAGTCCATGGACGTGCTCAGCGGAGTGTGAGTACCGCTATGCGAGCTGTTTGGTCTATGCAACTACTTTATACATACAGTTCAATTCAATTCAGTTAAAGTTCATTTATACAGCACATTTAACAAAGCGCTTCACGTGAAAGTAAAAAAAAAAAAAATATACAGATACATGATACATAGGAAAAGAACAATAAAACACCAAGATGTCGTGGACTAGTATTAAATGCCAGGGAGAAGAAGTGGGTTTTCAGTCTAGTCTTAAGACTGAAAGGATCAGGCAGAGGGCGCTGTTCCATAGTCTCGCCGCTGCCACAGAAAAGGCTTCTGATTTTGAGTCTGGCTTTGAGCACATCCAACTGACCTCAGGGTTCTGGGTGGAGTATAGGGCTGCAGTAACACCTTCAAATAAATACATACATCTATATTTTAGTTTGGGAAATGATTGTTAGAGAAATTCCATTTGTGTGCTGTACTGAGGGCTCTCACTGCCAGCTCAGGCCTTGTGATCTTAGCCTGCGTCATCAGAGGTATAATACTCCCTACAACAGAAGCATAGCCAGACTGGACAGGGCTAGACTGGAGTTGAGGGGTCTTTGGGTGCTGGGTCCTCCTCCTGGTCACGCCTCTTCTCTTCAACTCTCGGACTACAACTATTTATTCTACAACAATGAGGATTAGTTGAACATTAAGTATTATGTTTGAACCCTATATTTTACCCTATATATGTCTATATTTATCTATATATGATTTTTTTGTTGTTGTGTTTATTGCACTGAAAAAAACATCCTTACTAAAAGCGGGCTTGCACTCCACAAACCTGACACTTGGCACATTCAGGAAGTAAAGTGATATACTTAACACACACACACAAAATGAAAAAACTAGGTAAGATTTTTTTTTTGTAAAACCTTAAATATAATAATGTTTTCTGTGAAATCAGTCTAACTTATCATGTGCACTTCGAGGTCTTTCCCATGCACATGAAATACCAAAGTTCAGGTGCTAAGAAGGAGAAAAGTGCCTGAGTAATGCTTTATATAAGAGGCTATTGAAATGTCAAAGATCTTCATTCTAGCATATACGGTGACAGCGTATAATTATGGAGTATACAGTTATATAACATGTTATTATTACATTCATAGTATTTTTCAAATCCACAAAAGGCTTTCACACTGAGGTTTGGAGGGATTTGTCTGTGCACACATTCTTCCTGCAGTAGGCTACGCTATAGCTAAGTGTTTTTTCTTAAAGGTATGTATGCTACAAAGACAGTGGCATTATTAAAGCCCCAGTATGTAAAGTTTTCCCCAAAAAATAGACGAAGCATGTTTTATTCTTTTCGGTTGTGTTTATGTCACTGAAAAACATGTGTCCTTACTCTGAACAAGCTCGCATCTTCACAAACCTGACTTCTTCCTACTTGTTTTTCCTTTGGTTATAATATTCCATAGTATGGCATAAAGGGTATCTATCTCCATGGAGAATGCCCAAAGTATGGTTTTAACTTTCTTTTTCCATGGAATCATACAAGTGACGTGCCACCTCTAGAAAATTACATACTGTACTTTTAACATTACGGTTGCCAGGTAACAGTTATGGAATTGCCTACGAATCTATGAATGCCATAACTGCTGCCCAGGAAGCAAAACCAGGAATCAGGAAGTAAAAATGAAAAATGAGGCAAGACTTTGACTCAGATCTTTATAGGTTGTGTCTGGCACTGTTTAGCACTCACACCATTTTTAGTCGTGTCTGAATGACCAGTGAGAAAGTGCAATATACCCACAATGCACTGTAAAAACTCTCAACTGTAAACTACAAATACTACTACTGCACTGACTCTCAATGAAACTACAAATACTACTACTACCACACTACAAATACTACTACTATTATACTAGTACTACTACTATAGTACTATTACTGACATGACAGAATGAAACAGATAGAAGAGCTTGTTTATCGTACTGTTGATCTTCATTATGAATAAAACACAACCGTTGCTGTGTAAAGTTGCGTTAGCCGTTTATCTTAGCTTTAGCTGAACTCAGGCAAAACTTTTGAAAATCTAGTCCGTTTACGTGAGATCCAGCTTGAGAAAAACTTGTATGGGTATTATTAGTCCATAAATACTTTAACGTTTTATCAGAGTTTAGGACTTTTTTTGACCCGAAAGTAGTGAGCTGCATGTGCAATATAGTCTATTTATTTATGTAGTTTATTTGACAGGGACAATGTACATTAATTAACATTTCTGTAAATGCACCAGAATTAGCCAGATAGGCCATTTTTCACCTGTAGTCCCTGGACTGATGGAATTGATGGAGTCGACTAAAGAGTGCAGGTCTGTGGAGTGAACGAGGGGTTATGGTGCTAGAGGGGACATTTGGACAGTGAGCAATGATGCTCACTATGTTTTAGATGACTAGTCTAACCTGTCTGATGCAGCCGTTTTCAAAGCACTTGTACATGAAATACCAAATACCTTTTATATAAGAGGCTATTGAAATGACACAGGCAGAACATTTCCTGGGAAACCTTCACATGTTCATTCTAACATATGTGGTGACAGGGTATAATTATGAAGCATACAGTTCATGTTATTATTAGATTGGTAGTATTTTTATTAACTTTAAACCCACAAAAGGCTTTCACACAGAGCTTTTGACACTGAGGAGAGATTTATTTGTGTCACATTCTTTCTGCAGTGGAGTTAAGTGTTTTCTCTTAAAGGTGAGCATGCTAGCGGCCCCACCCTGCTAACAGGCCCAGACGAATCCCGCAGATACACAGATATGGAACCACTCCCGAATTCCCATCGCCACATGTTTTTCACAATGCAACTGTAAAACTCCAGTTGCAGTCACAGTCATGGAGGACGTCCAAGTTTTAGAAAGCCAATTGGATAATTATTTTTGACTGCAGATATATAAACAGAATGGCAGAGTTTTTGATTTTGTTTTCAATGTGGTTTAGTTGAGTATGTTGGCATTATATGTATGAAAAACAAGTAAAAGTAACTCAATTTTGCCAGCAGAGGATGCAGAGACTGCTGGCACTAGGGTTGTCAAAAGTATAGAAGATCAAACACTAATCGATACTAAAACTAATATCGAAACTAGATACTCATTTGAGCAGGTAGCAATACTAAAAAAGTCAAATACATGGGACAGAATCTTTTTTGAATAGCTTTATATATTGATATGTCTGTCTATCTATCACAAGAATAAGACACATATAGTATACACCCATGGACCCCTATGAACCTACTGCACACTGAGGGAGTACACAGATACAGTATAAGGCCACATGGGAATACAAGTCGGGCCTAGAGCGTCTATCTTCTTTCTTTCGTGAAAGCATAAGTCTCCAAGTCTCTTTCAAACATATAAGTACAATATTTTTTACTCAACGAGACCCGCTTTGTCGCATATTCTGTGCAAGAATCACACTGTATGTATAAATGGACATAGCTAACCTGCTAGCTGCCGTGTTCCATATAGAAAGTGATCATGGGCGCGCTTCCAGCTCCATCGACTCTGTCTCCAATTCACTTTCTATTGAAAAACTGTGTCCCCTCTCTCTATGACTGCTGCTGTCCGACTCATCATGTTGGTCTTATATTCATATTAACCCGCTCTACATAATTCTGGGGTTTTTATTTTGCTATTTTGTCTGTAAATCACAATATGAACATTAATAACAGGGAAATCAGGCGCCTTATTTTCCTGAGGCTGCTCCTGCTAGCATTAGCAACAGGTTTGATTGACAGCATTTCTAAACACCCCTCCGTGCTAAATCAGCGGTGCAGATGGGAAAGGGTTTTACCGTCTACAACCTCGCTCCGGATTGGCTCTTTTGTTGCTATGATACTCGTGGATGGAATTCCAAATATAGAACTTGGCTCCAGATCTGAAGGGAGGAGCTAACTACACTGAAACTTAACTTCTATACCATAATGTAATGCTGCTGTTGAAGTCTTTGTGCATCACTGTTTTTTTGGGGAAAACATACAAAAAATGGAGTAAGCACAGAGCAGTGGGCATGTGTAAGGGGTAGGTGAGAACGTACATTTGAGTACATGAAAGTAATGTTCAACTGGGTTCCCAATTCATAGTCTTATATGTTTACTTGAATCTATACTTTTTGAACGATTTTGAAATAAATATCCAATTTACATTTTTCTGACAAGCATTCCATTTGCTTAATAGTTTGAATTCTGTGCACATTTTAAACACATCCAGGAGCCTGACATCTAAACTGACAAACGAATCCAAGAATTCCATGCGTTTCAGAAAATGTCTTGTGGGTAAAAGCTGCTAACCTTGTAGTTTAGACCTACAAGGGTAGCAGCTTTTACACAGAATAAGACAGGATATTTAGTCGTTTGCAGATGAAAACGTTAAATAGTTGCAATCTTTGTTCACATTTTAGACCAGATAATAACTAGAGACCTTGCACACTCATAGACCCGTTCCCCAGGTGCTCCTCGCTCAGTCACAAACATGCAGACTCCACACCTGCCTTGGCTCAGATTTTGAATAGACCAGATGTTTGGAGAAGAAAGAGATAATGCAAGCTCCTTCTGACAGTGCAACACTCACAAAGAGGAATGTGCACTGCGCTAGGGTTCAATGCTTAATTGAAACCACAGTTTAAAATGGAATTAAACACCTAAACTCCAGCCACAGTCGCATTTCAAATAGGTCTGCTAAAGTGGACGGGGTCTGGAGGACTAAAGGGGAGAGTGAGGGGGGAGAAGGGGCGGGGTCTGGAGGTAGAAGGAACAGCATGATTGTTTGGTCTAGCAGGTATCCACACTTCAAACTCCGCCCCTGCAGCCAGGTGTTTGTAATCAGAAACACCTGGCTGTAATCAGGGCAGTCTTGCGTGATGTCACCAACTACTTGAAATCTCAGCAGCCACCGGAGGCCACAACCGCCAAGATTTAGATGTTTTTAACCAGAAAGCTGTAAATATAACTAGTTTAGAAAAGTAGATAATGCTGTTCATCACCTTACACACAGTTTAGTTACAAAAAAGTGGATTTAGTTAAGTTCCACTCGTAATATTTCATGCAATATTTCAGACAAAATATCAGATTCTTGTATTAGTTTAGCAGTTCAGATTTCAGTGTCCTCTTGAATTTTAATGCTCTTGGAGATTTTTTACTGTGACCTGTGAACTGTATATTGATTTATTTAAAATGTGTTATTTATCCAAAAAGTGCAGATTTTTAAAATTCTATTTTTGTCAGTTATTAATTATTAATTAATGTGGCGTTATAATTATCGAGACAACCAACTAACAAATGAAATAATCTGTGCTATAGTAACAGACAGAGGTAGCAGAGTAGCGAAGAGTTATTCTCATGTAAAAGTAATGTTACATCAAAATAATATTACTGAAGTAGAAGTACAAAGCAGTGGTCTAAGATATTACTCCGGTAGGAGTAATAAAGTATTTGGGAAAGTACTACTCAAGTAAGAGTAATTTAAAGAGTAACTGTTGGGACGTAACATCTGATTTATAATTTGAAGTTAATGTAATTGAAAGGACAAAATGTTAAATAATGCAGAAAATCAATTATTTTCAAACAGCTAAATATTCAAACTAAATGATGTCTGACGGAGCTGCGACAATCACATAAAGCTTTTGTCACACTTTTAGTTAAGTTAGAGTGCTGTTACTTCAATAAAAGTATTACTCAAGTAGGAGTAAAAGTATGCTGCTGGAAAAGTACTCTGAAAAGTCCTACCCAGCTCTGGTAACAAAGACTTTAAACTACTAAGGCATGACATGAACACAAACCATTATGGGCCAAACATGCATATTTTCACTGGAACTAATTTAAGCTAACGACTACCTGGCTGTGTTTGTGATTGGCTTGTTCTCTAGTTTGAACAAATGAAGCACTGCTCTCTCAGAATAGAAGGCTCTCTTTGCATGGAAATAATGGCTTGTTGTGGATCTAAACCTGTTAGCGCTAGTGTGTGGTTAAGTGTTTTTCCGTGTAAGGAGCCCTCCCAAGGCAGTGCGGCTCTGCTAATTATGGGAAAGATACAAATAATGTTATTGCGCAATGTTAGCTAGGGAGCCAAAAGCGTGCATCTGCAGCACAACTCAATGAATCCTCATACCCACCAGTTGCAGTGTAGATAAAGGCATTGATATTTGATATGTGAATTCACCCATCAGACCTGGAGGGGTTGAGACAAGAATCCAGAGTAGCTTCTTTGTAAAGAACAGAACAAGAGGTATTCTAGTTAGAAGGCTGGTCAGGCTCAGTTTGGTGCTGGCTCTTTGCCTCCCTGCCCTGGGACTCTGCCACTAATGATGTGATGTTTGTGAACGAGTCGGTTCTTTTGGACGATTTCTTAATGTGAACGTTTGGAACCAGAGCTTGTTTTTTAAATCTTTTTCTTTATTAAGGCTGGGTAAACACACACCCATTCTCAGCCTTCCTTCTATGATTAGTTTGTCGATATAATGAGTTCTTACATCGGCTTCTGTCATATAAATAAATATAAAAGGAGCCAGTCGTTTAACACCTATGTGGGATACGAATCAGCTGGATCCATTCATTAAAAAAAGAATGGATCCAGCAGATTTGTATCCCACAAAGGAGTCAAAAGTCCCATCACTACTGCCCACCTTGCTCCAAAAATCAACACAAGCTAGCACCCAACCTGGTCTAAACCCGGTCTGAACCAGGTCTACACCAGGACTAAACCAGGTCGAAAATCAGGTTTAAACCAGGTCTACAACTGTTTTAAACCAGGTCGAAACCAGGTCGAAACCAGGTCAAAGCCAAGTCTAAACCTGGTCTACACTATGTCTAGACCAGGTTCTAAATCAAGTCTAAACACGCTCTAAACCAGTTCTAAATCAGGTCTAAACCAGGTGTAAATCAGGTCTAAACCAGGTGTAAATCAGGTCTAAACCAGGTCTAAATCAGGTCTAAACCAAGTCTAAATCGGGTCTAAACCTGGTCTACTCCAGGTCTACACCAGGTCTACACCAGGGTCTAAATCAAGTCTAAACAAGCTCTAAACCAGTTCTAAATCAGGTCTAAACCAGGTCTACTGACTAAGTCAGCTCTTTCTGGTCTTTCTTGTTTTAAAATAAAGATCAGATTAAAGATTAATAGAGCTTCAGACAGAGCAGTGCCTATGGTTAGCATCACACCCCCATAAACCATACCTGGCCAGTGTTTAAAACCAGGACTAAACCTGACATAATCACATCTGCATGAAACAATGACAGTGTCTGTTTGCATCATGTCCCTCACTCGTCCATGTTTGTCTCCTGCAGCTGGGTGGTGTTTGAGGAGCCGGGCTTCAGTGGAGAGAGCTTCCTCCTGGAGAAGGGTCAGTACGGAAGCCCGGAGGACTGGGGCTCAATGCGGGCCACCATCGCCTCAGCCATGCCTGTAGTCCTGGTGAGAAACACTTTTCTTTCACTTTTTTGAAGGAGATAAACAGTCTTTTGTGTGTGTTTGATTTAAGTGAAAGTAAATAAACTGTCAGGTTGAATTATAGTCTCGCACACAGCTAGCACACATTATTTGTTAAGGTTTATAAAATTTGGTAGCAGATGTTGGCAGTCAAAATTGTTTGTAATTTGAAATAAAAAGACCCAAATATTAACTCAAGCAAAAAAATAGTTCTAGTTTAGTACCAAATTACAGTTTAGGTTAAAGGTGCACTATGTAACATTTGAGGTGGATGACTGACCACCTGCTTGTTTCCATAGAGATGTTTTTGCTTTCACAGTATGTCGTTAAACTTGTGTACCTTGCTTTTATTCAAGTACATAGGTTTTTCATGACACAGAAATTCATATAAAAACATGTGGGGTTGCCTCTCCACAGATCTGGTCTGATGGTGTGACCTGTTTGCCTTCATGGAGCTGGAGATGATATTAGCACAAAGTTACTTAGAGCTAAAGCTGCTAACCCTGTAGTTTAGACCTCTAGAAAGATGTCCTGCGTGTCAGATGCCCTCCCTGTGTCTCCATGGGGTCTTATTTAGGGATGCGCCGATATGATACTGGCATCGGATATTGGCATTGATACTGAAAAATGTGCTTGGAATGAATATCGGCTTCCAAATTTCGGTTCAGTCGATGTTGATAGGTTCACACTTAACCTAATTACAGTTCAAAGAGAAGAGAAGACAAGAGAGATTATTGCTATACTCATGAGGAGAAGAGACGGGGAGGCCGAAACCTTCAGATTACAACCTCCTCTCCCTTTCTGAAGTCTCCACCGCCTTTCTCCTTCTTTATTCAGTTAGGATCCCTAGTTACACATCACTGCTCACTCTCAAAGGGGGGGAAATAACAACAAGCAGTGAGAAAATCACATATTACAAAGTTCATTTCAAAATATTGTTGCTTAATCATTCCTTTCGGTCCTTATTCGCCCAAACACCTCTCAGGGTGTTATCAAGTTTGTTGTGACCTCTCCCATGGTCATTCAACTTTCACAAGACATTCTCTGCAAAGCTCAGAACACAGACATAAGTGCATAAATCATATTAAGGTTACATATCATTATAATAAAAATGAACATTACATTACCTTTAAGATTCACAGTGAGATCAATAAACATATTAAAAATATATTGAATCCATCAGATGTCGTTTACCTGTGTGTCAGATACCCTCCTTCTGTGTCAGATGCCCTCCCACTGTCCATGGGGTCTTATTCTCTATAAAAGTTGCTAACCCCGCGTACATCTCCATTTCAAAGCCACTAACCACTCCTTTGAAGATGGTGAGGTTCAGATCTTAGCCAGAGAAAAGAGATGGTTTGAGAGGGAGTTAAACAAGCAGTTTTTGTTAGGAAAGACAATCCTTCCTTGAACAGGAATGGAGGCCTGAGACACATGTTATCCCCCATTTACAACTCCATCCTCAGACCCAAAGCAAACAAATTAAACAAAGGGAACAATATAGCGAGCCAGTAGGGCCCTTAAAGGTTAAATGTAGGGGCTGAAACTGTAAACAATAGCTGTTATAGTTATAGATGATAGATTTAAGGCAGTGTTCAGCAGTAATTTGACCAGAACTGAAGAAGTGGCTTGGATGAGCAGCGAAACATCTTCACTCCTACAACTTTTTCTCCAGTTGACAGATTTAACTGTTGCTTTTACCAACCCTGCACAAACATGTTCTGAAATGCATGGGATTCCTGTATAACTTTAGCAGCAGCTTCTCTGGAATGGTCTTCATTTTAATATCTCAAATAGATCCGAAAAATTGTATTTCTTCAGCCCCATAATTGACTTTTTCGTGATTAATATAAAGACTCTGTACCTAATTTCTTCATATACATTTGTAAGCATGTAAGCAGCTCTTGAGGTCAAAATAAAGCGTTATACTGTCCAAAATCAGGAAGTATGTGGTTAGCATGATGACAAAACTCTGCAACTCATCATTGTGAGTAATTAGGATGCGCATAAGGTAAGTGAGAAATAACTTTGGACCACTGCAAACAGTTTAAAATGAACTTGTTTTGTTTTTCCACGTTTTTAAGACAGCAAACTGACTTGACTGATGTTCTATAGCTGGTAAATAATATCCCACTTCATTTGTAGTGGTGGTGTAAAGCAGAAGTGAGACAGCGGTGCCCTTAAACATTTGAAAGTGGAACAGATTTGTCATGAGACTCCAGTACAGCAGTGAGTCACAGGCACATGGGTTTGGTTAGAGTGTATTCAAAACAATCAAACAGACAACATGATACACCGAATGCCCTCAAATAACTCTAGCATTCACAAATAAAAGCTAACAGGGGTCCTTATGGGTTTTATTTCGGCTGCTTAAAGAGGGGGTATATTACTTCTATGGGATATTAACTGTAACACATAACATTTAGATCACTATGTTACCCTTTATTGTTTTGAAAATGATATATTTGCCAAAAACAAAGTAAGCGAGGCAAGGCAAGTTTATTTGTAGTAATTCAAAGTCCTTTACACAATAAGAAAGACATTAAAATCACAATACAACAAATCAAAACATAATCACAAATAATCATCATAAAATTAAAACAGAAGAGTGCAGAATATAAACCTTTCAGTCAATGTAGTAACATGTTTAATAAGTTTCAGTTTCTTTTTTGACATTCCCTTTGCTCCCCATGCAGAGTCACTCCCCCTTCAGAGCGCTATCACATTACAAAATCAGTGTTTTTGCTAATTTTTTTGATGAGGGAACAATGTTATAACATGCTACAAAGCTCCAAAAAGTCAATTTGGCGTAATACCTCCTCTTTCAGTCCTTTCAGATCAGTTTTGCGGTTTACAACGAGCACATGTGTAAATTATGGACTACTTTTGTTACAGTTTGTCAGTGAGTACCAGGGAAAAACAGGATTGATTTAATATTTTGCATTTTATGTTTAGCCAAACCTCATAGTCTCTTGTTCATTCAGTTTGCAGCTATGAGTCCAACCTTTTGACCTGCAATAGCTCGCTCATAAAACCCTAATATTATTTTCAAAGGAAATATGTTGATGGAGTTCAGACACTGGCCTTGCTGTGGGACAAATAGTTCTTTATATCTCTAAAAAACATGGATTTTGTGTTGAGTTCGATAAAGTTTGTGAAATGTGGTTTTTAAATCTGTGCTGAGACAACGGTCCAATACTATGCGAACATAAGACTATATTTACTTTACACAACGATTACACATTACTAAAGCAAAATTGTTTAAGACGCTGATTTTCACTGCCACAGCAGAGTTTTGCGGTCACAGTAATGCTAATAACAACTATCATGCTAACAGTGCACTTCCTGATTCACGAGTGATAACATGCTTTACAATTAGATGCAGACAGGACACAGTGGACTTATTTTGACCTCAAGAGCTGCTTGTACGATATATCTTTACTGGGGCAAGACACGTTTTACTCAGATACATAGATAAAAACGGGGACAGGTTTGTAAAGTACCAAGTCTGATTTACATTTTATTATTTTAAATAACTAACCAGGTTCACCAAATATGTAGTTATGTGCAAAAAATGTCAGAAAAACAAATATTCTAGTAATACCAGAATAAACATCAGTCCACATTTGTCACTTAAAACTCACTCACAGTGGGCAGAGGTACCACAACTTTGACTCAAGTAAGTGTATTGTTACTTCAGAATAATTTTACTTGAATATAAGTAAAAGCTATGATGTAAGGAAACTCTGAAAAAGTACAATGTGTTTGGTAAGGTACTCTTTTGTAAGTAGGGTTGCCAAAAGTACTGAAAATCTAATACTAATTCATACTAAGACTAGTATTGAAACTAGACACTCACCTGAGCAAATATCGATACTAAAAAAAAGTCACATTCACAGGATAGAAATGAACTTTCCTGAGTAGCTTTAGAATCATCTTGAGCTGTGTCAGAACAATTATAAGACACATAGACTAGTACACACCCATGGACCACTATGAACCTACTGGACACTGAGGGATTACACACAAACAGAAAAGAAAGTACTACCATTTAATGTGGAAAATCATATTCTATTGTATAAAGAAAGAATGTTTGTGTTTGTATTATCATTTCGGTATCGGAGTCAGTATCGAGTCTATTCCTCAGTATCAAAATCAAATTGAATGTTTTTGTGTCTTTGCTGAACAGTGTGATAGCACCATTTTGTTCTTTCTTTTAACACTATAAAAAAAGCCTTTCAATATTTCTGCTTTTGTTGAAGTAATATTCACACACTCGTCTCTTTCATCCGCAGGAGAATTTCGAGACCACGGCCAAGTTCAAGGTTTGTTTTTGTTCATTCTTTTTACACTACTCCTGTGACTCAGGTTCACATTTGTCATATTCCTCATGCTTGTCTTTGTTGTGGTGGTCATCAGGTGCAGCTGTTCCCTGAAGCGGACTTCCGTGGTTCTGCCCTGGTCCTGGAGGACAGTGAAGGCTGCCTGCCCCCGGGTTTCTCTGTGGGCTCCTGTAAAGTTCTGGCTGGGAGGTGGGTACCTTTAAAGTGGACCTATTCTGCAAAATCTACTGTTTATAGCTTTTAACCATGTTATAGTTATTCCCTTTTCATGTGCCGTCTTGAAGTTGTATTTGGCGTGATTCATGCATGTTTGAGTCATCTTTATTGTCCTGTATTCAAACGTTATTGCTCCGATCTAACTCCATTTTCGCAGCCCACAGTACACTTGAAATACTTCAGAGAGTAAAAGGGAAACAACATGATAAAAAGCTCTAAGTAGAAGGTATGTTTAAGTATGTTGTCGGTTTCTGTTCTGTTGCATGAAGAGCAGGCGCAGAGGCTCGGGGATCTTTCTGTAGATTTTTATTGTTGGTTACAGCAGTACAGTCGGGTTAAAGGCAGCATCCAGCAACATTCAAAGCAGAGTCAAGTGAGTAGTGATGTCTGAAGCAGAGTCTAGTGCAGAGTCTTACCAGGGTTTTTATACTACTAGAAGAGCGGGCGTTAAACATTCTATAGATAAGAAATTAAGTCGAACAAGGAGTATAAATTAAGTGTCGAACAAGGAGTGAGAGTTACACATTAGTGATCTTCCCTGAGTGAGGGGCTACAGTGAGAAAGTAAGAAAGTGTCCACAATCAAAATGACCAAGAACATAGCTGTTATATTCTCCATTTGATCCCTTCGTCCCAGTCTGGAGATACCAACAGACACCATACTGTAGATCACTGTTTTCATCACTCTACTGCGCAGCGTTTCGCTCTTCACTTTTTTTTTTTAAAACCGGAGCAGCATTGGTGACTTTAGCTGGCAAATGTGAAAAAAAAATCTGGAGTAGATCGAAGTGATCTGCAGCCGTCTTAATACAGGAGACACATACTGTAGATCATGTACATTGAACAGCGCATGAATACAGCAGTTCAACGGTGAAAGCTAAATGAAGCAGTGACGTCTTTAATACAGGAGAACAGCTACTTGAACATGATTAAAAGCTATAAAAAAGATGATTTTATAGAATAGGTCTGCATCAATTATACAAAATAACAAAACAGTCCTATTTAGATTTTATTCTCCAGTGCAGGTAAACTATAAATAACTCTCCAGTCCTTCATGACTGGAAAGTGTACTTGTACATGTTTCCTTACATTAAGTCCCAGCCATCTGATACTAGACATGAACACTGATTAGCTTCCTCCGCACTGCAGATTATCTTGGGTGACTGAGTGGATTGAATTTTCCGCTCTCTGTGTCACTGTTGTTATATCATTATGTTATACAATGTGATGCCATAATTCAAGATGGAGGGAAGGGGCCTGTTTACCTCGACGGGAGATTCACTGTTTTTGAAAGAAATCTACAAATTATGATACTTCCATCTGCTTGTTTAGATATTTTCATTTGTACTGACAGAGAAGATGTGAAACTTTGTGCCCGTTTATTCATTTATTTATTTATTTTTTGCTGTGGATTGGCCCAGTAATTAATAAGATTTATTAAAGATGCACAGCGCCTGTCTCCATGGAGATGTTATTGCTATCCCTGGCATTAAAGTTATCTGCACCTGAATACATCCAACAAAGACACATTTTTGCACTATAACACTATGTATCCATGGAGAAAAGTTCCACAGTAAAGCTTTAATATCTCTTAACTTCATTACTGAGCCACACACATCCACATGAAACAAAAACTGGTCCAAACTTCAGCGTCTTCATCAGCTTATATGAACTAAAGTCAAATTATTATTTTTAACATTATCTATTCCTGAAATGTTCCACTGTATGACATTAAACATACCTGCAACTGAATAAATCCAACACAGATAACACTAAGATCCATTCTGTGGAAATCCATGGAGACAAGCAGGAAAGTTACATACTGTACCTTTAAACTGTGGTCATTATAACATTGTGCATTTTTATTATGTCTAAAAAAAATTATTTGTTGTATTATTTCTAGCTGGTTGGCGTTCGAGGGCCAGGAATTCTCCGGGAGGATGTACGTGTTGGATGAGGGCAGTTACCCCGACCTACGGGCCATGGGCTGTGTGCACGCTAGCGCCACCATCCTCTCACTGCAGGTGGTCGGATTTGTAAGTGCACCTGTGACATTTATTATTTGGGGGTAAGGGGTGGTTGTGATCACAGTGGGCCTAGTTTAGTCAACATGGAGACTTGATTTGGTCCTGTTTTAGACCTGGGTTAGTCCTGGTTTAGTCCAGGTTTAGTTCAGGGTTTTTTCCTAGTTTTCCTAGTTTTATGCAGTGTCTGTGCAAGTGGAATGCACCCTTTTAGTTACATTTTACCAGGAACATATAAGCATCAAACTCATTTGAACTGAGACAGGACTGAAACAGGACTAAACCAGGACGTAACCAGGACTAAACCAGGACTAAACCAAGTCTAAACCAGGACTAAACCACGTCTAAACCAGGACTAAACCAAGTATAAACCAGGACTAAACCAAGTCTAAACCAGGACTAAGCCATGTCTAAACCAGAACTAAACCAGTCAAAACCAGGACTGAATTAGGACTGAACCAGGACGGAACCAAGTCCAAACCAGGACTAAACCAGGATTGAAACAAATCTTAACCAGGACTAAACCAGGACGGAACCAAGTCTAAACCAGGACTAAACCAAGTCTAAACCAGGAGTGCACCAGGACTAAACCAGGACTGGAACCAGGACGGAACCAGGACTAAACCAGTATTAAACCAGGATAAAACCAGAACTAAACCAGGACTGAACTAGGACTAAACCAGGACTAAACCCGCACTAAAGCAAGCCTAAACTAGGACTAATCCAGGACTAAACCAGGACTGAACCACAACTAAACCAAGCCTAAACTAGGATTTAACCAGGACTAAACCAGGACTAAACCAGGACTAAATAAGGACTAAACCAGGACTAAACCAAGACTAAATAAGGACTAAACCAGGACTAAACCAGGACTAAACCAGGACTAAACCAAGACGTAGCCAGGACCACTAGCCAGGACCAGTGTTCAACAAATCTTCAGTCTGACAGTTAAACAGCAAATCCCACATAAAATTCTCTCCTGTCTCCTGCGCTCGGTTTAAACTGTATCTGCAGTGTTGAGATGTCACGTCAGCCCAAACTATTTTTTGATTATTAAGTTAACAAATGATAAAAAAAAAGGTTATATATTTAAAAATAACTTCATAACCCATGTCTTGCACTGAAATGGTGTATCTGTGACGGCTTCAGAAAACATGAGATATTTATGTGACCTTTGACCTCGTAAAACCAGAGTCCAGCTGCAGCCTGAAGATACAGTGTGAGACAGAGCTGAGACAGGACAGGAATTTATGAAGATTTATGAGGAAAAACTTCAAAAATACAGAGTGTGATGTGGTTACAGAGGATGGTTTCAGAGGTAATCACCAGCTCGGCGGTTTAAAAAGCCCATATTATGCTGTTTTCTCATTCATGTAATGTTTCCTCGTCACAAACATGCCTAGAGTTGTGTTTTGTTCACACATGTTTAACACACAAATCCTGCATATTTAGGCTGAGTTCTTCTCTCAGACGGAAAAACGCTCTGTTCCACTTTGTGATGTCGTGTGTAATGTGCAGTGTAAGTGCTCCACTGTGTCTTTAAACTCCACACACCTTCACTAGAATCACTGGGATGATTTCAGCTCTGGAATTGCCAATCTCTACTGAACTAAAAGTAAAATGTTGCTATCAACTTGAAAACTACCAAACTTCATGACTTCACGAGGTGGAACAGAACATTTTGAGCTTTGGGGATGTAGACAAACTAATAATAAAGTGTCATTCAAACATGTGTGAATGAAACAAAACACAACTCCAGGTGTGTTTTTGATGAAGTAACAGCATTATAACATGTCTTAAAGCTCACAAGAATCAATTATGTATAATTAGTCAGTACTTAGTTGTACTCAAGTCTTGTATCATCACTGTAAATAGTACACACTACACTACTGTTACGATACGTCTGCCACTACTACTTCTACAACTACACAAAATTCATCTACTGCTACTCTACTACTGCTAGTACCATACGATACGATACAATGTACGATACAATATCGATAAAGGGGACTTTGGAGATGCTGGTAGCTGATATAAGAACCTATGTGTTTAGTCATGTAAAAAGTCACTGTAAATCTTCAGGTACATTTACTGTTATTCTACCTCTATCACATATCAACAGATATGGGCCCTAGTATTTTTGAATAACACTCTACAATATATATGTGTGTGTGTGTGTGTGTGTGTGTGTGTGTGTGTGTGTGTGTGGTAAGTATTTAAAAAGTTAGTGCTTTAGTGTGTAGTGTTTATATTCGGCAGTTTTGGTTTTATGGTTTTACATGTTTGGTAAGTGGATCCCTGCGAGTAGAAGGACCCTAGAATACTCAAGCACTTGGAAGAGGGCACTTAAGAGGAATGATTTCAGAAAACAAATGAGGTCCAACTGAACAGACTTGTCTTGGCTCAGGTTCAGGTAACACACAAAAACTGAATAGACTGTACAGCAGTTGAGAAGCTTCTAATTGAACTAAATATTGCATTTATAGGGGTGGGCTTTGCAGCTGATGTCATCAATCCTGCCTGGGAGTGTGATGCTAACTTTAAGCACTGCTCTGTCTGAAGCTCTGTTACTCAAGTTAGACTTAAATCTGACCTTTGTTTTAACACAATTTGACCAGAAAGAACTGATTTAGCTCAAATAACATTACAGTCACACGCTAGCTAGTCACTCTCACCTTGTGTAAAATCAAACACCTAAACGGGACCATGAATGCTCGGACTGATTATGAGAAAATGAAAATGTGCTCTTTCTTAAGTTTCAGGCAATTTGAAAACTTTTTAGTGGTGTTTGCAAATGCATTGTGTCAAAACTGCTGAACATTCCGCCATATACATACATACAGAACCCACCTCCTTTCCTCCAATCCCAGCGTGATGTCACTGCGAAGTATTAATAATAATACTACCTACTGACACATAGTTTGGCAACAAAGACATAGAGCCGTTCGGACGTCTTAGCCTGGGAGCATTTTGGGGCAAGAAAACTGAACAAAGGAAGATAGTGTAATAACATAGTATCAATAGTATTTATTTCACCCTGACTCCAGCAGCCTGATCCTCCACAATGATCAGAGTGCCCTTTCCCAAACAGCTCACTGGAGGGATTTGTTTTCTATGTACCAGGCTCATCTGAACCTGTCCGCTGTGAGCTGTACAGGCGGCTCACCTAACACAGGGTATAATTATAACCACACACACACACACACACACACACACACACACACACACACGCGCGCAATCCAACAGTCCAGCACTGCTCATTCACTATTTACAATCAGCTCGTCTGTTCACAGCAGGGTCAACTCTTTTAGAAGTGTTTGGAGTCCTTCCTAGAGAAAATATCATTGCTCATCTTTGACGTTCACAGAATATCGCCGCTCTATGCTTTAAGTCCAAATGTGATGTAATCTGCATAATCGCTGCAGTATTCATGGGAATCTATAGGCCCTCTTCAAAACCCTCCTTATGGTTAGATGTAAGATTTGCTAACCGATCATCTACATTGTTTTAGGGGAACATAGCATTTTCAAAATAATAATATGTTACGTGCTGGCAGATAATGCCCCATAGAATTAAAATCCTCCCTTTTTACACTTGTATTTGAAGTAGAAGTTTTCTGATCATCTCCCAGTTCACAACAGACTTTAATGTCTTATATAACCCCATGCTGTATGTATTCTCTGGAGCGCTCTCAGTTCAGCTTCACTTGTTGAGTAAGATCCTTCTCTGCTCTCTCCATCTACTGTTCTTACAACTCTTACAACTACACAAAATTGATTCTTGTGAGCTTTAAGCCATGTTTAATTTTGTTTCATACACACACATTTGAGTTACACTTTATTATTAGTCTGTCTACATCTCCAAAGCTAAAAAACGCTCTGTTCCACCTTGTGATGTCATGAAGCACTAATTTTCAAATGAATAGTTACCATTCACCTTTTTTTCAGTAGAGCATGGCAATTCCAGGTTCTGAAATTATCCAAATTGCTCCAGTGAAGGTGTATGGAGTTTAAAAACACAGTGGAGCACTTCCTGTATTACCACATGACATCACAAGGTGGAACAGTACAGTACTCATAAATATGCAGGGTTTGTGTGTTAAATTATAACACAGATCAGAAAATAGCATAATACAGGCTCTTTAAAGTACCATCTCCCGTTTGATCGACCTGGGCTTGATTCCGTCTCCATAGCGACCTCTGTCCTTTCTTTAAACATGATGCCCCGCCGTGCCTGATGTGCCCTGCATGTGTTCTTGTATTGCGCAGGAGTTCTCGCTGCCCTCTATCGTGCTGTTCGAGCGCTGCGGCCTGAAGGGGAAGCGTCTGGTGCTGAGCGATGGAGAGGTCAACCTGCTGATGAGCGGAGGAGGGGGGCGGGTGCAGTCTGTGCTGGTGGAGGGGGGCATGTGAGTACTACACACAGCAATGAAATACACTGCACTAGAGATGTCAGGATTACTAGGTTAAAGTGCATACAACAGGCTTTCATGTTTTTTCTGATTGTTACTTGGTTTGGGGGGTAGTTCCTGTGCTAAATATTATAGTTTACATCAGTTTAGTGGCAGTGTAAGGAGAAAAAACTTGAGTGCACCTGAATATAAGCCGCACCAGCTAAATTTTTAAAATGAAAATCAATTTTGTACATATATAAGCTGTACCTGAATATAAGCTGCAGGTTTTCAGGTTGTAACAGGAGATATTTACATAGAAAAGACGGTACACTGAAGTTTTTGTTTTTTGTTTCTTTTGTTTTTATCTAAGACACATCCTTTTTCAAACCGTGCCTGCGAATCAGCATCAACACAGGATGAACATACCTGCATGTTTAGAAAATAAAAAGGCGCCAACACGAGCCATCTGCTTTTATTTCCTCTGAAAGCTTTTGTCGTCCTTTTTACATTGACTAAGTTCTTCCCGCTGCTGCCTCCAGTGTCGCACCATCGGTTCCTTAATGCCAAACTTATGTGCAGTGGCTCTATTGCCTTCTTCGATGGACGGATCCATTGCCTTTTTCTTAAAAGCTGCATCATTTACATTCCTTCGTGTGTTTTCCATGATGAGGGTGTGGCATGATGCACAAAATGACAGTTCAAAATCAAAACTAGTGTATTCTTCAGTGCATAATCCTTCTCCACATCTGTCTCACTTTTGTGTTTACTGCTAGAGAGTGCCCCCTGGTGGCCATTAGCGAGTAAATATCTACAACTGAGCCACATCATTGTATAGGCTGCAGGGTTCAAAGAGTGAGAAAAAAGTAGTGGCTTATATTCCGAAAAATACGGTACAAAAATAGTAAAAAAAATGATATGGACCACTATGGAACCTACCTGGACCACTGAAGATTACACAGATATAAGGACACATGGGAATAGAAAAGAAAGTACTACCATTTAATGTAGAAAATCACATTCCATGGTGTTTGGTTGTTTTTTTTTTTGTTTTTTTCATCATCGTGGTATCTGAATCAAGTATTAAGTGTGGAGTCTGTTCCTTAGTATTAAAGTCTAGTTTGACATTTCATTGTTGTGATTAACCTCCACCTGCGCCATGGAAAATTCCATCCAAAATGCTGGGACAGTTTACACACAAGGAGCACATTATAGGTCTAATTCAAACTATGGTGCAATTTAGACAATAACATCGTGGCTGCTCAGAAACACTTATGGAATTACCTCCATGTATGACGTATCTAAGTGAAGTTATAAACAAAATAGAATAAAATAGGCAAAATAGTCAAATCTTAAACATAATGTCAACTTTGTTTTAGTAAATTTTTTTACAATGTAATCTTAAGAACTGAAATATAATAGCCGTGTCCATTTTAGAAGCAAAAATAGTTTTAGTCCAATCTCTGCTCCAAAACTATACCTGTAATTACCCCACATTTGATATTTTGTCTCTATATTGTAGTTATGGTAACGTTAGATGTAATGTTAGAGGTGTTTGTTATTAGAAACAACTGGTTGTAATCAGTGCAGTCTTGCGTGATGTCACCAAGTACTTATATAGCTAGTTTGCACTAAGATTACCAACAAAGGACTGGGAACAGTAGACAATACTTTTCAAACACCATATGCACAGTTCAGTGGAAAAAAGAGATTGATTTAGGTGTATTTCCACTTTAAGGTCTGTGATGAATAAGGCACTTGTGTTTTGACTCTCACAGATGTAGGTACAGAAAGTTTAAGTTTAGAGAGTACACCTCTAAAGTTTAGTGAAAAACTTTACCAACACTGCAGTTTTCCTCCTCAGACTGAAGTATTCTCTCTGTGCTGTGTGCCATGTGTTCTCTCCAGCAGAACAGAAAAGAGAGAGGAAGAGACAGAGAGGGAAAGAGGGAGAGAGAAAGGAAGAGGGAGAGAGTGTGGTATGATGTGTTCTCTCCAGCAGAGCAGAAGAGAGAGGGAAAGAGGTGGAGAGAGAGGGAGAGAAAGAGGGAGACAGGGAGAAAGAGAGTGTGGCCTGTACCATGTGTTCTTTCCAGCAGAGCAGAAAAGAGAAGGAGAGAGAGAGAGAAAGAGGGAGAGAGTGTGGCCTGTTCTCCAGCGTAGCAGAAGAGAGAGGGAGAGAGAAAGGGAGAGAAAGCGAGAGTGTGAGCAGCAGGATGTGTTTTCTCCTGCAGAGGAGGGAGAGAGAGAAGGAAAGAGAAAGCAAGAGAGTGTGAGCTGCAGGATGGGAATGAGAGCTACAGGGTGTAGGCTGCAAGATATTTTTTCTTCAGCAGAGCAGAAAAGAGGAGGAGAGAGAGAGGGAAAGAGAGATGAGAGGGAGAGAGAGAGTGGGCTGTAGGATGTGTTTTCTTCACTAGAGCAGAGGAGAGAGAGGAAAGGAAGAGAGGTGGAGATGAAAGAGAGGAGGGAGAGACAGACAGGGAAAAGCGAGTAGAAAGGAAGCAAGGGAGAGAAAGACAGACACGGAAATTCAGGGAGAGAGTAAGTAGAATTATAGAACAAGAGAGAAAAAGAGATGGGGGGAAGAGAGAGTGAAGCCAGAGACGGATAGAGACAGAACAGGCTCGTGTCTGTGAGTCCTGTGCAGAAACAGCTCAGCAGGATCATCTCCTCACTGTGAAGTTTAGACAAGCAAAAACACAACCGTGGACTATTGTTGTCGCCTGCCTGTCTCCATGGAGATCGCATTACTTTGCTTAAAATATTCCGTAGTATGACATTAAACTTATCTCGCATTTGTTCAGTTATAGTTAAGGGTTATTTGGACGTTTTAAATCGCAATATTTATCTAAAAACGACTTAAGAAATGAAACAAGTCCGCTGATTTATGTGTGAGAAAACTGTGGTTCAGTGTGGCCCAGTGGGAGCGGACGTCACTGCAAACATCACTACAAAGAGTCACGCAGATCACGCTAGCAAGCAGCGGGGTATTTTCAGTACTGTAGTACCAAAATGGCTACATGACGCCACCGAATCCTATGTGTATCATCAATTCAGAAAATAAAATTGGAGAACGAAGCAAGTAAGACCAGATAAGATCATGTAAGACCACATTTAAGTAACGCACCTACAGTTTAAGTCACGTTGTTTCTGTGAAGTTAGTTCTGAAGAGAAGTGAGACTTGAGTGAGTTCTTTGCACAAACGTCTTTGACCTTTAGCAGCGAGGAGAGTGAGGAGTCTGCACAGATGAGAGGCCAGAGCGCAGACTGACCTATACTCACTCACACAGACATACTGATACTGCTGTGGCACATTCAAACAGTATGTGTGACAGGAGGGAGAAAGAGAGGAGGAGGGGAGGACAAAGAGAGGGTAGAGAGAGAAGGGGTTAAAGAGAGAGGATGTGAGGGAGGGAGAGAGACAGAGGGGAAGGAGGAAACGAGGAAAGAGGGAGGGGAGGCTAAAGACAGAGATGGAAAGAGTAGAGAGTGAAGAGGTAAAAGAGAGAGGATGTGAGAAAGGGAGTAAAGAGACGGGGAGGCTAAAGGAGGAATGGAATAAAGAGAGAGGGAGGCTAAAGAGAGATGGGGTAAAAGAAAGAGGGTGTGAGGGAGAGGGGGAGGAAAGAAATATAGGGAGGGGAAGAAAGAGAGGGGGTTAAAGGGAAAGAGAGTAGAAAGAAATATAGGGAGGGGATAAACAGAGAGAGGGGGTAAAGGGAAAGAGAGTAGAAAGAGGATGCGAGGGGGGAAGGGTGGCTAAAGAGAGAGATGGAGTAAAAGGAGAGATGGAAAGAGTAGAAAGAGAAGTACAGAGAGAGGGGATAAAGAGGGAAAGGGGACAGAGAGTGAGAGAGGATGTGAGGGAGGAAGGGAGGGAGATGGAGGGAAGGAATGCAGAGAGAGGGGTAAAGAGAGAGGAGAATAAAGAGGATGCGAGGGAGGGAGGGAGGGAGGGAGAGAGAGATATGGGGAGTGAGGGAAGGAAGGAATAGAGAAAGGGAATCAAGAGAGAAGGTAAAGGGAGAGAGAGGAGGGGGGGTAATAAAGAGAGAAGAGGGGTGTAAAGAGAGAGAGAGGAGAGAAAGAGTGAGGGAGAGAAAAAGAGGGAAAGGGAGGGGATAACGTGAGAGTGAGATTTTATCTGCTCAAAATATGCACCAGGAAATAGTCCAAAAATATCACATGGACAAAATGGACAGTTTTTAAGACACTCCAAACAGAAACATGGGACGAGCCAGGTTTAATTTTCCTGCTTCATTTTGTGTCAGAAAATAAAATATGCAGAGGGGATTTTGGATTTTTCTCTGAGTAAACTAGATCTGACTTAAAATTTGCCTAAAAATTCAGATTTCACCTTGACTTAAAACTTTAATAAATCAGACTTGGAATGAGGTATCAAAAATCCTTCAATAAGTTTTTTTTTTTTTTTTTTTATCTTGTTATGTCCAAGATTTTAAAGTTTGGTGCTTGTTGAAGCTTCTTTAAGGGCTGATCCTTAAAGTAGAGAAATGTATTCAGCCTTTTGAAGTTACAATTTCCCATATTACTCTAACTGCAAGTTGATAAAAGTAAATTCAGTGCAGAGTGGATATTGTTGTTTCCACATGAAAGCTTGGAAGATAAGAGACCAAACTGACCAAAAAGCAAAAAAGAAACAGTTTAGTGTGTCGTGTCTCTCCTTAAATCTACCACCTGTGAGTTTATCTGATGTTTTGTGACCAGCACATGTGAAACTTTCTTGTTTTGATCCAGGTGGGTGCTATACGAGGAGATAAACTACAGAGGAGCGCAGATCCTCCTCAGGCCCGGAGAGGTGTCCGACTGGAGGAGCTTCAGCGGCTGGAAGAAGGTCGGCTCACTGCGCCCCCTACTGCAGGTGAGCGCCCATGACACCCTCAAAAACACACCTGGAGTCGTGTTTTGTTTCATTCACATGTTTGCGTAATGCTTTATTATTAGTCTGTCTATGTCTCCAAAGCTCAAAATGCACCGTTCAGACTTGTGATGTCATGAAGTGGTAGATTTCAAGTTAACAGCAACTTCTTATCTTTTGTTCAGTAGAGATCGGCAATTCCACAACTGAAATGATGTTAGTGAAAGTGTGTGAAGTTTAAAAACACACAGAGCACTTCCTGTGTTACCGCATGACATCACAAGGTTAAACAGTTTTCAGTTTGAGAGAAGAACTCAGCCTAAAATTGCAGGGTTTGTGTGTTAAACGTGTCAATGAAACAAAACACAACTCCATGGTTTTGATGAGGAAACATTGGAACAGATCAAACTTTTGTTCCATACAGATCCACCGCTCGTTTTTGTTTTATTTCTCAAAGTCAGACTGTGAGCAGTGAATGTAAATGTGTTCACTTTTAAACACCAAGGACACATTATACTGCTCTGCTTCTGTGTGTATTGATTCAACCGGCGGCCATATTGGATCTGTAGATGTTGAATGTCATCAAAAACTTACCTGAACAGGTTTTAGATGTCATCCATGCATGTTTGAGTCATCTAGTGATCTCTCCAGGGCCCTATTCAAACTCTCTTTACCATTAGCAGTTGAAGTGATTGTGGTATCAATAGTAACTGTAGTACTAGTTGCAGCAGCAGTAGAAGTAGCAGCAATAGTAGTAGTTACTTGTGTATTTACTGGTGCATATTGTAAAACTACAACAATCAGATGTTCCTGGATATGTTGAGTTTTGTGAATAATAACCAGAGGTGGTACAGTAGCCACTTTCTGTATAATATTACTCAAGTAGAAGTACAAAGTAGTGGCCCAAGAAATTGCTCGAGGATGAGTAAAAATGTATTTGGGAAAGAGTCGGAAGAATAGTTACAACTTTTACTCAAGAGTACTGTTATTTCTACAAAAATATGACTCAAATAGCTGCTAGAAAAGTAAACGTAATGGGGTAAATCTGAGAACTACCCACCTTGGGTTTTGTGAATAAAAATAATTCATGAAAATAAAGACACAAAAGGGAAAATAAACACATTGATTCTTTTGAGAGGAGGAAGTGGAGCTGCTACATCTGTTTAGCGAGCTCAGGCAAAAAATGTTTGTTCTGTGCAGATCCACGGCTCATTTTCATTTTATTTCTCAAACTCAGTGAATGACTATAAATGTGTTCACTTTTAAACACCAAGGACACATAATACTGCTTTGCTTCTGTGTGGATTGGATCTGTAGATGTTGAATGTCATCAAAAACTTACCTGAACAGGTTTTAGATGTCATCCATGCATGTTTGAGTAATCTAGTGATCTCTCCAGGGCCCTATCCAAACCCTCTTTACCATTAGCAGTGCAAAAACAAAAGTGAAGCTTTTGTAACACGTTAATACAGTTTTTCTGCAAATATAGCATTTTCAATATAATAAGGTAACATGGTGATCTAATTATGTTTTGTGTTAACAGTTAATGCCCCATAGAAGTAAAATACCCCTCTTTAATACCCCATAGAAATAAAATACCCCCTCTTTAATACCCCATAGAGGTAAATACCCCTCTTTAATACCCCATAGAAGTAAGTACCCCCTCTTTAAATACCCATAGAAGTCCCCCTCTTTAATACCCCATAGAAGCCAAAGACCTCCTCTTTAATACCCCATAGAAGTGAAATACTCACTCTTTAATACCCCATAGAAGTAAATATCCCCTCTTGAATACCCCATAGAAGTAAATACCCCCTCTTTAATACCCATAGAAATAAAATACCCCCTCTTTAATACCCCATAGAAGTAAAATACCCCTCTTTAGTGTCATCAAATGTAAACTCCAAAGGCTCAAACATCAGAATATTTTATAAAGTAAAAAAAAGTACAGCTGGATTTTAAAATGTGAATTTGGCTTCTTAGCAGTTAGCTTTGCATAGAGCTCATTGATTAGCATTTGTGATTAGCATTTGAGATTAGCATGCAGGTCAGACAGAATAGACTGCTGAATGCTTTCACCTGTAATAAGAGCCTTGGGAAAAGGAAATGGAAAAGCTGTTTGATACATTCAGTGTGGCTCTGCCTGCCCTGAGTGATAGTCAGCAGAAACTGTAGTAGTAGTAATAGTTGGAGTTGCAGAAACAGAAATACTGGCAGTTGCAGTAGTATTAGTAGTAGTAGTAATTTAGTGTAATGTATTCACAAAACTAGCGTTCCTAACTCGATACATTTTTGGCAATAGATTCAAATTTTCAAAACAACATAAACAATTTTGTACTATCATGATGAGGTCTAGCACTGATAAATATGAACTTTGTCCCTTTTTGATTGAAAAGAAAGTTAAAACCACACTTCTGAACAATTTTTGTGAAGATAGATACATTTTAAACTCTTTATACACTTCAAGATTATAGGCAAAGGAACATCAGGATCAGGTTTGTGGAGATGCAAGCCCACTCAGAGTTTAAGTGGAATAAACACAAGTTGTATTTTAGTTTTATTTATAAAAAACAAAGACAGTACTGTACACATAAGCTGGTTCACATACTTGCTCTGACTGAGATGCCCGCGGTGCTGTGTTGTGAGCAGAAGCAGGTGCACTTCCACATCCGCAGCAGTCAGTCCGGGCATCTGATGACAGTGACCGGAGACCTGGACGAGATCAAGCTGCTCCGTGTGCAGGAGATGGAGGAGAGCGGCGGCTTCGAGCAGATCTGGTTCTTCCAAAATGGACACCTGCGCTGCAAGGTACACACCATAATCTATACATTATATCTGTTATATATACTGTAAATGTCAGGTACACAGTACAGTCTACACATAAACCCTATACCTATATATGCTTTAGATTCAATGCCTCCCATCATCATTCAGGAGTCTCTACATATATATTATTATACTATTTTATACTATATTTTAGGGTTTTCAAAAGATTCAGTTACTAAAATAAGTATCAAAACTGCATAGAGACTCATTTGGGCAGGTATCAATACTGCAAAAGATCACAGACAAAAATATATATTATAATGTGTGTAGAACCGGTTCACGATTCTCATCCCTAGTACTGACAAAGCCTAGAATAAGATATGGAGATGGGTCCTTGTGCACTAGACAGCTCCTGACAAGTTGGGTGGGTCAAATGCAGAAGATCAGTAACAACTGGGCAGTACCTGCAGGACTAAAGGGCAGAGTGAGAGGGGAGAAAGGGTCTGGACATATGAGGAACAGTGTGATTGGTCTAACAGGCCCCTGCAGACAAGTGTTATTAATCAGAAACACATGGCTGTAATCAGGGCAGTCCTACGTGACTTGACATAGTACGTGAAATTGCAGAGTCAACTGGAAGCGAAGCGCACAAAACCAAAAGTCTTACTCTGAAATGATTTTTTTAACCCCCTCCTAATCCGTTATCTGTGTGCACTCAGCTGCTGGAGGAGTGCTGCCTGTGCCCCAGCAGCAGTGTGACCATCGCGGGGTCTCGAGTGGGACTGACCCCTGCCCTGGACGACAACACCCACCTGTGGAACATCACACCGGAAGGGGTCATCTGCTGCAGCGCCTCCCCCAACCTGGTGCTTGAAGTCAAGGGTAAGACGGCTCACACGCCCCCTTAACCGGGTTCTGGAGGTCAAGGGTAAAGCTGCACCGGTCTTAACATTTGAAAAGCTGATCAGGTATTTAACTGGAGTGAATGAGATATTTGTAGACTAAATAACAACATGCAGAGGGGAGAGACGCACATTTGTTTAGATTTATAGAAGTTGCTGCTGATGGTGGGTGTGTAGAGTCAGAGATGGTACAGTCTGGTGTTTATTGCAGAGCGTTTTGTTCAACAGCAGCAGTTTCACTCATGTACCAGCTCTTGGGCACACTGTAATACACTGTAATAAAACCCATATGCCTACAGCCTCAGCATGTTAGGCCTGTTTAATTAACTGCTCAAAAACCTCAATAGGCAACTGCCCAACTGTCCGAAAAAGTTGCAGAACAACAAGATTAGCCTTAGACAGACTCACAAACAAATGTGTTTTTGGGCATGGGCTTGACATGCACATCTTCACACATTAGACACACATGGATGGACTACAAGGAGGGGACTTTCTGCATCCCAGCTGCTTTTAGGAAATGCAGCACACGACTCTCAGCACACAGCAGTCAGGAAAAAGAGCTGAGAGCTGCTCCTGGAGATTAGGAGCCCACTCGTTAGGAGCAGGGAATTAGGAGGAGAGCTGAGAGTTGGAACTGGGAGTTAGGAGCTGGGAGTTAGGAGCTGGGAGTTAGGAGCTGAGAGTTAGGAGCTAGAAGTTAGGAGCTGGGAGTTAGGAGCTGAGGAGTTAGGAGCTGGGAGTTAGGAGCTAGGAGTTAGGAGCTGGGAGTTAGGAGCTAGGAGTTAGGAGCTGGGAGTTAGGAGCTAGGAGCTGGGAGTTAGGAGCTAGGAGTTAGGAGCTGGGAGCTAGGAGTTAGGAGCTAGGAGTTAGGAGCTGGGAGCTAGGAGCTGGGAGTTAGGAGCTAGGAGTTAGGAGCTGGAAGCTAGGAGCTGGGAGTTAGGAGCTAGGGGTTAGGAGCTAGGGTATGGGAGTTAGTCCAGGCTAGGAGTTAGGAGCTAGGGGTTAGGAGCTAGGGGTGTAGTCTTGTCCAGGATATAACTCATCTTTAAAGGATGTACACCAGTCAGGAGCCGTACTACACCAGTCAGGAGCTGTACTACACTTCTAAGTACATGTAGAGTTAAAGTGTATATGTGGTTTTCATGTATTTCTAATTCTGATTTGGTGGGATAGTACCTTTAGTAAATTTTTGACTTAGTTTTACATCAGTTAGGCAGCAGTTTGGGGGGAAAAGTTGTGAGGAAATGTACAAAAATGCAGGAAGTAGATTTATTTTTAACAGATTCAGCCTTAACAAAATAAAGGTGCATTTTAGACGGGTTTGGCCCTTGTTTACATTATGGTTGCTTGGTAACTTGGGCTGGGTATCATTAAGAAGTTGGCCATAAGATACACACCTTGATACACAAGCCATGATACAATACATATCTCGATACAGTGCACTGACGAGTCAATACGGTACGATACGATATATTTCAAATTTATTCGATACGATTCAGTGAAAAATAAAGGCTTTCGGGACAGTTACTGATCAACCCCATTTTCACAAAAAATGAACTATAATTTTAGTCTTTTTTTTATCTTCCATTTATTGAAGATGAATGAACATAACAAAGTTAATTTTGTTTTGTGCATTTTACCAACTAGAAAAACACATCAGACTGTTCTATTGGCCAGTGTCACTCATCCACAGCTTATACCAGCTCCACATTCACATGTAACAGGGACATGTGCAGTTTAACGCCTCTGAACGATCACAACATATTTACTAAATCACAACTGTGATGCTAAAAGTCTTTGTTAAACCAGAGTTAATATGAAGTAAACTATTTTAATCATCAAAACAGTCAACCAAATGTCAAATGTTCTGCATAAACGAGTTTCTTTCCTCTAAACCAGGAGTCTTAAACTTGTGGCCCGGGAGCCAGTTGCGGCCCGCGGGACGATATTTTGTGGCCCGCAGGACAATATGAAAGTTTAATGTTAGCGTGGCATTACAATGTTGCGTGGAGAAGGTTCCTGTTACGTGCTAGCGCTCCTTTGCCCTATTAGTGTATAGGTATTTTATATGCATGCTTGTTTTGGGGCGTGGCTGGGTGCAGTATAAATAGGGCATCTATTCATGGCGCAGGTTTACGTCTTGGCTCTTGCTCGCGCTCACTGCTCACCGCCTCGCCCTCCACACCTGGGGCACACGCTCGTCATCGTGCGCGCTCCACAGCTGTGACTGCTGCTCGGTGCAGGCTGCACCGAGCACGTTAGCCGCAGTTAGCTTTTGTGTTTGACCTGGTGGGACCGGCTGTCCTGTTTTCGCCTTTTGTTTGTTCAGGTTAGTTTGGGGATGGTTTTTGGTTCTGGGTTTATGATGTCGGCACCAGCTTCTACGGCCCTGTACGGGGTTGGCCCGGTGCTGCATCCTTTTGTTCTGTTTGGCCGGCTCATCAGGTCCACCTTTCGGTTGTTACTTTGTTTTGGGCACGGGAGGGGGTTTGGGGCATTTTTCCGTAAATTAAAATTTGTTTAAAATAAACGATTTAACTTTTTCGTACCCGTTTGACTCCTGTGTCCTCTTTAAATATGTTCGATCCACCCAGGTCGTAACACCAAATTGATAAACCCCAAACACGTGTCACTCACGCTGTGTACTCCCGTCACAAAAGATTCAACAAATAATGGTTTATATCCATAAAATTCACAAGAATTGGCATATTTCCTTATGTATAAAAACAGTGATGACTTTTGAGAAGATTTTAACAAAGCTTTTTTTGTGGAATACCTGATGCGGCCCAGCCTCACCCAGACTCCGCCTCCTGCGGCTCCCAGCTCATTTGAGTTTGAGACCCCTGCTCTAAACACACAGTTTCTTTGTGCGCTGCGACAGAAAAATTTGGTAAAATGTACAAAAAACAAAAAACAAAACCCTTGGAAATATAATGATACAGCAGCCCAGAATATCAATACTGTATTGTTAAATGAAACAATACGATATATCGAGATTTGGAGATTTTTGCACACCCCTATGGGTAACAGTTATGAAATTACCTGTACTTTTGTCATAAGTGTAAGTATCTTTTTTTAAATCTTCAGTATAAAGATGTTCGCTGTGTTTTAGTGAGTAGTCTAACCTGTCGTCTGCACTTTAAATGGGTGCAGCACTTCTGACTGACAGATAAATGGAGATTTTGTGTACAGTAAATGTTTATGTTACCATGGAAACACAGCTTTCACCTCTTAATTGTTTTTACCCTTTTTATTATTCCAATGTTTTTTTCATTTTTCGAACTATTTCATACATTATTCTGATATGCCCTGGAGCAAGACGCTTCATTCACTTTCCTACTGCATAATTACAAGTGTGATTTAATGAATAGAACAGCGTCTGTAGAGAAGTGATTGAACAATCACCTGATTGTAAAGTGTCTATACTGTATTATTAAGTCATTAAAGGGCTGATCTATGTTTTCCTCATCACAAACAGACCTGGAGTGGTGTTTTTTTTCATCCAAACAAACCCTGTATATTTAGGCTGAGTTCTTCTCTCACACAGAAAACACTGTGTTCCACCTTGTGATGTCATCATGTGGCAATACAGGAAGTTCTCCACTGTATTTTAAAACTCCATACAGCTTCACTAGAATCATTTGGATACGTTCTGCCCTGAAATTACCCACCTCCACTTAACTAAAGGTAGCTGTTAAGTTGAAAAGTGTAATTCAAACGTGTGAATGAAACAAAACACAACTTCAGGTATATTTTTGAGGAGGTACCAACACTATAACATGATTTAAAGCTCACAAGAATCAATTATGCATAATATAGGACCTTAAAGTTAGCTCATTTAATCTTCCTTTTCAAGTAGTACAGATAATAAGATTTTTTTTTTAATGTAAGACATCTGCTGCATCTAGATTACATGAAGAAATGAATAACTGTACAGCCGTCCAAGGTTGTCTGAGCTGCTTCATTAACACTGCGTCTGATTGGAATGGAGTGTCTGATTGCTTACAAGATACAAGAACAAAGTACTGTAAAGGAAAGGTTTACTATGAAAGATATGATGTAATACTTTAAAAAGCAGCATTGATATGTCGAGGTGATGAGGAGCTAACAGTAGCTTACTTAATACTTCAAAATACTGTTATAAAGTAGAAGTACAAAGTAGTGCTCTGCTGATTGTAAGATCTAGGCTTAACATCTGATTGAAATTAAAGGTGCACTAAGTAACTTTTCTGCCACCTGTTTGTCCCCATAGAGATTTCAATTCTGTACCTGGCATGTTCCACAGTATGGCATTGAATAGATCTATCTTGCGTTTCTTCAATTATAAAAGTACTTTTACTGCAAAACAATACCTTTAAAAACATGCATTTTTTCTGTGAGTGTCGCTCGCCTCTCAACAGATCTGACTTATAACTTGTCCTGCTGGCACCATCTGCTTGTCCCCATGGAGATAAACGCAACTTACTGCCATAACCTGGAACATTTCAGGGAATTGCATGAACATTTTAAAGGTCCTATGTTACACAAAATTGATTCTTGTGAGTTTTTAGCCATTTTATAATGAGGCGACCTCCTCAGAAACTGACCTGGAGTTGTGTTTTGTTTCATTCACATGTTTGAGTAACAGTTTATTATTAGTCTGTCTACATCTCAAAAGATCAAAATGCTCTGTCCCACCTCGTGATGTCACAAAGCGGTAGTTTAGTTAACGGCTCCTTTTACCTTTAGTTCAGTAGAGATTGGTAATTCCAGGTATTACCACATGATGACATCACAAGGTGGAACAGAGTGTTTTCAGTTTGAGAGAAGAACTCAGCCGAAATATGCAGGTTTTATTTGTTAAACATGTGTGAATGAAACAAAACACAACTCCAGGTCTGTTTGTGAGGAGAAAACATTAGAACAGATCGGAAAATAGCGCAATATGGGACCTTTAATGTAACAAATGTTCAAATAATTTTATATTGTCAACATAAAGCTTGTCATTTGTACAACCAAAACTTTTATTCAAGTAAGAGCACTGTTACTCTGTAGAATATATTACTCAAGTAAGAGTACTGTATAAGTAGGAGTCAAAGTATGGGGCCTGAAAACTGTTAAATATATGTATGTATTTGTGTTAAATATATGCATGTATTTGTGTACTTTACTAGCTGTTTTATAGTGGCCCGTCACTGCCCCCTAGTGGCCACAGCGGTCTAAACCCCAGTGCAGCTTGAGGTTTTTAGTATTTATTTATTATTTTGATGCTCTTAAAGCACTTTAGGCTGTTTTGCAGTACTTTATTCTTCTTGCAGAGTCTCTCCTAAGTTGTCTGGTGTTGTGGAGGTCAGACAGGCCTGTGTAATGTAATAACTGACTCACTTTGTTGTGCTAAAACTTCTTAAGTGACTCAAAAGCTTTCAGACTGTCTGCTAAAGGTCACAAAGGGTTTACATTTAGACAGCAACAAAAATTATCAAAGCATATTGCCATTAGGGTTATCAAAAGTAGTAGTAGTAGTAGTAGTAGTAAGTATTCCTTAGTATCACAACTAGCTAAGAGACGACACTCATTTTTATTGCTCAAAAATACCTGATAACTTGGCCTGATGGAATCGAGGTAGATAAGTGTAGTGCCATACTTAGGACACGTTTGTCAGGTAACACGTTTCTTTCTTCTCATGGAGGCAAGCAGAAAAGTTCCATCTTCTGTACGGATATAAATTGGTACTTTGACCACCACATCTCTTATTGAACTAACATACAGTCTAGTATTTAGCAGTACTTTGCATTTGATTTGAGTTTTCTTTTTACTTTTACTGTGTTTTTACAGTTTTTCTCCACTCATTCATTTGCCCATGTGTTTTGTGTTCCAGGAGGTCACAACTACGACAAGAGCCAGGTGGTTCTGAACACACGGGACCCCAAGAAGCCCGGGCAGCAGTGGCTCATCGAGGTCCTGTAGGACGATAGAAGTGGACTTTACTTTGGACTTTACATAGGATCTTACCTAGGTACTTACGTAGGACTTTGTAGTTGACTTTTACAGTGGACATGACAGGCGACTTGTGAAGTGGACCTTATACTGGACTTTACAGAGGACTTTACAGAGGACTTGAGCTGGAGTACTAGCATTCAAAACGGCACCTTACCTCTGCTTCTGCTAGACTGTAAATATTCAACTGGACGAGACAAGTCTGCACAGATTCCTTTCATCTATAGACTTAAAATCAAGAAAATATGTTAAGGGCTTGATGTTATGCTAACTGGCCACGATGTCATTTAGTACTTTTACTAGCCGCATGAATGTTGACTATACAACAAGATAATTTGACAATATCAGAATGAATATATATGCATATTTTGTTTTTTTTCAAATGAAAGGCTATTGTCATATCTGCATTTGACCGAAGGCTAGTGTAACTGTCAAGCTCTGAATATGGAGTTTCCAGTACAACTCGATTTTATGAATAACCTGAACAGTGTTATCATGTTGTCATATGTATTATATAAAATGTCTTTACTTACAGCTGCTTGTATAGAAGACCCTCACTTCATGCATCTAACTGAAGTTACAAGTTCATATTATTTTGTCAATAAATTTCTTACATAATACTGGCTTATGTTGATTTACTTCATTACAAAAAAATACACCAGGCACAGGACGTATGAATAAGCTCCATGTTTATTGGTAAAACCCAATAGCAAATATTTGAACAGTGCACTTCTTTGATTTAGCAGGGTTTTAGAACAATGTCATTTTAAAATCTTTGATTGCACAAACACAACTGATGAACTCTGTTCACAATAACCACTTATAGTGCAAAATTAAGAGATAATTCATATACAGATGTGTAATATGGTCTTATAGCCAGGTTCAGACAGGCTAACATGGTATTTCATTTGAATCTGCTATCTTCTTTACTACTTTACAGTGTCAGAAATGCAACGTAGCACCTTGTAACTGGAGAGTCAGGACTTTGAGAACATTTTAGATCTGCATTTTATCTGCATTCAACCTAAAACGATTTGGTTCAGGATCTGAAGCAAACTGACACTGAAAAGAAAATGAAAATATATTAACATAGTAACACAAATAGAGGTACAATTGTGCCCAATTCAACACACATATTTTTGAATTGAAGCAAAATAAACGCCAAAGTGCATGCAATCTCTCTTGTCTAAACATGTAAAAATATGTCTTTTGAAAGTTTGTAAAGTAAAGCCTGTAAAGTATGACATCTTATATTATTGTTCCCTCATCCAAAACATACTTTTTTTTTTTTTTTTTTGTTTGTTTTTTTTACAGAGGATTCATGAAATGAATGAAGCTAAAACAAAAGTATTTTGCCTCTGAACTGAAGAAAATACATGATTTGTAATTTCCCTGGATTGTCGCGTCAAAGGTAGGAACCCTGCAAAGTCCATAAATCCTCACCCAGCGACACACTTTAAGCATGTCTGTCAAAGTGAGTTTATTACAACTACTTGTACTTGCATTAACATTTTGGGGGAAGTTACTCACTTTTTTTCCCATGGTAATTCCCCCTGCTGCCAGAAGATGGAGCCCTACACCAGATTAGAGTATGGGGAGCACCAAAGTAAAAAAATGTCTGGTTCTTTATAAAGCCATTATTTGAAGCTGTAAAACATACTCAAGAGCATGTTTGAAGGCCAATAGCACAACAAATAAAATGTGTCCAGCTGGCTCCTCCTCCCCAATAATCCGTTTGTGTGTGTAGAGGCCCTCACTGCTGGCTGTACACCCTGTTTCCTGGAGGCTCCATGTCTCCAGAGGTTATGGGGTTGCTCTGGTCCAGCGCGTCCGCTTGGGAGCTGTCCTCCTCGGTCACTCTCACCACGGTCTTCCCCCTGGCGTGACCCTGCTCCAGCTTCAGAAAGGCCTGAGGAACTGAGAGAAAGGGAAGTGAGCCTCTACCACCGGCAAAATCTGCAACCACAGACAGAGGAAAGATTAGACCAACATGGATCTCAATGGAAGTAGGGTCAACTAGAAACCATTTTGATATATAGAGATTTCATCAAAGCATAGTGTTAGAAGTCTCAGTATTTAGATTTTTACTATATGCGAACTGGCAATGTCTCAAATGCATTGACTTTTTTTTGTCTGTCTGCAGCTACAGCACCATGAGCCTCCCCACAATACTTGTAATACACCTGACACCATGAGGTAGCAGATGGCTGTAAATCTGAAAGCCATAGTTTTATATGGCATACCTTGATTAAAAATTCCTAAGATAATTCAACTGGTAAATGTCTACAAAACATATGATCCACAAATGTTGAGCCTTATACAGTATATATTTGTTTGGGAATGGCTCCACAAACTTGCAGTATTAATCTTATGGCTTTAAATCCTTTCACGTCTTTAGGGTTAAGTTTCTATCATTTTGAATCATTTGCCACTTACTATGAATGTTCCGTAAAAGGGAAGTCCCCAGAATCTACCTTCACTTATAAAAAAAGGAGCCCCAGACACAGTGATAAAATACAGTACAATTTACAATTAACCATAAACACAACTAATTACAAGTACTTATACTAGTGATGCTGTTAAGTAGACTTGGGATGATTGTAAAAGTACAGTGATAACACTTGTACTCGAGTATGAATCTAGCCACGTAACTAATTGGCTACATTTCCTGCTCCGATTGGCCAGAGCTCAGACAATTCGCAGACTGAGGTTTAAAATGAGTAGATTGTATTTTACAAGTAACTAGTAGTCTGACTAGTACTTTACACGAGTACTATTTAGTTTTACTTTAGTACAATGGGACCAGCGCTACCTGTACTTATGTACATTATGAGATATGAAACTGTACTTTTACTGGAGTACAAAATTTTCAAAAACTAAAAAAAAAACTAAAAGCGTTTTTAGATTGTCTGCAAACTCAAGAAAAAATACAAAATTGATTAAATGTTTGATTTTGAATTTTTTTTAATGGTGAGTGTGACTAAGAGAGTTTGCTGGCTAATGCTAGCTAGCTTGTGACTGTAATATGGGAATGTTTCACAGCACAAATCAGCTCACCTGTTGTAGTTCCAACTAAGTCAGCTCTTTCTGGACAGATTGTGTTAAAATAAAGCTCAGATTAAAGTCTAACAAAGCCTCAGACAGAGCAGTGCCTACAGTTAGCAACACGCCACCAGGGAATGTTGATGACATCAGCTGCAAAATCTCAACTCTGACCTGTCGTCCAGCTTAACTATAGGGTTTCTAGAATATTGTGATGTCACTTGAACACATGGACAAAAACCCCCAAAAGGCAGGTTAGCAAATTCTGACCATAGCAGACCACTAAAACTCCCCCTGTGCGTGTCCCATGTGTGTCCCCGGGCCGCCTGTTGAGTCCCCTCCTCTCTCTCATCCTGTGTGTTTGAGAATGTGATGAGGCTAGACGTTCCTGCGCTGGTCAGTCACTGTGTACAGGGGCTGTTGTCGCGGTCAGCAGCTCCGGTCAGCTCCCGCTCTCTGCTCAGTGAATGGGGACAGGAAGTACGTGTGTGTATGTTCGCCCTAAGCCCACAGACAAAGAGCAGAGGAGCAGGCTTTTGGCTGCTCAGCACTGCTCTAATCCACTGTCCCGTCCACTCTGGGGTCTGGACAGTGGCACAGAGCACGAGGCTGGGCAGAGAAGAGGCAACTCAAGTTCAGTGAAAGTGACTTGTCACGATACTAACATTTCAAACTCCATTTCAGTACTAAGGAATAGGCTCCATACTGATGTGATTTTTAACATTAAATGGTAGTACCTTGTTTTCTATTCCCATGTGTGTTATATGTGTGTAATCCCTCAGTGCAGTAGGTTCATAGTGGTCCATGGGTGCATACTAGTCTATGGGTCTTATACTTGTGAAACATACAGAGACATCATTCTAAACATACTCAGGAAAGGTTTATTTCTGTCCGATGAATGTGGAAAAAAAAAGTCTCGATACCTACATGAGTATATAGTTATACTAGTTTTAGTATCAATTAGTATCTGATTTTCGATGCTTTTGATTCTAACTGACATTACTTCACCTTCAACGCATTCAAAGCACTTTATATTTGCACTTTATAATGGTCACATTTTTATACAGCGCATTTCCACCTTTAAGACACACTAAGTGATTTACATCAAAGAACCACTCATTCACCAGTGTACACAGACACAAGCTGGGTTAAGTGTCTTGCCCAAGGACACAATGACAGCATTCATCTGTGGGACCTGGAATCGTACCGCCAACCTCTACCAGTGATGTTGATGTCGAGAGCGGAATTCGAACCACCAACCTTCGGATAAGTGGACACCACCAAACTCAACACTCAACATTCGGACACATAAGTATGTATACAATACACACACACACACACACACACACACACAACATTCACACACACACACACACACACACGTATACACACACACACACACACACACACACACACACACACACACACACACACACACACACACACACACACATATATTAAAAAGTACACTTTATTCGCTCTGTGAACAGCAGCAAACTGCCGGTTCATTGTCAGCTTCAAAATTTCCTGTTCAATTATATCTCTATAGAGTTTTTGCTGAGTCACACTAGAATGAATAAACACTTAAATATAAGGTGATGGACAGTAAGCTCTGGGCAGGTGTCACTGACAACATGTCGGGAATACTTAAAGATATACCTAATACCGAAGAACATTTCTGTGTTTAGAGAGATGGGTCTTTCTGTCTCAGTGCTAATTCTGATGCATGAAAATATTTAAATAACTGAAAACTGTAGTAAACCACTCAGGAGTTGAACCTGTGACCTTCTTGTTGTGAGCTGAGAGTGCTTGCCACTCTGCCACCAATGTAGGCAAACAGATTTATGTGCCTGTATATAATCTCCTGTACATGAGTTAGGGGGCCCTCAAACCAGTGGCTCCAAACCTGTTTTGTGCCAAGTCCCAGAAAGGCTTTGTGGTTACTTATGGGATATAATTAAATGATCATGTTTATGTTAAAGTAAAACAAAAACAACTGAATTTGTTTTGATACTGCATTCATCTTTTTATGCACGCATCACCCAACCACTTCCATAAGAATTACACAGAAAGCCCTTTTAGAAGACGCAGTAAAAGCCATCCATTTTACATTAAAAGAACATTTGAACCTCTTAGCCTTGTTTTGCATTACGGTAAACACAATTCATTAATGGACAATAATTAAAAGCTTTTTTTCCCCCACACAAAATGTTAAGTGTTGTGTGTGACTGTGAGGAGGGATTAGTTTATGTGTGTGTGTGTGTGTGTGTGTGTCAGAGAGAGACTAGGGATGCACCGATCCAATACTAGAATTAGCTGGATTGGATATCAGCTTCTAAGTATCTGTTCAGCCGATGTCCTGGTTTGACAATAAATTGATGTGATGAAACTATTCTCTGGTGGTAGTCAGCACTGAAAATCTCATAATGTTTGAACTTTTATTTACACAAAGCTGTTCTGTAGTTGCTTGAACGAAAAATAACAGCTACATAACACATTTGAGTTAGTTTTGTCTTGTGTATTTCCTTACAACACAAAATAAACTGTTATCTAGCGTTTATCGGTGCATCGTTATGTGTGACTGGAGTGTATGTTTGTGAACTGTACCTTCCCAGAATCCACCAGGGCCCTGACGTCATCCAGAGCAGGGCCATCCGGAGCGTAGAAGCCCCAGCGGTAGAACACTCCACTGGACAGCAGGCTCTGAGAGAGATCACACACAGTCATTTATGTGCCATTTAAGTGTCATTTACGTATCATTTGTGTGTCATTTGTGTGTCATTTATGTGCTCTCACTCACTCGGCTGACTTACAAGTGACTGAGCCCTCCTCCCTTCAAGCTCAAAACAACTATGAGGTTAAAAGCAACTTATCAATATAACAATCAACTGATTCAACTAATTTACTCATCAAATAATAGTTTTCAGACTAGAACACCTGCCTTATACAGAGAGAGGAGCTTTGATGAGCAGCCATGACAGCAGAAAGTCAAAAACTCCGGCAACAGCGTTTGAGCTTTTTCTGGGTGATATTTCGTAGAGTTCATACATAGATAGAACAACAACTTATTTTTACACGGACTCAAAATCAAATTAAAGTTAAGTCCATTACGTTGAAACTTCAAATTTTTGTGTGTATTTCTATAGTATATATTTAAATAATTCTTTCTATACATTGTAAAGTTAACTATTTCTAAACTTGAATTAAACTTTTACTTTCTAACATTATGAAAATAAATTATACAGTAAACAGTTTTTGTGAATTACTTGCTGTTCACACATCATCCAGCAGAGGGCTCCACACCTCCATGAGTGCATACAAACAGGAGTTGTTGTGTCATGTCTGGGACCAGGGTGTGACCACAGCTCCATCAGACACAGCCCTGACCCTGCCCTTCACCAGCTGCTGTGGACTCGCCAACAAAGGGGAGGGGGGGGGGGGGCACATTGCGGAATGTGGGCGGAGCACTGGACAAAATCGTACTGCTAACCGTAAGAAGGGTTTGAAAAGGGCTCGGGGGAGATCACTAGATTACTCAAACATGCATGGATGACATCTAAAACCTCTTCAGGCATGTTTTGATGAGGGGACAGCAGATAACATGGTAGAAAAGAAAGCTCCAAAGAGTTGATTTTGTATAATAATCCCTCTTTAAGCTGGTAGTTACGTTCAAAATAATAAAAAAAAAAATAATAACGATAATAATTTTCTTAAACCCAGCATACCAAAAGCAACCGATCACCGCCTAAAATCCCCGATGACACTGAAGACGCCTTAGTCCCAGATTTATGCCTCCCTAAAGGTTTTCTATTGACGCTTCACTAACCCAAATATGTGCCAGGCCTGTCATTACACGATTCCTCTGCTCTCATCTCCGAAGCGGTGGAGCCCAATGGGAGCGGACCGTGGAGAAAACCAGGCCCACCCTTCACTTGGTTCTGTGTCACTGAGGGAGAAGAGGAGTTATTGGGGAGGCATCGGAGGACCCACCCTGCATCCTCACGCAACACTCTGAAACGCTGCACCCAAAGACTCACATAAATGTCTTGGTTTATGAAAGGAGGAGCTGTGAGATACTTGTGCTGGGGATTTTCACACCGCACTGTCATTATCTGGGGATTAATACATCTATTACAAGGATGGAGGCAGTGTAAAATGTCCTGTCCAGTGCTGTTAGAAGAAAATCTCAATCCTTCAAACTAGGGTTATCAAAAATATTTCTTATTCATCTTATTTTTATTTATTTGTAACAGCACAAACATTTAACAATCCAACATGGCTAATTTCCAGATGCAGGCCCTCGGCAGGTTGTTGTTAAACAGTCACAGATCAGATACTAATAAATACTAAAACTAGTATCGAAACTCTCATGTAGGTCTCGATACTAAATAAATCACATTCACGGGACAGAAATGAACCTTTCCTGAATAGCTTTAGAATGATCTTGAGCTGTATCAAAACTAGTATAAGACACATAGACTAGTATACACCCATGGAGCACTAGACCCTACTGGACAGAGAGGGATTACACAGATAGACACATGGACATAGAAAAGAGAGTACTGCCATTTAATGTTGAATATCACATTCTATTGTCTAAAGAAAGAGTATTTATTTTTATTTTTTATTTATCATCGGAATCGGTATTGTGTATTGAGTCTATTCCTTAGTATCGATATCAAGTTTGAAATTTTAGTATCGTGTCAACACTATGAAAGGTACACATTATGAAGGTACACTTTACAGCCCCCGTAGGGAAATGTGCAGGATATATTTCCATATGGGTACAATAAAGTCTACTCTACTACTCTGCCTTAAAACTCCAAGCTGCTCAGAGCATCACAACATTTACACGGCTGCAGCTTCTTTGTCAACAGGAAATGTCCAACCCTGTCTTATGTAATTTGCCGTTCTAAATAAACTGGAAAACTGTAGACACTGACCCACCCAAAAGTCCAGCTGCCAGTCAGGGTGAACACAGTCACCTGGTCACTCCTGACTGACAGCTGGACTTTTGGGCGGGTCAAGTGTCTGGGGAGAAATCAAAATAAGCAGCTTAAGATGACGTCTGTCCACTCAAAAGATATTCATTATCATCTGACAACTGTTGAAATGTTTAAAATTGGTTGTGTAAGTTCACATAAAATTGTACTTAAAAATGTTTTTAAAAGTTGCCGTAAGTGACTGCACCATTTGAGAGTGCAAACCGTTTTTTTAAACATGATGTAAACAAAATATAACTTATGCTCCTCCATGAGTCTTTATTTCATTAAACAATTTCTAAGCTGCACCTTGGCTAACAAATAACAAGGTCATTGGTTCAATTCCCAGTCTGTCTGTATGGGGTTTGCATGTTTTCCTCTCGTTCTGGTTTACATCCTTTAGTTGTACCATTTATATGTGACAAATACAGTTTTGATTCCCTGCCCTGGATCCAAGCTCAGTTCTAAAGCATGAACCCGTATCTGTTTATTCTGCTGATAACCGTAGTTTTTACATTCTGTGAAGAGTTTACTATTGCAACTACAGTTCTATGAATCCTGGAGGGCAGAGGCAGGTGCCAACACTGATCCCTGTGCATGTGTGTGTCAGGTGTGTGTCAGGTGTGGCGAGTACCTGCATGGCCTTGTTGTTGAGGCTGCACCCGGCCTGGATGCCTCCGGACAGCACCCCCATGTGGTCGGTGTTGGACAGGAGTGGTGTGACCAGGGTCACATACTTAGATCCAGACCAGGACTTGAGCAGAGCCAGGGCCCACTGCTCCGTCTCACCCCCCACGTTATCCAGGATCACATCAAACCTGTGTAGTCACAAACATGTGGTAGCATTAGCAAAGTGCTCCAACACAAATGACTCAAACAACTCTAGTAGTTGATGAATAATGATTTTTTTGTCGTGTGATCAACATGTTAACGCCATAGAAACCATAACACCAGAACTTCTTCCCACTTCCAACATACAAACATGAAACTAGACACAGATACTTCTTCCTTCCCTCAACACCTAATGGAGCTCCACAGTGACCACCCACCACCTTTCAACTGTTAATATTTGAAAGTCTATGGGAAACATGAATGAAAATTTTACTTTAAAAAATGTAGGTGTTTGATTTTCAACAAAAAGGTGAGAGTGACTAACTTAAAACTATTGGCTAATGCTAGCTAGCTTGTGACTAATTTTATGTGAGAGAGACGTGTTCAACAGCACAAATCATCTCATCTGTTGCAGTTCAGCTCTTTACAGTCTTATTGTGTTAAAATAAAGCTCAGATTAAAGTCTAACTTGAGTAACAGAGCTTTAGACAGAGCAAGGCCTACAGTTAGCATGACACCCCCAGACAATGTTGATGACACTGTGCCCAAAAAACAGCTACATCAAGTATCAATAATTGTCAGTCCTGAACCTGCTCACTGGTGTTTTGGTCTCATGTTGACTGTGTAGGGGGACAACAAACGTCTGTATCCGTGATACAGGTGGGGGAGTGAGCCTGGCAGGTGCAGCAGTTGTCTGAATACACTTAGCACATTTAGTTGTCTTAGGTACAAGCAGACCAGAGAACATGCTGCGCTGTGCCGGCTCTGTGCTAGCACAACCTCCACAACCCCCACGGCTCTCACTCAACACACCATGTCCTGATCACAGACAAACAACTCAAGTGACTATAGATTTGACCATAGTTTGATATTTTTGTAATTAAAGGGGACAGATTAGTCCTGAATGGTTTACAATGTGTGTTTTATTAAAAGGATTATGTTCAAAGTTCACATTTTAAACATGTCCAGAAGAATTGGCAAAAAGACAGAAATCTAAACTGACAAACTGATTCAACAATCACATTTCAGAACAGGTTTGTACAGATAGAAACTCCAGGGTTAGATGGTTTAGTACAGAATAAGACACGAGATTTTTATGTTTATGGAGGTTTGTGATGGCACTTAAAAAAACTGCAATCTTTGTGATATGTAGATGGCATCTATTCCAATGCCAATTTTGATTTGATTGTGGATTATCTTGCAATACTTTATATTAACAAAACTGACTTTTGACCATATTAAAATGATCCCTCACTATCTTACTCAGAGTTGTATTTGGTTTGATTGATATGCTGGTACATGGACCAGTATGTTAATAAATACTAATATAGGACTTGTAATTTTTTCTGCGCAAGAGTGCCTCGGATTTTTAAAACTCCACTACAGTTCACATCTTCACGTGGGTATGTGCCAGGGTAGATCTCTGTTCCTCCATGATAAATGGCCTTATCCTTGAAGAGCACCTGTGTCCCACTTCCTTCTATCTGACCCACTAGAGCCCCATTGAAGCACTCACTTTCTCCTGTTTTTATTGACTGATATGCATGTTTGCATCTGGAAAGCAGGACAATACTGGATTTTCACCTATCCTCTATCTTTGCTCACAGCTCTGTACTAAAATCAAACTACTGGTCTACATGCATGTAAGGTTAAAAATGTCACATGGACATGTTTCAAAAATAAAAACAATACAAAAAGTATGTGAAAACTCGTTTACTACAATGATGGCAATAGACAAATGTCCAATTTTGGGATGGTCCAATCAGATCCACTGATTTGTACCATGTGTCACATATCCTTGAATCACTCAAAACCAAATCTATAACTTTAACCTCAGGTGCAAGAGTTTAAAGCTGTGTTGAAAATCTGTCCCGTTTCTCAGTCCTTTAGGTTAAGTATTTCCTTTTTTTTTTTTTTTTTTTTTTGTTGAAAGCCAGCATGTTTGTTTTGAAATTAATGGACCACGTAGGCCTGTCACAATACCAAATTTCACAGTGCAATATATTATTGAAGTCAGTATAGACAATAAACGATAATACTGAAACCAAACCATAAAACAGAATTATTCACAAATTATTCTAACTGTACAAAATTGTTAAATATTTTTGAGCTGTATAAGTGCTGAATGCAGCACTTGCGTCATTAGTTTGTGTCATTTTAGTTTTACAGCTCAAATCTTATGTTGCAGAAAAAATAACCAAGAATTTGCCAATACTATGAAGGAAAAATCTTCACAATAAATACTGACCCCCAAAAATTATTGTTCCATTTATAATATATTGAACAATAAGTCAATGTGGTTATTACTGTGACAGGCCTAGGGCCATGCACTTCTCTGATAGGTGTGATTAACAGGCACATTAACCAATCAGAAATCTGGGAGACAAGATATGGCTCTAGACCCAAACATCGATAAAGTATTATAAAAATGTGGAGTCTTGGCTGAACAGACCAAAGAGCTGCTTTTACAATATATCTGTACTGAAGCAAAACTACTTTCACTTTATTTACATGCAAAAAATTAGTACAGGGATTATTCAGGGATAATTTCTATGAGTGACACATAAGTAAAAAGTCATGTATTTAACACTCACTACTGCTTGTTCCATACCTGTCCATCGCCTCCAGTCTCTGCTCTGCGTCTCCTGCCGTGTAGTCCACCACCTCGTCTGCCCCCAGTCCTCTCACCAGCCCCTCTGCGTTGTGAGAGCAGGTGACCGTCACGTGTGCCCCCCACGCCTTCAACAACTACAACAACATGGGAAACATACATCTGCAAATGGAGAGGCATTCAACTGCACAAGGTCGAAAACAGCCAGGAAAATAACAGACATGTGTTTGGACATGTACTCATTACGATACTTTACTTTTTGTCCAGTTAACAGATTTTATATTTTTCTTTTACTATGGATCAGACATCGACAAAGAAGGGATTGCACAGAAATGAGTACAGTACTCATTAGGTTTAGATCAGCAACAATGACAAAGTACAGTCCCACCATCAAGGACTAGCGTTGTCAAAAGTATCGAAAATCTGATACTAAAATTAATATTAATATCAGATACCCATTTCAGCAGGTATCGATACTAAAAAGTCACATTCACAGGACCTTCCCTGAATAGCTTTAGAATGACCTTCAGCTGTATCAGAACAACTATAATATAGACAGACATAGACTAGTATACACCCATGGACCACTGTGGAACCCATCTAAACCACTGAGGGATTACACAGACGGCCACATGGGAATATAAAAGAAAGTATTATGATGTTGAAAATAAAAAAATAAAAAATTCTATGGTCTAAATACAGACGTATCAGAATCCATATTGAGTATCGAGTCTATTCCTTAGTATCGACTTCGAGTTTGAAGTGTTAGTATTGTGACAGCATTATCAAGGACTAGCTTTTTGTCGTTTAATTGTTTTGGTATAAATTGGGTTTAGTGTGGTCGGATTTCTCAGAGTGAAGGTGGCACCGTAGGGAGTGCTAAGCTGAATGCTGTGAGGTGAAAGGAGAGAGCTAGCCTTGTATAGAAGCACTTACTTGTATAGAGAATGTGCCCACTCCTCCAGATGCCCCGGTGATCAGAACTCTGGAGCAAACACAGAAGCACAGTGTTATTGAAGTACAGCAGCACAGAGGCAGAGGAGCCCCACAGGTGAAGGGCGATAAGGTTTGGACAATATTAGGTCCAAAGGAAATGTATACCAAACTAAAGGCATTTCCACACACCTAGGGATGGGACGATATTAAACTTTAGACTCACGATTATCGTGACCAAAATAATCGCGATTAACAATATTATCGCCATAATTATTAATTTGTTAACGTTCCGACGGCATGGGCCTACTTTACAACTCTATAGGAATGTACATGTACTTCTGTGTCACCCACGCAAACAATCTACACATCAAATGAAAGCTACAGCGCTTGTCTTTTCGTATATGCAAACAATTTTCACCTGGAATCACCACAGTGCTGACAGGAAAGACGTTTTTACAGAAAAGCCAAAAATGCGGATTTGGACTTCACTCACCTTTGAGGCTCTGGTTCTGTCAAACATCAACATGTTCCACAAAGTTGGTCTCATTCGTTTCGTACAGGTCCAGAGAATATAACCCACTGAAGAAATCATGTCCACAAAAAAGTTTGATCCTCCATGTCGAAACTGCTGCAGGAAAGTATTCCACACGTGAGATCTGGTCCGTCACATTTTTGCATTTCTTTGGTCGATTTCAGGCATAATAAACTTAAGACAGCGCCGACTTTGGCCGTGCCTCAATTCACCAAAAATTCACCAAAGTGCCCTTAAATGCGCCGTTCGAATGGCATATTTAAACTTCGACTTGCACTTCGAACAGTGCATCGAACAGTGCATGTGATGAATTGGGACATGGCCTTTGTTCCTCAGAGATAAACACATGTGTTAGCTTCTGATTGACACCAGTGTTGTCCAATAAGATGGAGGTTGTGGGACTGGAGCCGCAAACAGCGTGGGGCCAGAATAAAAAAGAATTTCAAAATAAAGGTTCCGAAGTCCGTATGAAATAGCTCTAATACAGTGGAGCTTAACCTTGTTGGAGGTACTGAAGTCGGGCGGTACTTTGATAGACACATCGAAGGTGCATTTGTCGAACTGGGACACGGCCGGCGTCTGGAGACGCTTGCAGACCGCGAGTCTATTGGCGGTGACAGAATCTGACACTATAGAGTTAAAAAAGAAATCACACGACAAACCATCACGACAGTCACAAGTTGATACTGAGTCACTAAATTCTCTGCAGCACAGACTGGCCAAGGAATGTAGCGTGATCACCAGCAGCCAGTGATGGACAAGCGTCTCATCACGAATCATATCAGTCGGGTGCGTGTCTTGACCCCGAACCTCTGAGACTGACTCACCGAACCCCTTGGGTTCGACCGAACCCAGGTTAAGAACCACTGATCTAATAGTATGAAATAAAAAGCAAGCTGGTTTTGTATTGTTTTTTATCCTTATTCCGGTTCCCAAATTTTCAGTGGATTGAAGTAATTGAATTCAGTGGATTGAAGTCGAGTCTTTCGTCCCGTCGTCTGGATCAAACCATAGCATTGGTCTCGGTCCTTTAATTAATTAATTATTGACTAATTTAATGACTAAAAGTCCAGTTAAGAAAACTACTTGAGCTTTAATATGTAATTTTCCTCCATTTAAGGGCCAGACATGAAGAAAAAAAGTGAATTGCTAAAGTTCACTTGTTAACTCTAAATTGTAGTTTGCAGCCCCTGTTCTGCGTGAGTTACAAGAATCCCTGGGCTCACGAGCGCCCCCTAACATGAGGCAGGGTAACTGGTGACGCACGCCTCACGGCGCCTTTTCACAGCTGCTATAATGTGCTCAGCTATTAAAGGGTTAAAACAGCAGCTTAGCTACAGCACAGTCAGAGCGCCTGTGCCTCACAGCGCGTCTCTTCTCAGGATTTCAACGGTAAAAGTAAAAAAATCGATTTTGAGTAAAAAAAAAAAAAAAAAAGAATAAAATTGCAAAGTTAAATAGAAAATAACTTTATAGTACAAATCATTGGATAAATATAACCATTTCATTTATTTTTTCTCTGTGATGACAGGTGAGGCACTGCCTCACCTGCCTCACCTGACCGCACATCACTGTACTGAATATATACTAAACATTATTCTAGTATACCATGTGTACATTATACTGTCTCTACAGTAAAGGCAGTGGAGTGCAGTACCTCTTGTTGTGTGAGGTCTCCTCACATAGGCCTCCAGCGTTCATCAAAGCAGACAGAGCCGTGTTGGCCACATACGGGATAGACGCTGCCTCAATGTGGCTCAGGGACTGGGGCTTGTGGGAGACCTGATGAAAAACAAATACAGGTACTTCAAGCAAAAAGTCTAACCTCTTAACAGCCCTCATGTGATACTGCTTACGTCTCTGAAAGTGCATATGACAAGTTACAGCACTTTCCACTAAAACATAGTTACATCATTATATTTAAGATTTTACTTACTTTAATGTTACCTAGTTTTGTATATTTATCATTTCACTTCCTGGTTGGTCACGGACAGTGAATGTGACGGACATGGAGGTAATTCCAGTTCCGTTACTTAGCAACCATAATGTTGAGGAGGGCCAAAACTTAACAAATTGCATAGTTATGATTTGACTAATAGAAAAACAATTACAACACCTTGTTTTGTTAACTCAATGTTTAAACCGTCAGATAAGTTTAATGCTATACTGTGGAACATTTTCTAATCATGTCTTGCTCAATGCAATAATGTATGTGTATTTTAGCTATAAAAACACCTGTAATTTAATAATCTTAAGATGCAAGATGGAGACGTTATATGTTATACTGTGGGATATTCCAGGCAAAGCAATAATGTCTCCATGGAGACAATCAGGTAGCAGACCCAAGACCAGGAAAAGTTACTCAAGAAAAATATAAACTTTGATGTAATAAAAATGACAGCTGAAATATGATGTAATTGGTAAATGACTCATTATTACCATCTTCACTAATATCCAAATATGTGCACAATGTCTGAGGTCTGCAATTAAAAAGTTGAACCCAATTAGTGTGGTCAGCGGTGGGAGGATAATGTGAGGAGCTGTAAAAAGCAACAGCACACAGAGATCATTGTGAGTGTGTGGACATGGTGCCACTGCTGATTCTGTGTCAGAATGGTCCTAATGAAAGCTCAGAATTCAGTTGCATAAGAGCTGCCGATACTCGATATTAACCGATATCAGAGCAGGGGCGGACTTCCTTAGAACACAATAACTTATTACATAAGAGATCCATTTTTGTTGTGCAGCTGTTAATTATCCTGCAAATCACTACTGAACAACTTCGTATGAATAAAGGTTCAAACATTTTGAGACCATCTAGGCCAGACACGGACAAACTACGGCCCAGGGGCCACACACGGCCTTAATTAATTCGGCCCACCGAACGTGACCAAATTATATTAAAATAGGTAAGGGTAAACTTTGTTCAAAGTTTTTCTGCTGTGTTTATTTAACTGAAATTTAATACATTCATGATTAATTAAATCCATAAATAAATGCATTTGGAAAACAATTTATACAATGAGCACCTAAAATTTATACTTAATTACAGTATTTTACTATTTTTAACACAGTGCATCCCTAATGAGAGGGGCACAGATTTGGGGCGGATGTAGGGGAGCAGGTCAATTTAGGAAAAATATCTAATTGCAATTTTTCTGACAAGCATTGTGATTGTGGTTAGATTTGGAACAGGGTTCTATTCATAGTGCACATTTTGAATGGATCTAAGAGCATTGGTAAATAGGTCTATTAACTGACAAACTAATATGAGAATTAAAGAATGCATTTCAGAACATGTTTGCACAGATCTAAACTACAGTGTTAGCAGTTTTTATACAGACTAAGAAAGAACATTTTGTTGTTAGTGGAGGAAATTATGGTATACATAGCCTTTGTGATTTGGTAAATGCATCGATTCAAATTGTTATTTTGATTTGATTGTGATTAATCTTGCAGATCTAAGCAAGTGAATGGTGCACCGGCACAAAGAGCTCACCTCATATTCAGAGAGAGAGACAAACTCTGCCAGACTGCCCTGCTTCCACGGAGGGACGGCCGCCCACACCTGCAACACACAAGGCTATTCTTAGTGTGGACTGCTGACAAGCTTACCTGGAGGCGTTTGTCCTTGTCACAGTATGGGGGTTCCCAGAATACATTCAACAAATACTTTTGGTTTTTGGACCATTTCATCCATGGTTTACCCTAATTTTTGACCTGGTTTAGACCTAATTTAAAATCTCTGAGTTTAGATCTAGTGGTACCATAGACTGTGTAAAGAAGTGGACTAAGGGAGTGTGATGTCACTCATAGTATTCAGCTCCAGTCAAATGAAGCTCATCGAGGCTAGCAGTTATAGGGGTCAATTTGGAGCCAGACTCCATATTTGGAATTCCAATCACGAGGATCATAGCAACCAAACAGCCTATCCGGAGCAAGGCTGTTGAAAGCAGTGACGTGCAGTCAGGGGAGGCCTTGCCTGTCCTGTCATCACAGAGAAAAAATAAATGAAATGATTATATTTATCCAATGATGTGTACTATTATTTTCTATTTAACTTTGCAATTTTAATTATTTTTTTATTCAAAATCGCTGAATTTTTATGTTTACTGTTCAAATACTGAGAAGTGACGTGCGGAGAGGCCCAAACCATTCGTGCCTCACATGGACTGACTGTGCTGTAGCTCAGCAGTGACGCTGCTGCTTAAAGCAGCTGTGAAAAGGCGCCGGGTGAGGCACGCAGTTACCCTGTCTCATGGTAGGGGGCACTCGTGAGCCCAGGGATTCATGTAACTCCTGCAGAATAGGGGCCGCAGAATAGTGACAGCAAACTACAATTTAGATTTAGCAAATCAAGTTTAGCAGTCCGTTCACTTTTTTCTTCATGTCTGGCCCTACTTTTTAAATGGAGGAAGATTATATACTAAAGCTTAAGCAGTTTTATAAACTGGACTTTCAGTCAAAGCAGGATGTTATAATTAAAGGAAGACCAACGCTAAAGGAGCTAAATGGTTTGCTCCAGATGAGGGGACGAAAGACTCGCTCTTTTCAAACAGAGACGTACAAAATGGTAAGAAATTTAATGACTTCAATACATTCAAAATTGGGGAACCAGAGTAAGGATAAAAAACAATACAAAACCAGCTTGCTTTTTATTTCATACTATTAGAGCTATTTCATACGGACTTCGGTGCTTAGCAAAGCTGTCAATCAGACCTGTTGCTAGCAGGAGTGACCCCAGCAAAAGAGGGTGCCTCATTTGTCTGTTATTAATGTTCATATCTTGATTTACAGACAAAATAGCCAAATAAAAAACCCAGAATCATGTAGAGCGGAACAACGAACAATTCAAGATCAAAATGACGAGTCTGCCAGCAGCAGTTTTTTTTTTTTTTTTTTTTAATAGAAAGTGAATTGGAGCCAAGTTGATGGAGCCTGAAGAACGCCCATGAGCAATTCCTATTTGGAATGCTGCAGTGAGCGAGTTAGCTATGTCCATTTATAAATGCAGTCTGTGGGTGGTGCTCTACCAGCCAAATATTATCTTACATAGTACTTGGTGTGAAAAGTTTGAGAACTTTGTAAAGGTCTATGTTAAATTAGAGTTAAAGTATTAAAAGTTCATGGGTTAAATATAATTTTGTCTTTCTTACATTTGACATTAGAGTTTACATTAGAGTAAAGGTAAAAGCATCTTCCTTTCTGTATTACTTCTTGCTGCAGGTTATGTTTATTAAGTTTATGCTGCACAATACAATTTTGGTAATAGATAAACATCTCTCCTCAAACTGTAAGGCAGCTGTCCAATAATATGCTAAAACGGTGCTATTAAGTGCAAGCACAGTTATCTTAAGATTAGGGTTAGATTTAGGAACAGTTCATTTGGTTAGGGCTTTCAGATTACTTGTCCAGCCAGAACCACACACTTTGTCAAAACTTTAGAAAGATGAACGGGTCTGGACCAGTATTCGGTCTCCCCAATTACAGAGGGTGTGATTGACAGGCGGATTATCTCAGATACAAAATAGATATTTTGTTCTGAATGATACAAGATATGTCTTCTGCATTTGAGAGACATGTGACATGTGTACAAATTAGCGACTATGGTTGGACCGTGCCAAGTCAGGAGCGAGGTTTGTCACACTCTATGGTTCGATCCTAGACCCTTCAAACTGAATGTAGAAGACACTAGCTGGACAGGCAAGGTTTGGGAAAGATGATAACCGGGTCTTGGCAGAACTGCGCTGGGGTATAGTATAGTACATCCCCTGATGTTTGTGCACTCTACCTCATCTCCAGGCCCAAAGTGTGTGACTTCAACTCCACAGTCCAACACCACACCAGACACATCACGACCCAGCACCAGAGGGAACTCACTACTGCCTCCCAGAGACAAGGGGTCTCTCCTCAGGTTCAGCAGTGTGGCTCCATAACCTCCTGTAAGAAAGAGAGAGACGTCAACTCAACCAAAGACAGAATGTTTAAATAAAATGAATGATTATGTTTCATTGATCATGATGATGGTGATTTATAGAAAATAGAAGTTAGAGGATCTAAAACACATCAACAAGTCTCAACAAATGTACTGAAGTAAGAGTGGTCAACAGTTACTCAATGGTAGGTTAACAGAACAACCTATAAACTGATTTAAAGAATTGTTAGGGGTATGAAAAGATTTTGTGCAGGTCTTGTGACATAAAACTGTCACAAGATTGTGCACACTAAACATAAGGTAGCATTTCTCAAACTCCTTCATGTGGATTTGCCTAATTTAAAGTAAATTTTATCACAATGTTTATCCTCCTTGGGTTTAGAACTATACTGCATAATGTTGTCCACTTTTAGACCTGGTTTAGCCACCTGAAATAGTCCTATTATATACTTGAATCTGGTGCTTAAATGCAGATCTTTTCTTTGGTGGTATTTGGCCTCAAAGGAAACAGCTGCAGCCTTTACAGTGAATAATTGTAAAGGGTCTCTACTTGAGTAATCCTAAATATATACTCACATCAAGATATTTTTAGACCATGCACGGTTCATTTTGCATGTCCCCCGCAGATATGTCCCCGTGTGTCCCCCTCACCTCTCATGGACAGGTCAATCGGGTTGAGACTCGTGGCGCACACTTGGATCAGCACATCTGTGGGAGAGGAGACCGCGGGAGCCGGCACGTCCTCCGCGTACCTGAGCACCGCGTTTGTTCCGTACTCATCGATGACCCAGGCGGACATAGATCCCTGTGTCCCCCGAGACGAGCCGCTCAGATGCCGCTTAAAGCACGCCCTCTTCCCCAAAGCCCTGCACACCCGCGGGGCTAACATATAAAACAACCTAGCAGACGCCATTGTCCCCCAAAACAGGCCCTTAACTCCGCGTACAGAAAAGAGATCCCACCAAGGTCAGTGTTATTGGGACTCAACGTGACATAGCCCTGCTGGAGTTAGCTTAGCCCCATGCTAGGCTAACATGTAGCATCAAATATATCGGATATTATAGCAAAAAATACACAAATGGGGGCTGCAGTGTAATCCAGAGAACCGCGTTTATGTGTACAATAAGAAAAATATCAGCGGTGTTAAATATTAGAAGCGAAATAGTGAATAATAAGTAAAAATTGTCTTTGTTATGGTGCATAAGAGCTAGCCGCTACATAAGAGTTGACCGCAGAGCAGCAGCCAATGAGAGGAGAGAAGAGACTTTTTCAACCAATACGAAACGAGAACAGGCTTCTTCTACGTTTAATGGTGTGAGGTACGTGTGTTACTGCCATCTGTGTGTAACAAGTCAAATTATTATTATTTTTTAATTTTTAATAATTAGTAGATAAAAAATTGGTAATAAGGTTTAATTTAATTCTTAAGACAAAACATTACGGAAATGAATACAGTAGTTCAAAAGCAACTACATCAATAAGTAAATAAAATGAGATAGCATAAATTGTTTTTCTATTATGCTACAGACATAACAGCAAAATAGAGGCTCTCATGGTTTCAACATTGTTTACCACCATAAATATTTAACATTCTGTCTAAATAGAACAAGATAAACTGCAGTGCAATAACAATAAAACTAATTGATTTATTAGAAGAGCAACTGGTGAATGTGGTCACAGTCGGCATGCCCCAGTGCTTACGGCTTGTTTTTAATGGCTGGCCTGATAGCCGCTTATAAGTGAGCTATAATGCGGGGAGAGTAGCGTTGGGTGGAGATGTAGAACTGTATGCAGCCTGTGCTCTTGCTGTTTAAAAATGTTACTGCAGTCGCAACTGTGTGTCCAGAGCCTTAACCTGCAGATAGAGACATGTATAAGTGTGTCTCATTCTCAGTTTATGGACAGGTCTCATGTGACAGAACCTCCAGAATTCACTCACTGAGCTGCAGAGGCTGCACTAGCACTGAGTCATGATGGGCTGCAGGGGCTGGGGTTTAGGTAGTGACCATTCAGATCAGAGAGAGACATTTTAGGTTTAGGTGTTGTATTTTAGGCGCTGGATCCCTGGACCCTGTGGAGTTTCTGTGTTTTATATTAATCTATTACTCTTTACTTAGCTCTGGTGTAGTATACCATGTATAGCCAACTAATAGGACTCAAATTATTTTTTATAGTCAAGTAAATAAATAAAGTTATATGCATGTAACGCCAAAAATATAATTTTGACATCCAAGATAAATTTACACAGGCAACCCAGGTTCAGATGTGATTGGAAATTGTACAGTACAGAAAGTACAGATACTGCTCTCAAATGTAATGAAATAAAAGTAAAAAAGTAACCACTTGCATACAGATACCTAAAATGTTTTATTTAAGTACAGTACTTCACTACGTTATGTTCCACCTGTGCTGAGGTTGCATTGCACCCTTTTTCACCTCTGGCCTGGGCCTCACCCATGCTCCAACATGACAATTCCCCATAAATGTTAAAAAAAAAAAAAAAAAAAAAAAAAAAAAAAAAAAAAAAAAACATGATACAAAACTGTAAACTGCAACAAATGTGATGCACTGTGCAGTAGTTTCATTTGTGGGATGTATGCTGATTGTGTTCTGATACCGCTCTGATCATTTTAATATGTTTATATGTTGTTTTTGGCAAATATAGTGATAAAAGGTGACCTGGTGAAGTAAATATGTGTTAGCAGTTAATACCCCATAGAAGTGTAATCCTCCATCTTTATAGATCATCTTTACACTTTTGTAGCTCTGTAAAAGTATCTCTGATGCTAGCAGTAGCAGTGTCTGTGGTCACAGACAGTACACAGTGTTTCTGCAGTGTTCTGTCCTCCTCCTCACTCCCACTGTCTGTGTGTGACAGACAGCTCAGCGTGGAAGAGGGCAGGAGCACACACAGGCTCAGCACTCATCAGCACTGCACTTAAACCTTCCGGCTGGAGGGCTGAATAATACTGTACTTTTGACATTTTGATCATTATGACAATATGTTATGAAACTGTTGCATATTTTTCTTCTCAAATGTAGTGAAGTAAAAGTGAAAAGTATCCACTGTAAAATTTACTTAAATAAAGTACAGATAACTAAACAGTACTTTACTACGTCACTTTCCAGCGCTGATAGAGGTGTGATGAGCAAAGGTCAAATTCAAATAATAGACTGAATCTATCCTTACACCACAGAAGACTGGAGTAATCTGAACTAACTTCACCGGGGAAAAGGAGAGATAAAAGCGGAGATTTCACTTTGAGACCGAAAAGGGGTCTGTGTTTCTATGGTGCACAAACCCCCCAAGACAAGAAGATGACTTAGGTTTGTGATTTTTGTCTGTAAAAACCTGTTTGATGGAGCCAATGACATTTACAGATGCAGCTGGGTCTGGAGAGGAGAATTATACACACACAATACACAAATTTGTCCAAAACGTGTGATATTTATGCTGCACTCCCCAGACTGGCTGATCATTTGGGTCATCTTTACAGCCATTTAGCCTTAAAATGTATGACAAACAACTTAATTCATAATGAACAACTAACTGATTAAGAATCATTTACTCTTTAAAAAAAAAAGTTCAAAAACAGAACTAGTTCATTTTAAGCGGTTTGCAGTGGTCCAAAGTTTTTCCTCACTTGCCTTATGCATTCAGAGCATCCTAATTATTCACCACGATGAGTTTATAAGCACTTTTCACATCATTAAGAGACCAGAGTGGAGTTTTGCCGTCACAGTAAAACTAACAACAACTAGCATGCTAACACACACTTGCTGATTATTAGACCATTAAATGCTTTATAATTAGATGTAGACAGTGCACAGCAGACGTATTTTGACCTCGTGAGCTGCTCATACAATATATCTGTACTGAGACAAGACACATTTTGCTCAAACACATGGACAAGTTACAAAGCCTGAAGAAGACATAATCTGTGACATCCATGGATCATTGTTTTATAATGTATCATTTAAAATCACAATATTCATCTACAACAACTTAATAAAAGAAACAAACCTGCCCAATGGGAGCTGACGTTAAATGTCACCACAGCAAAGCCGATGGATAGATGCAGATCACACTAGCAAGCAGCAGAACGTTTTTCTATCTTCACTTGTGCCAAAATGATCATGTGACCCTGCCCAAATCCTACGCATATCACAGATTAAGAAAATAAAATTGGAGATTGAAGTATGTACAGAGCAGTGGGTGTATACTGGTGGCGGTGGAAATGGGAGTTGATCAGCAAAATGGTGTCTTGAAAATAAACAATTAAAGGTTACTCAAATACGCATGAATCACTCCGAATACAACTTCAGAGGGTCCATGAGAACAAACAACTACAACATGGTTAAAATCTCTGAAAAGTCCATTTTGCAGAATAGGTATGATTAAATAAAGTCTTTAATATTGTAATATAAACCACAGTTCTGCGCTCTGTCAGCTCTGGGCTCTTATAAGACAACTGTGTGTTAGATGTGAGTGTGTCCCTGCTTTGCTCTGACCTGTTGCTCTGTGGCACTGTTCACTCCATAGAGACACTGGCCCTCTCCTGACTCTGTAATTATCACTGAATGATGTCCCTGGAGGATCAGACAGGCCCAGGGCAGCAGCCTGTGTGCTGGAGCTAAACTAGGCATGGTAGTTCCAGTTTGTGTGTGACTTCATTGCGTCTTTGAGCAGTGCACTTCGTCCCATTCATCCTTTTGAGTATGTTTGTCAAATTTGTGATTGTTTCGTCAGTTCCAGGACAGCTGTGGCTACAACTTTAGTAGTTTATCAGAAAGATGCTGCAAACCGAATGCATTAAAGCCCCGTAACCTTTTAGTCGGAAATAGGCTAAAAAGTTTGATTGACAGGTTTGACTGACAGCGTTGACAAGATGAGTTTCATTTGACTGGAGCCGAATGCTAGTCAGTTAGTGGAGATCTTTCTCATTATCCTTTTGTGTTTTGTCTCCCCAAGATGAAAAAAATCCTTTTATTTTGGTGTATTTTTTAGTTAAAAAGTGACACAGTGGGTCTTTAAGTATGCCATGAAAGTAGTAAAAGTACTTATCGTGACAGCACTGGGCCCTGCTGCTCTGTGAGGCTGAGACGAGAGACAGCAGGGACACTGTGTCTGTTTGTCCACAGGATTACAGGACTCACACGGTACACGGCCTCTCTATGGACACATACGCACACACATACACACAAATACACACACACGCACACATACACAAAAGCACACAATACAGCACCTCTCTGAAGACACACCATAGACTGTAAAAAGAAGTGGAGTGTGATGTCACCCACAGCGTTCGGCTCACACAGCTCATTGAAGCGAGAGGTTATAGGGGCCAATCTGGGTCCCATTTCCATATTTGGCATTCTGACTGTGAGTATCATAGCAACCAAAGAGCCAATCTGGAGCGAGGCTGCTGAAGCCTGCACCACTGGTTTAGCAGGGAGCAGGCACTTAGCAACGCTGTCAGTCAGCCCTGTTGCTAATGCTAATGCGGGAGTGACGTCGGGGAGGAAGGAGCCTCATTGGTCAGTTATTAATGTTGATATTAATAAAATATATAAAATACGGTGGTCCCTGATTTATTGCGGGGTTACGTTCTAAAAATAACCCGCAATAGTTAAAATCCACAAAGTCGTTAGCTTTATTTTTTACAATTATTATATATGTTTTAAGGCTGTAAAACCCCTCACCACACACTTTATACACTTTTCTCACACAGGCATTAACATTTTCTCACATTTCTCTCTTGTTTAAACTCTCTCAAAGTTCAAACCTTCATCGGTGCCTTTGTCGGTGCAGAACGTTTCATCGACATCGTGGGTTCGGTCGGGGAGGAAACTTGCAAACATACAGCACTTCAGAGTCACACTGAATGTGGCTGAACACATTCTGTACTGTACAGGAGACACGGCACAGAGGAGACAATGGTCTACAGTCCCTCAGCCAATCAGGGCGCAGAACACAATGCACATTCATGAGGTAGAGTGACCACTGTAATTCAAAATAATAATAAAAACAGGATCATGTAGGGTGGATTAATAGGAATATTTTAAGACCAAAATGACAAGTTTGACAGCAACAATCACAGAGAGAGAAGCGACAGGTTTTCAATAGAAAGTGAATTGTCGATGGAGCCACAAACACACCCATGCTCACTCCCTACTTGGACACAGCAGCTAGCACGTTAGCTACGTATATCCATTTATGTACACAGTCTATGGCACACACACACTATACAATTACATAAGACGTGTTTAATAGTACTGATTACAGCTTTATGTTTTATGGTAACATACTTTTGTAGCTACAGCTGCCCTGGGACAGACTGACGGAAGAGAGACTGTCAATCTGTACAATCGGCCCCTATGATCACCACCAACACTCACACACACCACATTGACACTAGGCAATGTGTCTTGCTTTGGGACACAATGACTGATCAACAGGTGACCTAAGTACTGTCGCCTGTTTGTCACTGTCGGCCAATCACAGCGCTCTCTCCCCTCCTTCCATCATCCTCTCAGTCCCTATCTCCACCGCAGCAGCAGAGCCTTCAGCCTCCTCAGCCTCTCCATCTCCTCTTCTCCACCACCATCAGTTCAATATGAACACATATTTGTTCTGAAATCTCTCTGCAGATCTCCTGAGTGTAAATGAGGCTTGTTAGCAGGTAGGCAGTGATGAGGGAGCAGGGACACACTGTCACGTCCAATTAGAGTGTGAAATTGCATTAGGTCTGGATGAAGCGGTAATGTGCAGGACACGAGCCAGAGCAACAACAGTGACTAAGCACTCCTTCAAACACACCAACATTTCTTTGGAATAAGGACCGGAGAAATGCAAATCGTTTATACTAAGACTTTACCCAGAACCGGAGGAGAGTCAGCAGTCCTAGCAGGAGTGCCTAGATTTCCCTCTCCCCAGACACTTTGTAGGTCTTCCCTGGGGTCTCAACAACACAGGGAGACAATCAGGGTCCCTTTGGCACCAGAAACCCACTTTGTACATTTAGTTCAACTGCACATGTGTTGAAGCTTTTATACATAATTCATGGTATGTTGACTGTTTATATTGTTTATAGAGAAAATAGTTTATTGCAAAAATATGCCGAATGAAGGCAGAGCTTTTGATCATTATTTTAAGATAACAGTTATCAATCAAATAACTTCATCCCCCAGCATCCTGAGGGTTGTCTGGTTAAAACAAACTAATCATACACAGAGTCTCCTAGCATCTACATGTTAACAATAAGCCATCTAATGTATGTATCTAATGTAATATTTATGCTGTGAGTGATTCAGGAAGCTAGCCACCGCTGCTAACTGTGAGCACTTGTGGTCTCTAAATTGGCCCCCATCCAGCCCCTGCATCTAGAAACTCTGTCCATAAAAACAATGAACAGAACTGGTGACAAAAGGCAGCCCTGTGGAGTCCAACATGCACTGATCAGGTCTGAACCAGGACTAAACCAGGACTAAACATGAACTAGGAACAGGTTTGAACTAGGACTAAACTAGGACTAAACCAGGACTAAACCAGGTCTAAACATGCACTGGGAACAGGTCTGAACCAGGACTAAACCAAGACTCAACCAGCACTAAATATGCACTGGGAACAGGTCTGACTTAGTGCAAAGGACACAGCTCCTGCTCCGTTCATACAGGGACCGCACCACCCTGAGTAAAGAATCACAGATCACATACTTCTGGAGCGCCCCCCACAGGACACCACAAGGGACACGACCTAATGCCTTCTCCAGATTCACAAAGTACATGAGGACAGTGGCCCTGGAGGAGGACTTTTATATGGAACATGGGTCAGATGTGACCTTGTTCACACTTATGGCTATAGAAATCAGACCCTTTTAAAATCAGCTTTTGTATTTTCAGTGAAGAAGAAGTGAAATGAACTAAAAGATTCAAGCAAAAACAGGTTTTGTTATATTTTAGACCTGGCAGCAGCAGCTCATATGAATAGGAAACACGATGTAAAAATTGGTTGCTATGGTTGAAAAACAGGATCCAGGAAATAGTCCCGACCCCAGATAAAATGCCGAGCTTTTAAGGAGTCTACCTTTGTCAGTGTTGCCAGGTACGAGATTTTCCTGCACAATTGGGCGGCTTTTTAAGAGCTGTCGGAAGTGAAAAATATTGTCTGTGGGTGTGGCCAGAGCGATTTTCCATGTGAAGTGTATTGATTTTAGAATAGACCTGAATTTTGGTGACAAATCTTCATATCCAAAGCCATCAGCGCTTTGTGGAATTTGTATTTGTGCATGAGAGAGCTACACTACTTTCATAAATATACAGGAAAAAAAAGCCTTTTACCGTTACATATTGGGCGTTTTTTTTATTTTTTTATATGCTCTGGTGCGGGTTGGGTCGTTGAATCCTGGCAACCCTGTGCCTCTTCACAGGTCTGAAAAAAAAGGTGTAACAGGGTGCCAACAGTACATTAGAGCTTAAGGACTTTTTTTTCCCTAACAGGTCACAATGGGCAAACATACAAAGTAAATATCAGGAGCAGTTCATGTATATATACATAGATCTTAAGGGCGTTCTCTACGGTCTCTTTAGTAGGAAGGGTCAGTAGAGTCTGACATGGAGACTTATGTATACAAGCACTGCTACACGAGGAACCAAAGTGTCGACTGGATAAACTTTGGCGCTTAGACTCCCGCAGGCATGACAAACAGAACTAGTTCGTTTTAAGTGATTTGCAATGGGCCGAAGTTATTCCTCACTTTCCTTATGCGCTCCGAGCATCCTAATTATTCACCACGATGAGTCACAGTGAAGCTAATGACAATTAACATGCTAATAACCTAAAATTCCTGATTATTGGACAAGAAAATGCTTAAGTAGATACAAACCATACACAGTGGACTTGTTTTGACCTCAGCAGCTGCCTATTCAATATATTTTGCTCAAATACATGGGAAAAATTCAGTTGAATAGGGAATTGAATATTCCGATCCAGTTTGAGGATGTGATGTGTATTGGGTTTGGCAGTGTCAGTGAGGAAAAGTCCAATGTTTAGATAGTGACCATTCAGATCAGAGAGAGTCCTTTTAGGTTTGAACCAGCTAGATTTCAGCCTTGAAACTGGTAACTCAAATGAGAGACTCATGTGAAGCATATTTTACTTTTTGAAACGCTTTTTTAAATTGGCTAATCCACTTGTCGGTCACTCCCTTCTGAACTTAGGGGAGATTCCCCAGTGACCAAACTCACTTCTTTCTAAAGTATTGCAGAAGTGTGTATTCTGGATCCCTGACAAATATTTTCTGGAAAGTGTTGGAGGTCTGTAAAACCAATTATCTTCCAGGTTTTCCAGTATTTCCAAAACATGTGAGATGCCTGATGGAACCTTCTTTTTGCCATGGCATGTACAGAATCTCTTTTGCACTCTCATAACCTCCTCCTCTCCATAACCTCTTTCGCTGACAGCGGTCCACAGCTCTGACCTGATTTCACAGGCAAATCAGGCTGCGTCCTATTTTCTCCAAAACCTATCCTGTCGCTCCTTCTCGTAGAGACGTCTGTCCAGCTCCCCTCCTCAGATGTAGAACACACGTGGCCTCGGAGCACCTGTCTCTGTACCTGTCGGCAGGGGAACATCCTGCGGGTCTGTCTTTGTGTGTGTGTTTGCTGTGATGAGAGCAGAAGAATGGAGGGTGTTTTCTTAATATATGAGGTGATGTATAAAGGACTGTGATGAATGCGTCAGAGTGAGGGAGCTCCATTGTCTCTCTGTCTAATCAGGAACAAAAGCTAATATCTGAAAAACAACAGCATACAAAGAAATATGATAATAGATGAGAGTGGGGTTGAGTCACCTTTTAATCAGTGCTCTTTTGCAGAAAACGATTTACCAAAATGATGGTGAGACACTGCAGGTGAATAATGGAAAAGGATCACAAATTTATATAGCTCTTGCACTGCCAACCTGTGGGTCAGTGGATCTGACCGCTCAACCGATGATGGTTATGTCAAGAGCGGGAATTGAAAACAGAAAAAAATGACCATTTGGGGACATATCATCAGGTCAAAGATACAGACTTAAGGTAAAAGTTTGACAGAGTTTATTACAAGCAAGCAAATGTGAATGTTGGTTGACGGAGCTGATAGTAGAGAGCTGGGTCGGAGGCTGTGGTCTTTGTAACTGTCATGGAGAACTGGGTCGAAGGCGGAGGTGTAAAGTCGGCCCAAGAAGCAGAATCTGGCAAAAAATGAGAAAAAACAGCTGAGTACTATGACCATAATCACAAAAACTAGACTGGGCCAAGCAGAACTGTACAGGTGCAGGCTGGATTGATTAAACATGGATGGAGCCAGGTTTTAATTTCTTCATGTTGTTGTCATATAAGATACAAAAATGTTCAGAGGGGGTTTTGGATATCTTCTTCAGTATTTAAGTAAACTAGATCTGATTGGCTTGATTTTTTTTGTTAAAACCTAAATAAATCAGACTTGGGATCAGAACCATCTGCACATTTGGTTAAAATCGTGTTCAAGTTTGTAAAGTTGGTGTATGTAGCTGCTATATTAAAGGGTCATCTTTCCACAAGGGAATCGAGTCATAAAAATATGACTGAAATTGATTAAATGAAATAATCCGATGTCTTTTGATGCAGATTAGACAATATTGTTTTTTCCACATGAAAGCTCATGTGCTAAGAGGCCAAACTGACCAAAGAACAAAAAATTGAGAGAAATAATCTCAGAGAATTAGCTCAGATGCTGTATATGTTGAAGTAGAACATAATTACTGTATGGACAAGAGTTCCTCACTTGAGTGTTTGCCCACTGATCTGAAGGTTGGTGGTTCAAATCCCGCTCTCGACGTAAACATCATTGGTTGAACGGTCAGATCCAGTGACCCACAGGTTGGCAGTGTGATTCCAGCTCCCACAGATGAATGCTGGACACAAAGACACAGCAATCCTTGGGCAAAACACTTAACCCACCTCACCCCCATTGTCCACATACACTGATGTGTGAATGTGTGTGATTGGGTGAGTGGTTCATTTGAGCTTTGAGCCTTGAAGGTTGAAAAGTGCTATATAAAAATGTGACCAATTACCATGTATTCTAAAAAAAATAAAAAAAAATAAAAAGGTTACAGAATACAAAAAGCGTACACGAAGTTCAATAAATAAAATAATAAATAATAATAGTATAAAAAAATAAAATAAATAACATAATATAAAAATAAAATAAATAAAAACTAAATTAAAACATGATAATATAATAAATAAATAAAATTTAAATACAATTAAATAAACAAAAATAAAATTAAATAAAAATGTTTGTGTAATGATCCAGGTAGGTTCAGTTCCACAGTGGTGATGATCTGAGTGCCTCTATGTCCTGTATTTGCTCCTCCCTCTTGTCCCTGTGTTTCCAAATTTCCAGGATTCTTGGCTTCTGAACCATTTTGAAGAGAACCATGTCGTCACAGCTCCGACAAGCAGTGTTCCAATTCCCAGAAAGCCCTCACATCCTCCTCATTTACCCAGGATGCACCTGTGCATCCTTGGCCACCTCGGAGCTCTGCAAACTGCTCACAATGTCCATAAAGTGCAAAATCCAATGTTTCAGATTTGAGGTAGGTAGTGTGAAAGTAAAAGTCTGGGGAATGGACAAAAATAATTGAACACTTCTAGGTGCAGACTTTCAGGTGTGAGTGGGCCCTTCATGATCAGCCTAAATAACTTGATCTCACATGAGTCACTTGGCCGTCTGAACCTCTGAATACTTTTCTTTTGTAGAAGCAATGGTTCTTATTAAAATTGAGTGCTGTCGTATTTGAGCTGGTCATGTGACATGGCAAGCCTGTTCCATGTGCACTTCAGGAGGAGTGAGCAGGACACCTGGTTCTGCTTCAGAGAAGCCCACTCCAGATGAGTGCTACAGAGAGGTCTAAGGAGGAAGGATCCTGGGATGTGACAAACACCTGTTGTCTGCGTGCAGCTGGGTGGAGTCGGCACTTCCTGGATCCTGTTACACCTGCAGCCCATTAGGTCAAAATCAATAAAACCTGACAGATAAGACAGAGGAGCTGCAGGCGGATGTCACTGACAGCATGGCAAACACAAAACTTCACCGGAGGAAACTTCTGTGTTTATAGGGGTGTGTTTTGTGTGTCGTGGCTAAGTGTCCTCAGGTGAAGTTTTCCTCACATTTATAAAGTGTTTAACATGTCGTCAGCTGCCTGTCCACTGTCTGGTCTGTCAGGATTTATTGATTTGAGTACGACTTGGTAAAAACCTCATAGACATTAGATTACAGTGGAAATGTTCGAGCTGAACATCCCTCCCTACAATTAAGAGATTTAATTAACTGGCATTTTGGTTGTTTAATTAAATCTCTTAATTGGACTGTATAATGACCTGTGGTATAATAGAGCTATAGTTCACACACTCAAGCAGCGCACAGCACGTCTCCTGTTCTGTTTACTCTGATATGTCATGTCAATTAACACTGCTTAGCCCTACCGAGAAGAACCAAACAAACAGGATTATGGGAAACCTTTACTCGGAAAACATAACTCCAGGTATGTTTTTAAGTGGAACACGGTGCTATAATAGGGAACAGTTTGTAGAATGTTGCCACGACTCCATCCATAAATAAGGAAAGTAATTACAGAAGACATATTGTGGTTGCCGTGGATCATTATGTTATATTCTGGACTTATTAAATACAAATATTGATCCAAAATGGCTTAATAAAAGAAACACGTTTGCCGAGTGAAATTGTAGAGCCCAATGAGGTATTAGGAGCCAATTCCCAGCTTTACAGTACATCGGTGTAGACGTCATCACAAAGAGGAGTCATGCAGCTGCTGGCCAGACCTATGGATGACTGCAGATCACGCCAGCGAGAAGCAGATATGTGTGCCAAAATGACTATGCAACGCTGCCAAATCCTACACATATCAGTGATTATGAAAATTAAATTGGCACAGGGCATCGGTCGTGTACCGGTGGTGGTGAAAATGAGGGTAGATGGGAGCAAAGATGTCTTCAATACAGGAGAATAAAGATTACTCAAAAAGGCATATATCACTCGAAATACAACTTCAACAGGGTAAATGAGAAGGGAAACAATGATAACATGGTGAAAAGCTCTTAAAAGTTGATTTCGCAGAATAGGTCCACTCATGATACCAGGCTAACACATGTCCATAAACTGAGTGGACATGAGACTTGGGTATAAAGGGGATCATTTCACATTACATTAACATTAGTTTCACATAAAGATACATTTAAGATGTTTTAGAGAGTGGTTTCTAAACCTACACCAACAGCAGCAGCAGTCCATGGGGCCAGTTATGCTCTGCCCCTTTAACGTGTGCGCCATGGCTTTACCTTTGTCCATGTGAGTGGTTACACTTAAGTCACTGCCACAGACATGTCCCCACCAGTCCACACGAGCTCAGCTAAGAGAGCTCAGCATTTGTGTTAATGCCATCCACACATGGTGAGATCAGGAGAGAAGGAGATATACAGAGGGGGGGTTCCGACACTACAGCTGGTCTTGACAGTGAAATCACCAGTTCACTTATCGATGTAATCCCTCATGTTCAGCAGTGGAGACTTAATACTTGAACAGGAACAGAAGAACCAGAACTCCTGCAGTTCTGCTTGAACAGGAGAACCAGAACTCCTGCAGAAGTCTCAGACGTGTCGGATGAATCAGGAAAGAGAAGAAGACCTGGAGATAGTCAGGAGCCAGTGCATCCTGACCTAAGGGACTGGTGTTGTGCGCTAGAAAGAGGACAAATCTGCTTCTCAAGATACAAAAAGGTCCACTTCTCCAGATGGTGTAGACCACCAGCAACTGAACTTCCCATTCCTCTGGCAATAGAGTCTGATGGGAGACGAAATCACTTGATTTTGTGATCTGAGAATGAGGCTTATTTAGATGCATCATCTCTTTTACAATGGGGCCCATGTGAGAAGCTGCTGGGTTCTTTGTGTGAGCTTCAGTGACCTGTTCCCCCATTCAGTGTATATGGTAAACCACAGACGTGTTGTCGAAACACACGAGAACAGAGCGCAGGGTCAAGTCCACTGTGTTGTGGCCTGATCACAGCGTCACCCGGACGTCCTGATCACAGCTGGCACAGATCAACCAGTCATCAATGTAATGTAGAATCTTTAAACCTCATGCCTGTAATGCAGACAAGGCTGCTGCCTTGACCCGAGCGAACCCCCTGGGGGATAGGCACAGCTCAACTTAGAACACTCTGAACTCAAGATGTCTCCTCTGAAAAGTAAAAGGGAGGACCATCCTTCACATGGTCATGAACCACTGATCCAGGGAAAGCACTAGAAGCTTCTGTGAGGTGTGCAGCATGTGCATGGAATAACCTTTAAAAACACATTGAGAGCCCGCTGGTCTAACACCAGGCCTATCTTATGGTTTCTTTGAATAGAAAAATGGATCCTGCAGCAGGTTCACAGGCACAATCACACTCATTTCCAGTAAGGTTATTTCCTGCTTCAGTGTTGACCAGCCAAAAACAGGACGCCAGTGTCAAAACTGCAGTTATCACCATGATAAGGTGGCATGTGCTTATTTCCATGGAAATGTTATTCCTTTGGCTACAATTTTCCACAGTATGGGATAAAACCAGTGGCGGGCCGTGCATTTCACACCTAGGCCTTCAGTAGTGCTCCGTCTGAATCAATCCAACCCTCAATAACTTTAACAATTTAAAACAATAACAATTTTATGGCCATAAAACTTTTACTGCAGCTACAACTACGACACACAAAAAGCATCAATAATAACCTAATAAAATTGCAATATTATTTAGGAATATAGCCACATTTTACTCACCAAAAATCCGTTTTACTTGTACACAAAATCCATCCTCCGTTCTTTCCTCAAGAAGATTTCAATTACTCTGTCGTACAGATTATCCGTGCGTTTCAGTTCCATCAAGAAGTCCTTTTCTATCGCCATCGAAGCTAATGCTGAAAGTCGAGCCCTGTCTGTCCGCGAGGGTCTTGCGGTTGACTCTTCGTGGCTCGGAGCCCGCGCTGCGTTCAGTGGCCTCGTAGATTTGTGATTTTTTGTGAAGCGAAAAACAAAACTCAAAATCATCCAGATATGATGTAGTTGCCGTGTCCCAATTCGCCACATGCACGGTTCAATGTGCTGTTCGAGGTGCAGGTCGAAGTATCCCCCCGACTTAAATACGAATTGAGACACGGCTGCAGTTTGCTCGCTCTGGCTAGTTCACTCTCTCACTGTCCAATCATAGGCTGTGAAAACACTGACGTTTCCGTGCGCCTGCTAGAAGGCCTCGGTGTCGCCAACTCTAAATCTGATTGGTTAAAGCAACAGTTTTACCGACACTTATTTTGTGCTACGGGGCCCGCAGAACTGATTATGAAGGCCTCCAGGTAGATTTCTGACCCTGGCAACAAATAATGGCTGAAATGTGATTGGTTAAATGCTTAAATATGAAAACACACATCTGGAAGCAGCGCAACCAGGGGAAAAGCAGTGAAAGGAAGCTGACAGACAATTTCGAATGATTTAATAAGTATTCATGGACAAAATATAATTAACATCAGTCTGTGATTCAGATATTTTTTTAGGCCAGCAGAGAAGGCCTTGCAGGCCCTGACGGTCCACCACTGGATAAAACATGTTCCAAGGTATGGTTTCTGTCTCCGTGGAGTGACGCAGATGCCACCTCCTTTAAAGACCTGTCGCTGTCCGCTGTTATTTTTCTGACTCTTGCTCTGCACTGTGTGTATACCTATGATCTATATATACAAAAGGGCGAGACCCCTTTTCAGTGCACTGTGCAGGGAGCTGCTCCTCAGACTACGACAAATAAAAACACCAATACACATCTCAACTTTCAAACTCCCAGTTATTATTTTTAGCCTCATTTCATCAGCTCCACTCCTCTGAAACAGCAATTCCCCCTGATAAACCACACTCCAATAAGAAAATCAGTTATTGAAACTAAATATCAGAAATGGCTTTAAATATGTCAAAAAAAATGTTGTCCTCTAAAAATACACGTAAACTGGTTCGTTAAGTGACTTGACAGAGACAGTTCATTTACAAAAAGTTATCTATAATTTATTATTTAGTTTTATTTAGTTGTTGTTGGGTTCAGTTAAGTTGAACAGTCACATGATATGTTTTCATTTCGCAGGCAGGTTCAGGCTTCTGCGCCACATTAACAGTCAAAAGAAGTACTATTAAAAATTGCTATTCATGTTAACCCGCTCTACATGATCCTGGTATTTTTATTTAGCTATTGTTTCCGTAACTTGTGTCCGACAGCAACAGGTTTGATTGACAGAGTTCTAGGGGCGTTACTTTCAACAAGCTCGCTCTGGATTTAGTTGCTATGATACTCGTGGTTGAAAATCCAAAAAAATGAAACTCAGCTCAAAATTCACCTCTATAACTGCTCTAGTCTCAATGTGCTACATTTGAGCGGAGCCGAATGCTGTGGGTGACGTCACACTCACTTGGTCCACTTCATTATACAGTCTGTGGTCTGGAGCTAGAGAGGACAGCACAACAGATTACACTTACCACAGGGGCCCAACAACACAGCGAGCCGTGACATAAAGTGGACGGGCACATGTGGGCGACCGACGTAATGGAGCTGAGTACAGTGGGTGTGTGACCTACTGTAATTCACCGGTTTAAGTGTGGCCTCATGAGTTATTAACTGCCCCCACACATGCATGGTCCACTACAAAACACTAACCCAGAACTGCAACTGCAACTCTAGATTTAACTCAATATTTATGATCCACAAATGTTGACACTTCTCATAATCTGCTCAGGATCGGCTCCATAAACTCGTCACATTAATCTTATGGCTTAAAGTCCTTTCAGCTGACAACTTTTAACTGAGCAATGGCACCACTCTATGAAGCGATTGTGAATTAAAAAAAAAAAAACACTTTTACAGATAAATAAGACATTGAACTTTGAGCCACCACCTTTGAGGCACCAGTAATTACAGAGATATTAACCATAAACCAGGTCAACGCATCTGTAAATCTGACAGTTACATAGCAAACCAGCTCAGTTTAAACTGTAGGGATTCTACAATGTGCTGATGCCATGTGAACACAACCTATTCAAATCATTAATATAACAATAGTAACGTTTTGGGTTTTTTTTGTTTTTTTTCAAGTGCATTATGTGTTTTATTCTGGTGTGCAAAATATGAACTAATAAAACGTCCTGTACACTTGTTTTCCCTTAAGTCTTTCAGCAAAGAGTGTCTTGCCCTATGTACCCTCTGTATCTGTGTTATAAAGTGTTTTATTGTCTGATAATCAGGAAGTACACATTAGCATGCTAGTTTTTGTTAGATTTATCATCACTGCTAAACTCCACTCTGGCTTCAAAGTGCTTATAAACTCATCACAGTGAATAATTAGGATGTTCAGAATGCAACTCAACAAAAAAAAAAACATAATTAGAATCACAGTATTTTCCGGACTCTAAATCACACTTTTTTCTATAGTTTGTCCGAGGGTGCAACTATGTGAAATTATTAAAATACATAATTTCACATCTTCATTATTGTCACTGACACTGAGGGCTCTCTAGACTTGTAGCAGTATAACAGACATCTATCTCCGGAGCCGAGTTGTTCAGAAGTGACACAGAGGATGAAGAATTCAATGGATTTAGTGATCTGGAGTGAGATCCAGAGTAAACCTGTTAGCTTGTTTTTTATGCTTTATTTATCTGATTAACTGTTAATATCTTACAATAACATACCAGACACGTGTTCAGTTCTGTCTATGCTTCATGTAGCTGAATAAATATAAATGTGTTACATTAACGTCTACTGCTATTCAGCCTGTTGTTCTCTATTTTATTGTTATTATTATAACTTTCTTTTAAAGATAAAATGTTCTTGGTCTTAGATTTTGTAAAACAAATTTCCTCAAAAAATGCAACTTATAGTCCAGTGCGACTTATGTTTTTTGTCCATTATCAGGGCCGGCCCTAGCTTTCAGGGGTCCCTATGCTCAATTTGACTCCGGGGCCCTGGCTCAGCTATTGGTGATTCACATTTGACAACATTATGACTCTGCTCTGATCACCTTGACCAGACCAACATCAGACTGAAAACATCCAGAATGTCACAACTACTATAGTCACAAGAACAGCAGATACATATAAGGGCAAGATTGTTTAAATCCTAGACTTTTTTTCTTCATTTCTGGTTGATTTTAATGTGTTCCAGTCGACAGTGGGCTTAGATTTACATTATAAAGGGTCCTTGCACCGGTGTAAACACACGCCCTCACCTCTGCCCGGCTCAAAAACAGCAGTAGATATTTTGCTACTATAGATATGTCATAATGTGGGGTGTGAGGCGGACCAAAGATGCTGGACTCGGGGCAAGTTTAAGGGTGTTTATTGACAGAACAAGACACAACAGGTGACGGGAGAACATACGAGGAGCTGGGTGCTGGGGTGCAGGTCAGGGTCCAGAGGTGCAGGGTAGACATGAGACGGGAGCACAGCCATTACCGGGAGACAGGGTCGGAGAACACAGGCAGGACACAGGCAGGACACGGACAGGAAGCACAGCGGAGACACGAGGAGCAACAGTGATGTGAGCAGGACGCAGACACACGGTGACGATCAGCAGATGACCTGGCCGAGAGAGCTGGGTCCTGGCTCCTTTTAACCTCCTGCAGCTGTGTTAATTGCCCTGATGGGCTACAGGTGCGTGTGGGAGGAGCCAGGGCTCCACCCAGCTCTGGAGTCAGGCAGGTGAGGGAGGGGGAGAGGAGACACAGGAGGCAGGAGCCAGCAGGGATCATGACAAGATATAAAACAAATGTAATCGTTTGAGAGGGATATTTAGGCTGCTGTAAACACCCCAGCCCTGTTTCCAATAAAACTTGATATATTATTTTCAACACAAATGTATAGCCTCTTGGGGGCCCTCTGTTGACCCGCCCTGTTCATTATTATGCATTTTTTGCTGGTGCGACTTATACGCCGGAGCGAAAATAAGGTATTATTTATATGCTAAGAGGAACTTAAAATGTCTGCCTTTTCATAGTACAGTACAGTACAGTATCTCTCATTTTGGCTCCACCAGCTCCCTTCCTCCCAAACTCCCAAATGAATACATTGTCTGGGTGGGTGTCTAACGTAAGACCAATCTGTGACAGCTATCTTATTGACTGCAGTCCCTTTAACTTCTCCTCTCCTGAAACGTTTTGAACAACATATGAACATACACCAGATGCCCCGCCAGGACACCCACAGAGAAGGCAGACAGGCTGTGAACGGTCCCATGTGTGGATGTGTTTTGGTCTCAGTAGGCTTCGGTGACTCGGCGGCCATCTTGAATAATGCATGGGGCTGATCAATGATTAACCACCTTTGGGTGTCACTCTGTAGGTGCGGGAAAATGGGTCTTACGCATATATGGATGGGAAACACAAGTCACCTCACTCCAAACTACGAATGCACTGGTATCGGTTAATATCCCCACTCCAAACACTATCACATATTTGGGACCATTGTCAAATTTAAAAGCGCTGTACCTCCTTTTTACAGTCTCAAAAACAGAACTAGATCATTTTCATCATTGAATGGTTTGCTGTGGTCCAAAGTTATGCCTCACTTACTTTATGCATTCAGAGCATCCTAATTATTCACCACAATGAGTTTATATGCACTTTTCACAACTTTCAGAGTGGAGTATTGTCGTCACAATAATATAAACAACCACTAGCATGCTAACACACACTTCTTGATCTCAATAAAACATGTAATAATTAGAAGCAGCCAGCACACAGCAGACTTATTTTGACCTCAAGAGCCGCTTACACAACATATCTGTACTGGGACGAGACACATTTAGCTCAAATACATGGAAGAAAATCAGGTACAGTCACTTTAATCTTGCTCTAGTCTAATTCTAATCATAACAAAAACCTGGTTGTATTTGGGAGCAGGGCTGTCCTGATGCTTTCTCATCAATTGTTTGGATTATAATGACAATAGCAAGTTATTGTAAAATACCGAGCAGCAGCTATGGTGCAGCTATCCGTCTGTCCCGACAGCAACACTACTCTGTGTGATGACGTGTACGGCAACGTCAGCTCCCACTGGGCACCGTAGTTTTTTAGAGAGGAGGTGAGAGACGGGTGACAATAGTGTAACTTAAACCTCCTAAACAAAAGCAGGGCAATTGTTTCCTCCTGACCAGAATGTAACACAGAGGGAATGTTCCACACTGTTGTATAAGAGGTGTGGTACACTTTAGGGCTTTGTGTGGCGGATCCTTATCACTTCTGATCATGCTTGGAAGTGATGCAGTTTCAGGGCGTGCGATGATGATAGTCGTGATAAAGCAGGTGATGATGGTGTACTGTGAGTGTAGTAGTGTGCAGGAGCTATATAAAGTTGCATCACTGATGAAATTCAGCCTGACCTAAATGTGAGGTACCTGTTCCAAACATAGTACCACAAACAAGTTGCTATTGACTCCTAGACTTCCCTTTCCACACACACTTCCTTCAGCTACTCCAGGGGGATCCTGAGGCATTCCCAGGCCGACCCGAGTCACATATCCCCCCAGCGGTGGTCCCTGCTTCAGTCAGTCTATCCTGTAATATCAGTAAATAAAAGCCTACTTCAACCTTTCTTTTAATTTGATGTTTCTTAATACTTTAACTTATACTACTACCACTGTATTTGCAGTAACAGTACCAGTGAAGAATTCCCCCACTTACTTACAGTGATACACAGAAACCCATTAGTCTGTGCCCTGCCCACCTAAACCCCAGTGGCATAGAGAGACAGAAGAGGAAGAGGAGGAAGAGGGGGAAGAGTAGGAGGGGGGTAATGGAACAATCCGGAAACACTGGAAAGGCAGAGAGGTAAAATAGAGAAGTGAGAGAGGAGAGAAAGAGGGGCAAAGGGGGGGGGGGGGAGAGGTAAAATAGAGAAGTGGGAGAGGAGAGAGAGAGGGGTGAAGAAGGGGGGAGAGAGGTAAAAGAAAGAAGGCTGAAGAGGGGGGAGAGAGCGAGGTGAGAGAGGGGCGAGAACGAGGTAAGCGAAAGAGGTAAGAAAGAGGGGTGAGGGGGCAAGAAAGACGTGAGGGAGGGGTGAGAGAGATTGGTGAAAAGGAAGCAAGAAACGGGTAAGAGAGGTGCAAGGGAGGCATCTGGGGAGGGGTACGGGTAAAGGGACGAGAGCAGTGAGAGGGAGAGAGACAAGAAAGGGGTGAGGGAAGGTGAGAGAAAAGTGAGAAAGGTGAGAGAGGGGCAAGGGTGTCTGGGGAAAGGGAGGGACAAGAGAGAGGGAGGGTAAAGAGAGGTGAGGGAAGCGTCTGGGGAGCACAAGGCCGATGGGATCAGCACACAAAGGCTGGGATCATGAGCGGCTTTGACAGACGCTGAGCAACTTCCGAGAAGTATCAGCAAACATCACAATATACACACATACACACACATACACACACATACACACACATGGACGCACATACACACAGGCACACGCACACACACACACGCACACACATACATGGACGCACATGCACACACACACACGCACACACATACATGGACGCACATACACGCACACATGCACACACACACACGCACACACATACATGGACGCACATACACACACGCACACACACACATGGACGCACATAGACACACGCACACATACATACATGGACGCACATACACGCACACACACACATGGACGCACATACACACACGCACACACACACATGGACGCACATACCCCATCAGCAGACAGAGCACTTTTAACAGTATGAGTCAGAGTACTGTAAAGGGGCTGCTGGGAATGGGCTCCCATTGGCCAAGTGAGTGGACTTGTTTCTATAACACAGTGATCCACGGCCAGATTATAACTATAGAGCAGACACAAGCACAATATGTGTGCTTTAATGTACCAGTGCAACATGGTAGAAAGATTAAAAAAAAAAATAAAAAAAAGTGCTCCAGTTTCTCCTACCCATACACTGTATATATAAATGGACACAGCTGCCATTATAGTTACCATGATTCAAATAGGAAATGATCCTGGGCGCACCAGCTCCATCGACTTCAATTCACTTCACATTGAAAAATTGTCACCCCTCTCTCTATAACTGCTGCTGTCAGACTCGTCATTTTGATCTTAAAATGTTTGTATTAACCCGCTCTACATGATCCTGGGGTTTTTATCTTGCAGTTTTGTTCATAATATAATATAATAATATTGTTCATAAATAAAGATATGAACATTAATTACAGACAAATCAGGTGCCTTTCTGTTCCTGAGTTCCCTCCCGTTAGCGTTAGCAGTAGGTGTGATTGACAGCATTGCTAAGCACGAGCTCCCTGCTAAACCAGAGGTGCGGGTGAGAAGAGGCGTTACTTTCAACAACCTCGCTCCAGATTGGCTCTTTGGTTGTCATGATACTCGCAGTCAGATTGTCCACTATAACTGCTAGCCTTGATGAGCTTCATTTGACAGTTTGAGTCGAACACTGTCACACTCACTTAGTCTACTTCTTCATACAGACTCCTACCCTAAAAACATGTACAGGCTCCTCCTCTTCTTTACTGGACTTTACTGGTTAAACACTGAGATAAATTTGTCAGTCCTCAAGGGTTAAGAGAGTATTAACTAACTAACTAACACGTAACATATTTATATCAAGTATATCATCATGTTACCTTTTATCGTTTTGAAAATGTTATATTTGTCAACAACGTGTTAACATCTTTTGTAAGTTTCACTTTTGTTTTTGATGCTCCGAGTCTCCCTTCTCTTTGCTCCCCACACTAAGTTACTCCCCCTTCAGAGCGCTATCACAAAAATATCAGCGTGCATCCTGCCAATGAAACTACTGCACATCACATCAGGTTTGTGAAGTGGTTGTGTGCAGTTTTGGTTTTGTATCCTTTTTTAATGTTTATGGGGGGTTATATATTATATATACATATGTATATATACATGTATATCTATCTATCTATCTATTTATTTCTCTCTCTCTCTCTCTCTCTCTCTCTATATATATATATATATATATATATATATATATATACACACACACATATATATATATATATACATATATATATATATATACATATATATATATATATACATATATACATATATATATATATATATATATATATATATATATATATATATATATATATATATATATATATATATACACATACACATGGAGATTGTGGGAGCATGGGCGACGCAGGCTTGTGGGCGGAGCATTGTACAAAATCTTACAGACAACCATAAGAATGGTTTGAATAGGACCTGGGAGATGTCGCCAAAATACTCAAACATGTATGGATGACATCTAAAACCTCTTCAGCATGTTTTTGATGAGGGAACAACGTTATAACATGTTAAAAAGCTAAAAAAAAAACCAATCTGTTTTACATAATACCTTTTTTAAATGAAATGAAAGTGTATTCCTTGTATGAGATGTATAGACTTGCATGGATGCTGTGTGTAAAATATAAACTAGAAAGAGTCCTGCGCCAGAGCGAAGGATCCTCAGTGGAATGTACAGGAGCACAAGGGGCCACTGATACTATACAGACTGATCCTAAAGCTTCAGGTCTGCAGTAACACAATACAAAAGTAAAAGTACTCAATTTAAATACAATGTTTAGGTATCAGTATAAGTCTTATTTTTACTGTACTACATTTGAGAGCCGGTATCTTTACTTTCTAATCCACTACATTTTAACTGCATTTATCCAGTGTTTTAATTGCTTGGTATTACACAATTACCATATTATAACATTGTTCCCTTATCAAAAACATGCCTGAGGAGGTTTTAGACATCATCCATGCATGTCTGGGTAATCTAGCGATCTTTTCCAGGCTCTATTATGATCATCCTCATGGTTGGCAGTAAGATTCTGAACAAGGCACCGCCCATAAACCTACGTTACCCATGGTCCCACGTGACAATTGTCTATAAATATACAAAAACCTGAACCTGAACAAACCTAATGTGATGTGCGGTAGTTTCATTAGTGGAATGAACGCTGATTATGCAGAGATGTCACTCTGAAGAGGAAGTGACTTAACATGGAGAAAACATATTAATACATTCTTCTGGGTGAATATAGCATTTTCAAAACAATAAAAGGTGGTGATCATGAACATGGTGATCTAAATATGTGATGTGTTAGCACTGAAGTGGTAAAACGAGTGTCATATTAAGGCGTCTGTCATAAAATTGTTGACATAACTTTGCTAATGGCCAAACTCCTGCTCCAGCATCTGCTGTAGAGCTGGCACTGGTCCAGGGCTGATAGAAGAGAGCAGTGGGAGCAGGGTACGGGGGGTTTTCATTGGTTTTTGTCATGTTTTTACACCAGGTGCCCTTCCTTCTTTACTATGATTGAAGAGAACATTGCACTGTTAATTCTCAAGAGTTATAAAGAGAGTAAACCTAAACATATATCAGAGTCTCAACAGCAGCCATCACACTAGATCAGTGTTAAAATGACTCTCAGGAGAGTTTACCCAAAAAAGTGACTCTCAACTCAGTTCAAATCAGTTCAAACCTATTTTAAACCAGTTCAAATCAGTTCAGACCAGTTCAAACCAGTATAAACCTGTTCAAATCAGCTCAAACCAGTTTAAACCAGTTCAAACTAGTTCAAACCAGTTTAAACCAGTTCAGACCAGTTTATACTAGTTCAAATCAGCTTAAACCAGTTTAAACCAGTTCAAACCAATTCAAACTAGTTTAAATCAGTTCAAATCAGTTCAAACCAGTTCAAATCAGTTCAAACCAGTTCAAACCAGTTCAAACTAGTTCAAACCAGTTTAAATCTGTTAAAATCAGTTCAACTCACTTCAAACCTGTTCAGCTCACTTCAAACCAGTTAAAACCAGTTCAAACTAGTTCAAACTAATTTAAACCAGTTCAGTCCAGTTTATACTAGTTCAAATCAGCTCAAACCAGTTCAAAGCAGTTCAAACTAGTTCAAACCAGTTTAAACCAGTTCAAACCAATTCAAACTAGTTCAAATCAGTTCAAATCAGTTCAAACCAGTTCAACTCACTTCAAACGTGTTCAGTTCACTTCAAAGCAGTTCAAACCAGTTTAAACCAGTTCATATCACTTTAAACCAATTCAAATCAACTAAAATCAGTTCAAACCAGTTCAAATCAATTCAAACCAGCTCAAACTAGTTCAAATCAGTTCAAATCACTTCCCACAGAGTTTCCACTAAATAACTCCACATTTAAATACATTTGGAGTTCAAATGAATGATAGAAGTATAAAGTTGTGATGTGTTGTAGCTGTCTTTGACATGGGGTTGAGCGTGTGCATAGTTTTGCTTCACATAATTGAGAAAAAAAGCACACAGTTGAATTGAAACCAGTCACAGGTTCAATTGGCAGAGAAAATTTTCTACTGGTTAATTCTTGCTTCACCCTGTCATTGTGTCCTTGGGCAAGGCACTTCATCCACCTTGCTTCAAAAGTGCACAAATGAACAACTCTGATGTTTTTCAGTCAGGTTTTAGATGCTATCACATTACTGAGACTGCGCTTATCAAGGTGACAAATGACATCCGCCTGAACACTGATGCAGGAAAAGTCTCAGTCCTGATCCTGTTAGATCTGAGTGCTGCCTTTGACACTGTGGATCATGGGATCCTCTCACAGAGACTAGAGGCCTGGGTGGGCTTCTCCGGCACAAACTGGGTGTACTTTGATGAAATTGGAAAATGTGTCTCACATAAAAATGTCCCTGGCCTGTGGGGTGCCCCAGGGGTCAAACCTGGGAGCCCTGTTGTTCAATCTCTACCTGCTGCCATTAGGCCAGTTAATATGCAGCAATAATGTGTCCTACCACAACTCTCCAGATGACTCTCAGATCTATGTCTCACTGGCAGCAGGTGAATATGGACCAGTGGATTCACTCTGCCACTGCATCCAACAGATCAGTGTGTGGATGCAAAGCAACTTTCTTCAGCAAAACTTAGACAAGACTGAAGTCATAGTCTTTGCCCCACAGAAACATAGAGAAAGTGTCAGCAGTCACCTCTCTCTCTAAAACCTTCAAATCAGGCTAGAAATCTAGGGGTATTCATGGACTCAGACAACTTTAACAGCCACATCAAATCAGTAACATCTGCAGCTTTTTACCATCTGAAAAACACTGCAAAAATCAAAGATAAACTGTCAAAAACAGACTCAGAGAGATTTATCCATGCATTTGTCTTTAGCAGGTTAGACTATTGTAACTGTATGCTCACTGTCCTCTCCAAACAAGGGTTAAAACAGCTGCAGTACATCCAGAACACTGCTGCTCGGGTCCTGACTAGAACCAGGAAGTACTTCACACATGTGTCCTGTGTTCAGGTCTCTGGCTCCTGTGGCTCAGAGAACAGACTTTAAAGCAGCTCTGCTTGTGAACAAGTCTCTCCATGGACCAGCACCAAAATACATCTCCCACATGTTAGAGCCACATGAACCATCTCACACTCTGAGGACTTCAGGGATCGGCCTCCTGCTGGTTCCAGACTCAGGACTAAACATGGGGAATCAGTGTTTCAGTTTTATGCAGCAAAAACCTGGAACAATCTTCCTGAAGATGTGAGACAGGCCTCTACTTTGACTATGTTTAAATCCAGGCTCAAAATAGTTCTGTTTAGCTGTGCATATGAGTGAAACGGTTTTATTCTGCACTTTTCTCCTTCAATGTTAATCTTATGATGATTATTTGTGATTATTGCTGTTTTGATTTGTGTGATTTTAATGTCTTTCTTATTCTGTAAAGCACTTTGAATTACCTTGTGTATGAGTTGTGCTACACAAATAAACTTGCCTTGCCCTGACAACCTAAACACCAAATTATAACAAACAAGATGTCCATCATGTCCAAAGTTTTTATAATTAAGAATAAATCAGCATTAGAATAGTTATCTGGAAAAAATATATTTGATTTGAACATATTTACCTCGTATCTGTTGAGACACATATGTCTATGTTTATGTAAGTTCAAATTAAAATGCTGTATACTCTAACTTGGAGCAAACAAGTTAAAAGGCGAATGTTTCATCCACTAATCCACTGCAGCCCAATGTACTCGGGATTTAAAAAATGTTTATCACAGATTTTGCTGCAGTCCAGTAATTCACCTGTTCACCTTCTTGCTAAAAGCGCGCTAATAAAAAACAAAACAAAAAAACCCACAAGAATCCATTTTTCATTAGTAATAATTTATTTTACATAAGTTCTTCCATATAGCCAAACTAATAAACATACAACATTGCATTTATACAAAATATAAACTGTAAGAGGAGTATATAAAGCGTAGTATGTATACAGGTGTGAGGGGAGGGGTCTGTCAAACCCTCGTTTAGAAGAGACAATAAACTCACCAGGTTCAACTGACCGTCTGTGCGGTAGACTGTACATACAAGTGGACTCACAATCCATGCTAGCAGTTATAGCGGCTAATCTGCAACCAGGCACTATTTGGAAATCCAGGTGTGGAACCAAAGAGCCAATCAGGAGCAAGGGTGTTGAAAGTACCCCCTCCCTCTTCTCTTAGCAACAAGGCGCGATAGCTGTCAAGCCTGTTGCTAGTGCTAGCAGGAGCCAACCTCCTGGAGAGGAGGCATCTGATTGGTCTGTTATTAATGCTCAAAACTTGATTTTCGGACAAAATTGTAAAATAAAAACCTCAGGATCATGTAGAGGGGGTTAATACAATCATTTTAAGTCTGACAACAGTTACAGAAAGCCAGGCGACGGTTTTTCAACAGAAAGTGATTTGGAGCAGATGGAGCTGAATCACACACATCCTCACATTTGAAACAAGGCGGCTAGCAGGCTAGCTATGTCCATCTACATATAATCAATGGTCTGTGGCCACGTCCACTACAGACAACTCCAAACACAAGCCAAAACAAAGCAGACATTCACTGATCTGTGTAGAAGTGTAGAGTGAAGTCAGGGAAACTGAGTCTGTGCACAACAGCACCCACAACCTCACTGTTAGCATCACTACACAAATAAAATACTTCACCGGGGGACATGAGAGATGTTTGTGCCTCAATGCTAAGAGTAATACTAATTTTGAGGCGTAGTAAATATTAAAACTGAGCCTTAAACTGAAGTATTCTACACATAAAATGACTGTGTAGTCTTTATTTTAATTAATCCGATTGTTCATTTCAGTTGTTTGTTTTATGTTTCCAATTTTAACTGTGACTGTTAGCTTTGAGACACAATGTGCTGGCTAGCACGCTGCTGTGCACAGAGCTTATTGGGCCACCTTTTTGGCAATTTCTTAAAACATCCATTAAAATGTCTGTTAACATCAATGTAAACCTCCACATAAGTTTGATCCACATAAGTTTCATTCCCTTTTAAGTATTCAGTAAAATATATTCAGTTTACCGTAAAATGATTTTATAAGCATTAAATCAATTTCAACTCTTACTTTGTGGTCTAACTTACCCGATATCAGGAAAATGTGCCATGTGTGGGAGTAAAATGGGCCATTCACTGAATCTGATTCTTAATTAAGTAACCATGTAAATGTGGTGGTATTTCTGTTCCACTTTGTGATGTCATGAAGCGGCAGTTTTCAAGTTAAGCGCTACCTTTACCTTTAGTTTGATAGGGATGGGGAAGCTGAAATCATCCAAATGAAGGTGACAGGAAGTAGTGACGCTAACCGTGAGGTAAAAGGAAGGCTTGCGGAGTTTAAAAACACAGTGAAGCACTTCCTCTATTACCACATGACATCACAAGGTGGAACAGAGTGTTTTCAGTTTAAGAGATTAGCCTAAATATGCAGAGTTTGTGAGTTAAACGTGTGAATGAAACAAAACACAACTCCAGGTCGGTTTGTGATGAGGAAACATTAGAATAGATCAGAAAATAGTGTAATATGGGCCCTTTAAGATAAAACGGGCCAGGGTCTACATTAAATTTTAAGGACTTGTATTCACATGTATTTATACAGTGCTCACTTCACAACAGAAAATTATTTAACCCTTATTGGACTGAAGTCAGTGATACCAAACAAGTGATTGCACTGCCAAATTTATCATCAGCAGGCCAATCAAAACAGCTGAAACAGACCATGTGATCTAGTGTTTTAATTGTCTTACAGTGACCTGTTATTAATACAGAAGCTGTGGCCCATTTTACCTGATGGCCCAATTGGCTCTGTGCATAACAGCGCTTGGCAACCTCACTGTTAGCGTCACTACTTCCTGTCCAATTTGATCTCTAAGGGTTTTTTGATAATGCAGTGCTAATGCTAAAGCTAAAAATAATCGGGTATATGAATTAATTTGATATTTATTATGCCTCAAAGTTAGCATTAGCATTAGCATTGAGAGACAAACATGTCTCTAAACACAGAAGTGTCTCTGGTGAAGTGTTCATTTTATTTGGGTAGTGTTTAACATGTTGTCAGTGATGTCCACCTGCAGCTCCCTGTCCACTGTCCGACCCTGACCCCCTAACCTCTGACCCCTGACCCCTAACCCACAAGCAACTCCCTGTCCACTGCCTGACCCTAACCCCCTAACCTCTGACCTCTAACCCACCTGCAACTCCCTGTCCACTGCCTCATCTTTAAACATTTATTAATTTTAGTGTGACTCTGCAAAAACCTCATAGACATTTAACAGGACAGGAAGTAGTGACGCTAACAGTGAGGTTGAGGGCGCTGTTGTGCACAGATTTACCTGACTTCACCCTATTTAAAAATGCCTTCTCATGTTAGGAGTAGGGCTGGGCAATATAACCACTTTCTTACAGGCTAAAGGTTCAAACGCCTAAAGCTGACCACTCACTCAGAGCATGACAGCAGTTGACCAATAGAAGGAGGGGGCAGAGGAAAAGTGACAGAATGATGTCTAGTATTCAGTCACCCAAAAAAAAAGATACAAACTAAATAATTTTAACCCTGACGTTCCAGATTTAGATTTTTGTAATATAACATTTTGGCTTGGTTTCTACACATTTTTTTAGATTCAGTGGCAAAAATACATCACGTTTTCCAGGAAACTGTTTGTCTTTTTTTTCTCAGGACAGCTCTGAAACACTAAATAATGATCTTTGACTCCAGATTAGGCTCATATTTCATAATTCCATATCACATTATCTTCATATCGCCCAGCCCTACAGGAAACAGAAGTAAAAACCCCCATGACGAGTCCACCTTCTCCACCAAATCATGTCCACCAGGGAACACATCTCCAGGTCAAGTTCAGGATGGGAAATACCAGATGTTCTCCAGAGACTTGCGAACTCCAAACTGTCCAGAAGTTAGTTTGAGAATTGTCCATACACAGCATATACATGAGTCAACATTAAATAACCCTAACCCTATCGTAGTTTTAAGTAGTTGTGACGTTTAGAAATAAATCTAAAAGTCAATATATATCAGGTAGGACACATGATTTAATCTACTCCCACTACTGCCGTTGTGCCTTTGAGCAAGACATGTTAACAAAGAGAACGCCCAATGAAAGTAGGCGAGAGCGTAAATCATTAAGCGTTTCTCAAGTCCATCCTAATCATTACTTTAAAGGTCTTATATTACATAAAATTAACTTTTAAGAACTTTTAGCCATGTTATAATGTTGTTACCTCCTGGAGTTGTGTTTTGTTTCATTCACACTTCATTATTAGTCTGTCCACATCTCCAAAGCTCAAAATGCTCTATTCCACCTCGTGATGTCACGAAGTGGTAGTTTTCAAGTTAACAGCTCCTTTTACCTTTAGTTCAGGAGAGCTGGGCAATTCCAGGGCTGCAATGATCCAAATGATTCAAGTGAAGGTGTAAAGAGTTTGAAAAACACAGTGGAGCACTTCCTGTATCACTACATGACATCACAAGGTGGAACAGAGTGTTTTCAGTTTCAGTTTGAGAAAAGAACCCGTGCACCCATGAATGACACACAACTCCAAGTCTGTTTGTGACGAGGAAACAACATAAGAACATAGAAAAATCAGAAAATAGCATATGGGCCCTTAAACCATTTTTTTTTTTTTTTTTTTCATTTTTGCCATACAAGCAGTAGCAGAGGATGGGGGTGTGGTCTTTAGCCCCGCCCTATCATAAGGACACTTTTGATTGGACGAGCAAAGGTGGGTGTGGCCTAATCAGCATAAAAACTGGACCAGCTGAGGGGTATGGCGTTGACAACATCAGGAGATATGTGAGTGGATCAGAAAAGTGGGTGTGGCCTTGATGACATCAGCAGTAGATGACTTTTGATTGGACCAGACCAAGGGGGTGTGGTCTCAATGACATCAGCGATAAAATGGGTTTTGATTGGACCATGCGAAAAGGGGTGCTGCTTCAATGACTTTCAGCAGTAGATGCCAGATGAGTTTTGATTGGACCAGGCGAGGGGGTGTGGCCTCAATGACATCACCAGTAGATGGGTTTCGATTGGACCATACGAAGAGCGTGTAGCGATGAGTTTTGATTGGACCAGGCGAGGGGATGTGGCTTCGATGACATCAGCAGAGGCGGTGCAGGGCGATGAGCACGGGGGCCAGCAGAGCACCCGCCCCCGCCTGTAGCCCCACCCCCGCGCCAGTTGTAGTCGTCCCATTGGTGGAGCTGCTGTAGTGGCTGGGCGACTGGGTGGTGCTCACGTTGGAGCTCATCGTGGCGTTAACGTCTGTCAGGTTCTGAGACATCACCTAAACACCACAGGAGAATATACCATCAATCCATAATGTTTGTGCAGATGTTATAATGTTACCTCCTCAAAAATATACTGGAGTTGTGTTTTGTTTCATCCACGGTAGCACTTTATTATCAGTCTGTACATCTCCAAAGCTCAAAATGCTCTGTCCCACCTTGTGATGTCATGAAGTGGTAGGTTTCAAGTTCACAGCTGCATTTTACCTTTAGTTCAGTAGAGATTGGCTGTTCCAGAGCTGAAATCATCCAAATGATTCTAGTGAAGGTGTATGGAGTTTAAAAACATAGTGGAGCACTTCCTGTATTACCACATGACATCACAAGGTGGAACAGAGTGTTTTCAGTTTAGTTTTCAGCCTAAATATACAGGTTTTGTGTGTTAAACATGTGAGAATGAAACAAAACTCCAGGTTTGTTTGCGATGAGGGAACAACATTAGAACAGATCAGAAAACAGTGTATTATGGGCTCTTTAAACTTTGCTCCACAAGGACAGCAAATAAAATGCTGTCTTAAAAGTCAACAATAAAAAGTACTATCTAAGATCTGCTCTCTATACAACCCAAGCTTTTTTGGCACTGTACCTCTTTTTACAGTGTTATGAGTAAAGCAGCAGATGAAATAATACAGCCATAGATTAAATCATGCAAATGTAATAAAACTTAAATCAGACCTATTCTACACAATGGACTTTTCAGAGCTTTTGTTATAGTTATAGTTGGTTCCTTCTTATTTCCTCTGAAGTTGTATTTGGAGTGATTGGTGCATGTTTGAGTAATCTTTAATCGCTTGTTTTTAAGACGCCATTTTGCCGATCAACCCCGATTATCAGCGCCACCGGTACACGCCCACTGTGATGTACGCATTTTGTTCTCCAATTTTATTTTCTGAATCGGTGATACGTGTAGGATTCGGCAGCCATTTTGGTACAAATGAGATCAAATTTGTTGCATGCTAACGTGATCCACAGCTCCATCAGAGGGGTTTTATATGTTTCACTTTTGTTTTTGGTGCTTTGAATCGCCCCTCCCTTTGCTCTCTGTGCTACGTCACTCCTCCTTCAGAGCGCTATCACAGCACAATGAAACTACTGCACATCACATCAGGTTTATCAAGTTGTGTAGAGTTTTATATCATATTTTTGTATATTTATGAACATTGTCGTGTGGGAGTGTGGGTGATGTAGGCTTGTGGGCGGGGCCTCGTACAGATTCTTACAGCTAACTGTAAGGAGGGTTCGAGTAGGGCCCAGGAGAGATCGTGAAAATACTTCAAACATGCATGGATGACATCTACAACCTCTTCAGGCATGTTTTTGATGACGGAACGTTACAACATGGTAAAAAGTTCAGAAATGTTATTTTCTATAACACGTCCTTTTCAAGCAGCAGAAGTACCTTGTTTTGTGGTAGAGCACCTGCCCCTCAAAATGTCTGAGCACATCCCTGCTACAGAGCCAGTCGTTTTTCTGATTTTCACGGCAATCGTAACTAGGGCGTTTGTTTTCATACCTGACAGTTTGGACTGCTCACTCGCGCTCTCTCACAGTGGTCACATGACGTAGTTCTGCTTTGGCCCCTATTTGAATCCCTCTTTAATTGCTGCTCTTTAATTGTAGGAGAAGTTGAATACTTAACTGAGGAGGAGCACTAGTGAGCAGTCAGAACTGTCTGGTATGAAAACAAACTAAACCTAAGTCTGAGTTAAGAATCTATTAAAATAAATGAGCAGATGAATGTCACTGGGCTGTAACCAGGGAGCTCAGGGAAAGACAGAACATTTAGCATAGTGTTGTTAGCATTACCGAGACAGCGAAACTCCAATCTGGTCTATGAGAGTTGTGAAAAGAGCTTATAAACTCATCACGGAGAGTAATTAGGATGCTCTGAATGTATAAGGTAAGTGAAGAATAAATTTGGACCACTGCAAATTGTTTAAAATCTTCCAGTAGGTTGTGTTTAAGAGCTACAATTTCATGATGTCATTGTTTCCGATGAAAAGCACTGGTCTATATAACTCTACGCTTCAGTGTTTTTGAAAGAGACCTTCAAACTTATGATCCACAAATGTTGAACCTTCTCATTATTACTTTGAGACTGGCTCCACAAACTCATTAATTTCATAGCTTAAATGGCTTTAATTAAACCTCTTTATTGCACTGCCATTTGAAATAACCAAAAGGTAAAAACACAAATGTTGAACCTGTCATCTGAAACCCAACCATAATTATTCCACATTCATAAAAGGATGACAAGAGCAAATTGTAAAGCTGTTATTGAGACTCCGCCCCTGGGAGCACTTGGGTGGGGGGAGTCCTTGGGTGGGGCGCACCCTAGGGCCTGGCCAGGACGTTCATGACCAAACTAAAAACTTAAACATGAACATATTTACAGATAACACTCATAGGGACGTTTCTTAGGACAAAAAGTGAAACTGAGCTAATTTTTTGAACCAATCCTAATATTTGGTCTTCCATTAATGCAGAACTATTCTGCAAACTGGACTTTTCTGAACTTTTAACCATGTTATAGTTTTTTATCCCTCACAGTTACTCTCTCCAAGTTGTATTTGGAGCGATTTGTGCATGTTTGAGCAACCTTTAATCACGTATTTTTAAGACGCCATTTTACTGTTTAACTTTGTTTCCACCTCCACCACCAAAATGAATAAAAACACAAGTGTCTTTATTCATTTTCTTTTATTAATTGATGATACAGACAGGATTCGGGAGTGTCTCATAGTCATTTTGGAACACTTTTTTAAAAATCTGATGCTCCTGCTGGGCGCTATAGTTTTCTAACGCAGTTCAGTGGACTTGATTCTTTTATTAAGTAATTTTAGATGAATATTGTGATTTAAAATGTCCAAATTATAATATAATAATCCATGAGTGTAAAGCAGATGAGCACAATATGTCTGCTTTAAAAATGTCTAAAGACCTTGTCAGTGTGGCAGTGAGCAGGGCTGCAAGATTAATCAAAATCTGAATGGACACAATTAGAAAACCACAAAAGCTGTAATTTTTGAAGGACCATCATTTTCTCCATAAAAATCTCCTGTCTTCTTCAGTATAAAAACATTTAACCCTGTAGTTCAGCTCTGTACAAACATGTCCTGAAATGTGACTCTTGTGTTCATTTGTCAGTTCAGACTTCAGTCACTTCCCCTCGACGTGTTTAAAAAGTGAACTTTGAACAGAATTCTTTTGCTAATCATAATGTTATTCCCAGCCCTGGTCATCAGCTCATCACTCTGCTACCAACAAACATCAAATCACAGTGACAAATATAAGTGCCTTGCTCCCGGACAAAGTAACACTATGCAGTGGCGGGATGGGAATTGAACTGCCAGTCTTCTCAGGGGAGTCATGGTGCTTTTACAACTTATCCTGTTTAGACCTCGTTTACTCCTGGGGTGGGGTTGGTCTGGACCTGGTTAAGACCTGGTTTGGACCTGGTTTAGTCATGGTTTAGACCTGGTTTAGACCTGGTTTAGACCTGGTTACTGTTGGGAGGTAGTTTATTCCTGGTGTAGTACTGGTTTAGACCTGGTTTAGTCCTAGTTTAGTTCTGGTTTAGACCTGGTTTAGACCTGGTTTAGACCTAGATTAGTCCTGGTTTAGTCCTGGTTTAGGCCTGCTTTAGATATGGTTTAATCCTGGTTTAGACCTGGTTTAGACTTGGTTTAGACTTGGTTTAGACCTGTTTAAGTCTTGGTTTAATCCTGGTTTAGACCTGGTTTAATTCTGGTTTAGACATGGTTTGGACCTCGTTTAGTCCTCATTTGGGTTTGATTTGGACTTGTTTTGGACCAGGTTAAAATCTGGTTTGCACATTGTTTAATCCTGCTTTATTTCTAATTTAGACCTGCTTAGACTTGGTTTAGACTTGGTTTAGACTTGGTTTAGACCTGTTTTGGATCTGGTTTACACCTGATTAAGACCTGGTTTAGTTCTTTAGTATACTATAGTGGCATGGTTTAATCCTGCTTTACTCTTGGTTTAGACCTTGTTTGGATCTGGTTTAGGCCTGGTTTAGTTCTTTAGCATACTGTTCGGACAGAGTTTATTCCTGGTGTAGTACTGGTTTAGTCCTGGATTAGTCCTGGTTTAGACCTGGTTTAATCCTGGTTTAGTCCTGGTTTAGTCCTGGTTCAGTCCTATTTTAGACCTGGTTTAGTCCTAGTTTAGTCTTAGTTTAAACCGTGTTTGGACCTGGTTTAGACCTGCTTTAGACCTTTAGGAGCCTGCACAGTCGCTTAACCATAGTGAACTCTTTCATTTTTAAACCTGATCACTTGCGTTTAGCTTCACTGTCACATTTAAAACACATCGGCCAAGAGCCTAAAACACCTCAAATATCCTAATATACACAGTATCAAATTTGTTTATCTTATCATACTGGCAGTGGTCGAAAGTAACAAAGTACAAGTAGTAAAGTACATTTTTTAGTACATTTTTAGGTATCTGTCCTTTACTTAAGTAAGTTCACTGTGGAGACTTGGATACTAGACTCAAAAGTAAAAAGCCCTTTAAGATGGGTACTTAAAACTTTTACTTAAGTAGATTTTTCCATGTGATGTTTTTACTTGAGTAACTTTTTAACCTCTGTATCTGTGATTTTACTTAAGTAACAAACACACTACCTCACTTTTGCAGGATAAGTTGCAGGATAAGCGGATCATCCCTGCGTACACTTTACACTGCACAAATTAACTGAGCTGTTTTACGCGCGGGGCTTAGCTGTTCACCACTGCTGCTAATTACAAATAACTTACATAATAATGCTGTTTCAGTTAATTAAAACACACCACACGTATCTATTCTCTATTTTTAGATTGGGATTTGTTAAAACGACCAGTCAGACGGCCTTTGTTTTTGGTGCGTATTTGGTTACGTTTGGCACAAGGTTGAGACGATGTAATTCAATCCCTCCCTCCCGCAGCCAGACAATACGCCGCGTTTGAATCTTTAATAAAGCCGAGTGGGGCTTTGTAATTAGCCTTCAGATTTCAAAGGGTTATATTAGGTTCTATAGAGGGTTTAAGGCGATTTTAAGTATCAAGTAGGGCCTGCGCCAAATTGGGAACGGCACAGTTCTACGCGCGTTTTCTTATTATTTATAGCACAAAATTTAATGGAGCAACGCCAAAACGGCCCCAGGTCTCAGTAAAGACCTCTGCCAGTACAATTTACAATAATAATCTATATACGGCGACAGATGTAATGAGACAACGCCGTGCGTAAAATCCGTGCGTCTTTGGCGATGCTCACTTTTTCTCAGTAAATTCTTGCAATGGAACAACACCGGTTAAACCTCTAATTAAAGGCGCATTACGTAACTTTTCCAGTTGAGGGTTCGCTACCAGCCCGTCTCCATGTAGATGTTATTACTTTGTCTGGGATATTACACAGTATGGCATTAAACGGATCTATAGCCATGAAAATTCTTCAGTTAGAATTCATGCTTAGACCTATAGTTTAGACCTAGTTTGGCCCTAGTTTGGACTTGGTTAAAAACTGGTTTGGACATGGTTTAATCCTGGTTAATTCCTAGTTTAGACCTGGTTTAGACCTGGACGTGGTTAGACCTGGTTTAGACCTGTTGTCTACTGTTTGGACATGGCTTAAACCTGATTTAGTCCTGGTTTAGACCTGGTTTAGACCTGGTATAATCCTGGTTTGGACCTGGTTTAATCCTGGTTTAGTCCTGAACGTGGTCAGTCCAGGTTTAGTCCTGGTTTAGACCTGGTTTGGACTTGGTTTGGACCTGGTTTAGTCCTGCCTTAGACCTGGTTTAGACCTGGTTTAGTCCTGGTTTAGTCCTGGCTTAGTCCTGGTTTAGTCCTGGATTAGACCTGGATTAGACCTGGTTTGGACCTGGTTTGGATCTAGTTTGGATCTAGTTTAGTCCTGACCTTATTCCTGGTTTAGTTAGACCTGTTTAAGACCTGTTTACACCTTTAATATCGGTTATTCAGTTTAGGGCTTTTTTTTTAGCCTTCAAAACACCTGTTTAATGGAAAAGTTTAATGCCACACTTCGGAACATTTCAGGAACATTGACATGGAAAAAGTAGCTGATCCTCTACTAAAAGTTACATCATGCCCATTTAACAACCACTGTTTATAATAAATAAATAAATAAATAAATAATAATAACAATTTAATAGAATTTTAAATACGTCATTCAACCAAAAATAAAATAAAAATAATCCACATGACGCTCTTCCTACCTGTGTCGTTAAACATAAAGCAAAAAGAAGCACTCCCAGCTGAAACGCAATCATCTTCCACATGACTGTTTTTGGAGAGGTGGGTCCTGATCCGCGCGGAGGACAGAGCAGAGCGCGCTTGGAGACGGTTTGGATGTGGCGTGCCCGTGCGTAAAGGCGCAGCTTTTATACGACCACGGCCCCAGTGACGCAGACGCCGTCCAGGAAACGCAGGGGAGGTATAATGCGATTTATGAGCACAAATGCAATCAGAGGAGGCGTTATGTCCGAGGTAACACAGGTAATGACAATAAAGGTGGGACTGCGAGACGAAAAGCAAGGTTAATATGGAAAGACGGGGAGTCAGTGCGCATGCTCAGTGAGTGTCTCCAAACTGCATTGCAAAAAGAAAAACAAAAGACTATTTATTTTTGGTCTAATTCAGTCTCTATTTTCTCATATTAATTCTATACGTAACCAGTAATGCAATTCTGTGGAATGACGTAGAAAAAAGTCCGGATCCCACAACCTGTTGGAAAGAAAAAAGCAGAAGAGTGAAATTAAAGCAACACTGACATCTAGTGGACAGTACAGGGACTACAAGTACAATCTAGAAGGGGGCAGTACTGGAGTAACTTTTTAAATAAATAATAGTTTTCAGAGTACTTTTCTAGCAGCATACTTTTACTCCTACTTGAGTAATATTTGTATTGAAGTAACGGTACTCTTACTTGAGTAAAAGTTGTCTTCCCCTTCCCTCTGTGAGTGAGTCTAAAGTGACTGGAGCTTTATGTCAACAATATGAAATGATTTGAACATTTGTGTTTCTTGCAGCTCCTTCAGATGTGATTTAGTTTGGCTTATTTTTGCTTCCGTTTGAAAATATCAGATTTTGTGAATTATTTAATGTTTTGTCTTAAATCAGATGTTACGTCTCAACAGTTACTCTTTAAGTCACTCTTACTTCATTCAACACCATCCTCCCTGCTCTGCTCCAGGACAAGCTCGCTCAGCTCAACGTGCCTGACTCCACCTGCAGGTGGATCACTGACTTCCTGACGGACCGGAGGCAGCGAGTGCGGCTGGGGAAGAATGTCTCGGACACTCGAACAATCAGCACAGGATCTCCACAGGGCTGTGTACTTTCCCCCCTGCTCTTCTCCCTGTACACCAACTGCTGCACCTCCAGCTACGACTCTGTCAAACTGGTCAAGTTTGCGGATGACACCACCCTCATCGGGCTCATCTCGGACGGGGATGAGTCTGTCTACAGGAGGGAGGTAGACAGGCTGGTGTCCTGGTGCAGCAGCAACAACCTGGAGCTCAACGCCCAGAAGACAGTGGAGATGATTGTGGACTTCAGGAAAGTCACAGCCCCCCTGCCTCCCCTCACCTTGACTGACTCCCCCATCACCACCGTGGACTCTTTCCGCTTCCTGGGCACCTGCATCACCCAGGACCTCAAGTGGGAGCCGACCATCAGCTCCCTCATCAAGAAAGCCCAGCAGAGGATGTACTTCCTGCGGCAGCTGAGGAAAGCCAAGCTGCCGATCCAGATGATGGTGCAGTTCTACACGGCCATCATCGAGTCCATCCTCACCTCCTCCATCACTGTGTGGTTCGCTGGGGCCACTGCCAGGGACAGACAGAGACTGCAGCGCATTGTGCGCTCTGCTGAGAAGGTGATTGGCTGCAGCCTTCCATCTCTCCAGGACCTGTACGCCTCCAGGACTCGGGGGCGAGCAGGTCGTATAGCAGCTGACACTTCTCACCCTGGACATGGACTATTTCAGCCACTTCCCTCTGGCAGGAGGCTACGGTCCATCAGGACCAGAACCTCTCGTCATAAGAACAGTTTCTTCCCCTCTGCTGTTTCTCTCATAAACACTACATAATACCTGCACTAAACTGGACACTTCATAACACTGGTCACTTTAATAACCCATGTTGCACTGTCGTTGTTGGTGATACCACTATTGTATATAGTTCTACCTCCTGCATGCCCTTATTTGTATTTATTCAGTGTGGGTTTTTTTTTTGCGTGTGTGTTGTTGTATGTGCACTTTATCACCGAAGTAAGTTCCTAGTCTGTGAGCTCTGCTCACAGACAATGGCAATAAAACTTCTTCTGATTCTGATTCTGATTCTTGAGTAGTACTTTTCCCGAACAAATGGTAACTGGTCACATTTTTATATAGCACTTTTTCATCTTCTAGGCCCTTGCTTAACCCCTCGGCGAGGTGGATTAAGTGTCTTGCCCAAAGACACAATGACAGCATTCATCTGTTGGAGCTGGAATCGCACCGCCAACCTGTGGGTCAGTGGATCTGACCGCTTGACCGACGATGTTTGATTCGCGGACAAAGACTTTACTAACTGAGTTACCGTAGCCTGTACTTTTTCACTCTTAAAAGTCAAAATAAATAAATATATAAAATCATAAATCTCACTCATGATACATTTTGTGGATTGGGAACAGCAAAGCATTCAGCTCCTGCAGTGATGTATCAGGAAAGAATGATTTGAATGTAGAAACACTAAAACTACAATGCAGCGTGGGCACAGGGCTCCTCCTGGTTAGTTTATTTAGAGTCCATTTAATGCACATTTCTGTTCATCTTTCACTTTATTCATGTCTATTTATGAAGCACATTTAAAATAACTCGAGGTGACCAAAGTGCTTCACATAAAAGTCAACAAAAAAACAAAGCAAAAGCACAAAAACACACCTACAGATAACACGATACAGAGGAAAAGAACAATAAGACACAAAGACGTCCCGAGTGGTTTGTGTTAAATGCCAGGGAGGAGACGAGGGTTTGTTTCACCATAGATCTGATGAATATGGGAAAAGGAACAGCAAAAGTCTTGTTTAGTCCTGATTTAGTCTTGGTTTGGTTTAGTCCTGGTTTAGTTTGGTTCTGGTTCAGTCCTGGCTTAATCCTGGTTTAGTCCTGGTTTGGTTCTGTTTTAGTCCGGGTTTAGTTCTGGTTTAGTCCTGGTTTGGTTTAGTCCTGGTTTAGACCTTGATTAGACCTGGATTAGACCTGGTTTAGACCTGGATTAGACCTGGTTTTATCCTGGTTTAGTTCTGGTTTGGTTTAGTCGTAGTTCAGTCCTGGTTTAGTTCTGGTTTAGTCCTGGTTTGGTTTAGTCCTGGTTTAGACCTTGATTAGACCTGGATTAGACCTGGTTTAGACCTGGATTAGACCTGGTTTTATCCTGGTTTAGTTCTGGTTTGGTTTAGTCGTAGTTCAGTCCTGGTTTAGTTCTGGTTTAGTCCTGGTTTGGTTCTGTTTTAGTCCTGGTTTAGTTCTGGCTTAGTCCTGGTTTGGTTTAGTCCTGGTTCAGTCCTGGTTTGGTTTAGTCCTGGTTTAGACCTTGATTAGACCTGGATTAGACCTGGTTTTATCCTGGTTTAGTTCTGGTTTAGACCTGGTTTTATCTTGGTGTAGTCCTGGATTAGACCTGGTTTAAACCTGGTTTTATCCTGGTTTAGTCCTGTATTAGACCTGGATTAGACCTGGTTTAGTCCTGGTTTAGTCCTGGATTAGACCTGGATTAGACCTGGTTTAGTCCTGGTTTAGACCTGGATTAGACCTGATTTTATCCTGGTTTAGTTCTGGTTTGGTTTAGTCATAGTTCAGTCCTGGTTTAGTTCTGGTTTAGTCCTGGTTTGGTTCTGTTTTAGTCCTGGTTTAGTTCTGTCTTAGTCCTGGTTTGGTTTAGTCCTGGTTCAGTCCTGGTTTAGACCTTGATTAGACCTGGATTAGACCTGGTTTAGACCTGGATTAGACCTGGTTTTATCCTGGTTTAGTTCTGGTTTAGACCTGGTTTTATCTTGGTTTAGTCCTGGATTAGACCTGGGTTAGACCTGTTTTTTTCCCTGGTGTAGTCCTGGATTAGACCTGGCTTAAACCTGGTTTTATAGTGGTTTAGTCCTGTATTAGACCTGGTTTTATCCTAGTTTAGTTCTGGATTAGTCCTGGATTAGACCTGGTTTAGTCATGGATTAGACCTGGTTTAGTCCTGGTTTAGTCCTGGATTAGACCTGAATTAGACCTGGTTTAGTCCTGGTTTAGTCTTGGATTAGACCTGGTTTTATCCTGGTTTAGTTCTGGTTTGGTTTAGTCATAGTTCAGTCCTGGTTTAGTTCTGGTTTGGTTCTGTTTTAGTCCTGGTTTAGTTCTGGCTTAGTCCTGGTTTGGTTTAGTCCTGGTTCAGTCCTGGTTTGGTTTAGTCCTGGTTTAGACCTTGATTAGACCTGGATTAGACCTGGTTTAGACCTGGATTAGACCTGGTTTTATCCTGGTTTAGTTCTGGTTTAGACCTGGTTTTATCTTGGTTTAGTCTTGGATTAGACCTGGGTTAGACCTGTTTTTTTTCCCTGGTGTAGTCCTGGATTAGACCTGGTTTAAACCTGGTTTTATCCTGGTTTAGTCCTGTATTAGACCTGGTTTTATCATAGTTTAGTTCTGGATTAGTCCTGGATTAAACCTGTCTTTTATCCTGGTTTAGTCATGGATTAGACCTGGATTAGACCTGGTTTAGTCCTGGTTTAGTCCTGGATTAGACCTGGATTTGACCTGGTTAAATCCTGGTTTAGTCTTGGATTCGACCTGGATTCGACCTGGTTTTATCCTGGTTTAGTCCTGGATTAGACTCGGGTTAGACCTGGTTTAGTCCTGGATTAAACCTGGTTTACATTTACTGTACAACAAATGAAATCAGAATAACTTTATTTACTGTCGAGGGGCAGTTTAAGCACATTGAGCAGTAAAATACAATGACAAAAGAAAAGCTCAAACAGAAGTGTATGATACATGTGCAGTGGTGGAAGAAGTACTCGAAGTACAGATACTGAAGCAACAAATACTTAAGTACAAAGAAAACAGAAACACTGGAATCAATTATTTTGACTCCCTGATTTTATTATTATTATTATTATGAACGTGTTAAAAATAAACCCTCAGCCTTTTAAGCAGGTCTCACACAATAATAAAATACTTTTACTTTTCAGTCCGGTTTAGAGATGCAGTGGAGTAGAAAGAACAGATACTACTCTCAAATGAACTGAAGTAAAAGTAAAAAGTATCCATACAAAATTGACTTACTAAGTACTGCGTATATACTGTATATAGTACTACTTTGTTAGATTCCACCTCCACCATACACACACACACACACACACACACACACACACACACACACACACACACACACACACACACACACACACACACACACACACACACACACACACACACACACACACACACACACACACACACACACACACACACACTTTGGGGGACCTGATAAAATGTGTCAGTCACATCTCACTCTCTTCTGTCCTTTCTGGAGAGTCCGTTGCTTCATTGTTCACTTTACATGTGGAGCTCATAAAACTTTGACTTGATGTTTCAGTCTCTTGGTTTTTGACTCTTACACCAGAAACAAATATTATTACATGATTATTATTATTGCAATAATAATTTCTATTGATAATAACGTATTCTTATTATTGTCTGGGAATAACTGCACATTCCTTTATTCAATGAAACTTTTTTTGTTTCCACAAACCAGCCCAGAAGAATGTTCTGTAAAATAAACCTGAGTGTCAGAGCTGCAGATTTTTAATCCTCAAACTCACTGTACAGATCTTTATTCATTTAACAGTTTCATGTCGCACTGTTGTATAAGACATAAACCAGGGACTGAAAAAACAGGCTGTGAAACCTAAGATTTATGAAAAACAACATTTATACCAGTCTCCAATCTTTACTCTACTTATTTTTAAACCAGTAGTTTTCATATTCATGGTTTCAAACTAATGCAGCGTCCTCCGTGGTCAGAGCAAGAAAATCAGATTTAAATTTCTGGTAAAGTGTACACCACCTGCTTGTTTCTTTAGACACATTATTAGAATGCTCCCAGTGTGGCAGTAAACCTAACTATCTCCATAGAGTCGACATCGTCAGGCCAAGTTACAAGTCACATCTGTGGAGAGGTGACCCTGCTCACAGTAAGAATGCATGTTTTTCACACAACTTTTGAGCACTTTAAAAATGCCATAATTTATAATGTTAGTTATTATAAATGAAGCTGTACTGTGTAGCTTTCTAACAGACAAGCACAAAAGTAACAAAATGCCCTTTTAAGTAAACTGTACAAAAAATATTTACATTTGTATAATCGTTTAAAAAAACACACATAAGAATTCCAAATCACCCTTCTTTTATTTATTGACAGATTTCTGGATATTCTTTCAGGGTGTTTTTCTGATTAGCTCCATCTTGTTCTTCATCTTCTGGAGACATGGTTCCTCTCCTCAGGTTCATCAGATCACAGGACGACTGCTGGTCTCTCCAAACCAATCGCCATGTAAGGACAGAAAGAGACAGAGGTAAGACATTGAGTAAACTTTAAAAGCAGATTCTATGAAATAATTATTTTCTTACCTAATTTTTGTGAACAGTTCTTGCTCTTCATCTTCTGGAGATACAAAGTTTCTCGTCAGCTTCATTAGATCATATGGAAACAGAAAGAGAGACAGAGGTAAAACAGTGAGTAAACATTCAAAAGCAGCTTCTGTGGAATTATTATTATTTTCTTGCCTAATTTTTGTGATCAGCTCTTGCTCTTCATTTTCTGGAAACATGTTTTTTTTCTCAGTTTCATCAGATCACAGGACGACTGCTGGTCTCTCCAAACCAGTCGCCATGTAAGGACAGAAAGAGACAGAGGTAAGACATTGAGTAAACTTTCAAAAGCAGATTCTATGAAATTATTATTTTCTTACCTAATTTTTGTGAACAGTTCTTGCTTTTCATCTTCTGGAAACATTTTTTTCTTCTCAGCTTCATGAAATCACATGGAAACAGAAAGAGAGACAGAGGTAAGACACTGAGTAAAGATTCAAAAGCAGTTTCTGTGGAATTATTATTATTTTCTTACCTAATCTTTGTGAACAGTTCTTGCTCTTCATCTTCAGGAGACACAAACTTTCTCGTCAGCTTCATTAAATCACATGGAAACAGAAAGAGAGACAGAGGTAAGACACTGAGTAAACATTCATAACAAGATTTTATGGAATTATTTTTTTTTTACCTAATTTTTGTGATCAGCTCTTGCGCTTCATCTTCTGGAAACACGTTTTTTTCTCATCAGCTTCATCAGATCACAGGACCATCGCTGGCCCCTCCAAACCAGTCGCCATGTAAAAACAGAAAGAGAGACAGTGTTAAGACATTAAGTACACAAACGCAGCTTCTATGGAATCATCATTTTCTTACCTGTTGTTTCTTCTTTCTTACCTGTTTGTTTGATTATTATTATTATCAGTCAAATACTTTTGAAGTTCAGATAATTTACAATAAAACACCTAAACTTAAGTATAAATACAAACTCAGTATCTAATTTACAAAAAGAAACAAAAAACATGTACATAATGTCAAACAAAACAACAAAAAGAAGAGAAACAGGGAGTGTCCCACCGACCCACGAGTCAGTGAACAAACCCAGACCTTCAGATACAATTATAAAGAGCAAATATAAAAGAGCCTCCAATCAGACTGTTTACAAAAGGTATAGAATTATAATAACTAACTAATAAAAAAAACTAAAACAATCAACAACAAAAGAAAAGGAGAAACAGGGAGTGTCCCACTGACCGGTGAGTTAGTGAACAAACCCACATCTCCAGATACTTTCACACTGACAGTACAAGTCAGTATATGTTACTGTTACAGTATGAGACTGTTCACAAAGGCTGAGAGTAAAATACCTACTGGATTTGAAATGGCACATAACCATCAGACAGAACAGTTTGAATCCAACATAAACAGGAGAAAACAGTGAACAAAGCCACAGGTCCACATATTATTCACCCACTGTTATTATGTGAGGAGTTGACATTTCCTCTGTACTCTAAGTCATCACGGTGTGTTAGACATTAGTTATCTGCATAATATTTAAGCAGAACTCAGTCCGTCAGAACGGAGGGAGCTGCAGTAGATGTGGTAGCTGCAGGTTAAAGGTCAGTACTGAGCTGCACTGAGCTGGTGGGTCTAAAGCTTGTAGCTGTAAATAGATTGTCAAAATACCCCAAAGCCAGTCACACTCTGGACTCTTCAAAATCACTATTACATATGTAATGTAATATGAATACTACTAAAGCTTTTTTTTGGTGTTTTTTTTAACTTGAAACTTGAAACTTGAAAGTTTAAACTTGAAATTTGAAACTTGAAACTTGAAACTTGAAACTGGAAACTTGAAATTTGAAACTTTGAACTGGAAACTTGAAACAAACTGTCACACACAAACACTGTCTAACCCTCCTATGCCCAGAAAAGCACACACTTAAAGTAAATGCAAGGTGTACTATGCAGGACATTCTGTCAAACTTTAATACTTCAATTTTGTGTTTCAATTAAAACTCACTTTTTCAGTACAAAATAAGCTGAGGCCCAATCACATAATACATGTATTATATGATTATGTGGCCATAGTGAGAATCACTCAATGAGAAGAAGGCCAATCACAGAACTTTATATTTTGTCATCAAGGTTTCTTAAGTTTTTATGAAGTCCTATATAATAATCCTTGCATTTTTTATTACTTAAAAAATGTATAAAAGTTTTTAAAAAGTTAAAGTACAAGGCGTACTATGCAGGAATTTCTGTAAAACTGCAATACTCAGATTGAATTCAGAATAGTAATTAACACTGAACTAAACAAGAAAAGGTTAGGTTTTTATCATCAATATTTGTCGTTTAATGAAATCCTGCATAGCATTCCTTAACTTCAATCTACTGATTTTTTTTTTTTTTTTTTTTTTTAAATCAACCAAGAAAGAAAGAAATCAAGAAAGAAATCAATGTGGTGGGCGCGGCTGAAGTTGGTAAATGCCGGCGCAGTGAGCCAAGCTCTGAGTCTCAGTGGCTGAGTACAGTCCTCGTCCAACTCAGAGTCTCGGTGGTGGTGGCCAGTAGGACCTGAAGCCTCTGGACGTCCCAGCAGAGGTGGAGGGGCCGGGGGATCAGCCTGGGTAGAGAGGCGAGGCGAGGCGCGGCGGAGGAGCAGGAGAAGGGCAGCGTGCTCGCTACTGAGGGAGAGGGGGTCGGGGCACGACCCTCTGGCTCCACAGCTTGAGCAGGAGAGGAGACGAGCCTCTTCCGTCTCTTCTTCCTCTTCAGGGAGACTCACGCAGCGCTCTTCATCAGTTGACCGTAGTCAGTCCAGTCCATGTCCTCAACCTCGTCAAGTGCAAGTCTGGAACCACCTACCTTTGACTCACCTTGGTCTGGACGCGTCTCAACCAGAGGGTCCCGACGGCCCCAACGGCGCCAACGGCCCCAGCGGCCCCGACGGTCCCGACGGTCCACAGCCTCTGCAACAGGTTTAGAGCATGTCAGACTACTACCACAGACTCTAATGACTACTACGATTACTACTATGACTACTATTTGTTTTTGGAATAAATCCCCCTCCCCCCTAAAAAAATCATAGCAATAATGATAACGATAATAATAATGATAGTAGTAGTAATAATAATAATAATAATGAATAAATAAAAACCCCAATCTTGAGCTCAAGGTGACAAGATCAAGACATACATATGTTTGTATGTGTGCATGCACGCACACAAGCGTATATACACATGCCCACACACGCACACACAAAAACAATGCAGAGTGTCATAAGGGGCACGTGAAGGGATAAAAAAAAAAAAAAAAATACATGTATTATATTATTGGGTGGACATGGGCTCCATCCCCATGTTTAAGAGTCACTCAATGAGAATACATCAGACGACCCAAGTACAAGCCTGTAACCACCTAACTCTGACTCACCTTGGTCCTCCTCGTCTGAGGAGTAGAGGTCTGGACGCAGAAGACGACGGTCCACAGCCTCTGCAACAGGTTTGACAATGTTAAACACCCTTTAAATTGTAACTAGAGCGAGTCAGACTACTACCACAGACTCTAATGACGACTATTCCTCCTCCTCACACTTAAGTAACATATCACATCTCGATGGGACAGACATTGTAGGCATGATTAGTTATTTTGATTCTTGTGTCCAAACTAACTAACAGTCCAAACTGTAGGTGCATAACATCACTTCTGACCAGTTCAAATGGCCTATTTACTGCTACAGCTACTGTTTCACTTGTGCTTAACTCAGTATTTTTTATCTTTTGTATAAGAACAAAACCAAGATGGCAATATTAAGATTGTGCCCCCCCCCCCAACAAAAAAAAGAATACCAATATAAAACATTTCTATTATAGAAAAAAATCCCCAATCTTGAGCTCATGGGCTCCACATGAACAAGATCAAAACATACATTTGTTTGTACGCACACTTACCAAAAACAAAAAACAAAAAAAACAACAACAACGCATAATACATAGCTACAAAGTCATGGGCTCCGTCCCTATGTTTAGAATCACTCAGTGAGAATACATCAGACGACCCAAGTACAAGCTTGTAACCACCTAACTCTACTCACCTCGGTGGTCCTGGACTGGGGAGCAGAGGACTGGGGAGCAGAGGACTGGACGGGTCTCCATCAGAAGGTCTGGAAGTCCCAACAGTCCACAGCTCTGCAATAGGTTTGACAATGTTAAACACCTTTTAAATTGTAGCTAGAGCAAGTCAGACTACTACCACGACTACTACTGCTCCTTCTCACAGCTGCTTAAGTAACACAAGAGGCCTGTGTTGTAGATCTGGATGGGCCAGACTTTGTAGGCACGATTTGTTATTTTGAATCTTGTGTCCAAACTAACTAACAGTCCAAACTGTAGGTGCATGACATCATTTTTTTGTGATTAAAATTTAAAAATACAATTAAAATAAAATAAAAGTCACTTACTCAAGTCACTTTAGGGAGATGTATATCTATATGTATATATATGTGTGTATTAGAGTTTATTTTTTTAAGTCTATTTCTTAAATTATTTCTAGCTATTTATCTATTATCTTGTTTTATTTTTTATCTGTTTTTTTTTGAATGTACAATTTTCCTTCTGTTCTCTATGTGTGCGGGTGCAATGCTGGAATTTTCCCCACTGTGGGACTAATGAAGGCATATCTTATCTTATCTTATCTTAAAATCCCCAATCCTGAGTTCATGGTGACATCCTACACCCCCTCCCTGGGGCTCCACATGAACAAGATCAAGACAGACATATTTGCCTGTAACCAACTAACTCTGGCTCACCTTCGTCGTCCTCATCTGAGGAGTAGAGGTCTGGATGATCCCGAGGGTCCCAAAGGTCCAGAGCCTCTGCAACAGGTTTGACAATGTTAAACACTTTTTAAATTGAAGCTAGACCAAATCACACTACTACCACATACTCTAATGACTACTACTACTACTAAATCCAATCCCTACTCATGCTAAGCTAAAATCACAGAGTTTTTATTTTACAACATGAAACAATCCGTTGCAATTGTAATTCATTTGTGACAAAAAAGCATAGTCCATCAAACGCCGCTGGATGCGGAAGATGCGGAGTTCTTCCTCCGCAGATACACGCTCTGAGCCGGGCAGGCAGAGCAGTCCGCGCCGGGGAGAGAGCCTCCGGCTTGGAGCAGAAAAGCTGCCTCTCTGATGTGGAGCTCTTGTGTTTAAGGGCACTGGTCACACAAGACTGTTATTCAAAGATACACGCAACACTGATGGGGTATAATGCGTAACAAATGTTCTCTATGTTTGTAATGTTTTGGGGTTTTTTTCCAGATATTATATTTAATCAGTTTCAGAAATGATTATGATCTTATACTGAAATAAGTTGATGGCGCAGTGAGACAAATGAGGGAGCTCTGACTGGCACAGCGTGGGAAGTAGACCCAGTCTTTATAAGCTCCATACACCTCTAATAACCTGCTCAAATTAAAGCAAAACAACAGCGTTGCTATGGAGATAAAACATGTTCTCAGAGCATTTTTTAAACTGTCCAGTTTAAAAGCCGCGGGCGCCATTTTGTTTCACTCCAGCTCTGATGAATTTTGATGCCTACAAAATAAAAACACCTGATTTCCCATAAATGTGATGATAACTCTTCACTTCTTAGTCGTGCTGATATATTTAGACCAGTTACACCAACTTTTCATCATTATCCAAAATAAAATCATCCAATAAATGTCTCAACGTATCAAATGTAGCCGTCAATGCTCATAAACCTGAGGACTATATAATGTTAAGAGCTTTGTAGCATGTGGACAAAACTGTTCTTAAGACATTAAGTATTTACTTTGTTGTTAATATTGATCATAGTTTATCATAACTGAATGATATTTGATGGTTTTTACCTCCGGGGGGGAGCTGCCAGAAGAGGGCGAGCGCACGGATGAAGCGGCGAGCCAGGGCGAAGAAACGAGCCATCGTAAAACTTTTCACTCTTGCAAAAAAAAGTGATAACAGAGAGTTAGAAAATGTTGCGACTGTGTTTTACAACCCGGGAAGGGCAAATAAGAGATGAATACCACGGTCACGTACAGTTGTCCGCTGAGCGTTCAGGTGAAAGTAGGCACGTGACAGAGCGCAGGCGCTTATATAGTGCGCTGGGGTTACTATGGCACCGACGCACCGCCTGACCGTGCGTCACCCCAAACGTAAACCAACTTTACATTACGCTGCATCATACTCCTCCATTTCACTCAAACTAGCTCTGAAACTAGCTCACTATTTGAAATGACTGCCTGAATAAATAACTTACATATAATCACTAGAAACGTGAGCTAAAAGCGAGTTATTTCATTACGCTGCTGTTGTCTCGTGCTGCACATACACACTTAGGCAGTGTTGGGAATCTTACTTCAAAAATGTAATTAGTTTTATTATGAAATGTAATATGTCTACATCACTAGAAAAAGTCAGAGGCAGTAAATTTAAAACAACTCTATGTTCATAATTCACTGTGATGAAAATGTTTTAAATAAATAAAGTGTAGATTAAACATGAGGGTAGATTAGCAAACATTACCTAACAGAGCTAAATTCTTATTTAGAGTCAACAGCAACTAAAAGCATCAACACAGCAGATTTACATTCAAACAATTTTAATAATCAAATTGTTTTAAACGTGGTTTGAGCTCGATGTACTTTGAACATGATGCTGCTAATGCTAAAACATGCTAGCTAGCGTTAGCATTCGACAATGCTAATATAGCTAATATCATCTTTATCAGTAATCAACATAATTTCAGCACTAAATTCTTTTTTCTAATACATTTGAGTAACTCGTTTTACTTTCAACATGAAAATGTTAATGCTAAAACATGCTAGCTAACATTAGCACACTTACCTCGAGGTTGTAGGATAGACTTGCGGATCACAAGTTTTACTATTTTAATTCTTACTTAGTTGACAGTAGGGGCATATAAAAACGTGTTAACGCTGGTAATTTTTAGTATAGCACATAGTATGCTCTTTGTACACCTTACATATGATAGCTTTCTAACTTCTATGTGGAACATTTTATGAATACAGCTAACATAAACCACAGAAACCAAGTCAAATTCATGTAAAAATCGTTATCAGTCACATTTGTCATAAAAGTTTTAATATTACTCACCTGATATTACATATAAAATCATCTTGTCCTTTGAAAAATGATACACACTTCCGGTAGTGTGTGTGAGAGTCAATTCCAGGACCCGGCCACAGGGGTCCCTAGTGAGTAAAAAAAATCTCACACACGGACCCATACTTTGCCACCTTGTGGGCCAAGCGAAAGAACAGCACTAGGACTATCAGGGGAGGCCTCTGAGCACCATATTAATGTAAGCGGTGTGGGGCCCTGAATTTTGGGCCCCGCGAAGGTGATGGGCCCCTCATTGTTGGTGGGCTCCTTACGACCGGGCCTCATGTAATAATAATAATAATGAATTTTATTTGTATTGCACTTTACATTTCAAAGAAATCTCAGAGTGCTACAGACATATACAAAACACCATATAAGCAGAGAAAGTAAAAACATATAAAAGACATTACAATTTAATATACATTATAGATCTTAGATTAATTAATAGCAGTAAAAAAAACTAGTTAAAAAAATCATAAAACAAAGACGATAAGATGTTTTAAACAAAAATGTCTTTAGGCCTTTTTTAAAGGCCTCGACACTTTGTGGTGCCCTCAGAGACTCTGGGAGGGCATTCCACAATCGAGGGGCAGCAGCCTGAAAGGCCCTGTCTCCCATAGTGGAGAGTCTGGTCCTAGGCTGGTGGAGGCAGTGAGTGGTGGATGAACGAAGATTGCGTGGGGTAGTATGTGGGGTGAGGAGCTCTGTGAGATAGGCCGGGGCAGTTCCATGGATGCATTGATAGGTAAGGAGACAGATTTTGTAGTGTATTCTAGACTGGATAGGAAGCCAATGAAGTAAACGGAGGACAGGGGTTATGTGGTCATATTTGCGCCTCCTCGTCAGGATCCTAGCAGCACAATTCTGGATGTGCTGGAGCTTCTGCAGGCTACTGCCGGGGATCCCGACGAGGAGGGCATTACAATAGTCAAGCCTAGAGGAGACAAGGAATGAATGGATCAGTTTTTTTCAGCATCTGACTGGGAGAGGGAGGGAGGGGCGGAGTTTGGCGATGTTTTTGAGGTGAAGGAAGGAGACTTTGGAAAGGTGGCGTATGTAGTGAGAAATGCAAATACACACACACAGACACACACATGCATACACACACACACCGACACACACACATACACACACACACATACACATATATATATATATATATATATATATATATATATATATATATATATATATATATATATATATATATATATAGATAGATAGATAGATAGATAGATAGATAGATAGATATAGATAGATATGTAGAGAGAAATATATATAGATACGTACAGATAAACTATGCAAATTAGCGATGATGTCATCTTTAGAATCCTAATACACGAGGTCGTCGTGGAGACGTTTAGAATCAGAGGTTTTGTTATAAAGTCGCTCACAGATTCAGCTCATTACTTCTCTGACACCGATGGATACACTCGCACAAAACAATTGCTCTACAACTTTCACTATGAAGCCTTGGTACCTGTACACGTCTGAGGACG
>JAIEZT010001328.1:24324580-24477080 GCA_019594935.1 Periophthalmus modestus | reverse complement strand
GAGGAGAGAGGAGAGAGGAGAGGAGAGGAGGGAGAGAGGAGAGGAGGGGAGGAGGAGGAGAGAGGAGAGGAGGAGAGAGAGGAGGAGAGGAGAGGAGGAGAGGAGGAGAGAGGAGAGAGAGAGGGGGAGAGGAGAAGAGAGGAGGAGAGGAGAGAGAGGAGAGGGAGGAGAGAGGGGAGAGGAGGAGGGAGAGAGGGAGGAGAGGAGAGGAGGAGAGGGGAGGAGAGGAGAGGAGAGGAGGAGGAGAGAGGGAGAGGAGAGAGGAGGGAGAGAGGGAGAGAGAGGGAGGAGAGGAGGGAGAGAGAGGGAGAGGAATAGAGGAGAGAGGAGGAGGGGGAGGAGGAGAGAGGAGGAGGAGAGAGGGAGGAGAGGAGAGAGGGGAGAGGGGAGAGAGAGGAGGAGAGAAGAGGAGGAGGGGAGGAGAGAGGAGGAGAGAGAGGAGGAGAGAGGGAGGAGAGAGAGGAGAGAGAGGGAGGGAGAGGAGGGAGAGAGGAGAGAGGAGGGAGAGAGGAGGGGAGAGGGGAGAGAGGGAGGAGAGGAGGAGAGGAGGGGAGAGGAGGAGAGAGGAGAGACGAGAGGAGGAGAGAGAAGAGGGAGAGGAGGAGAGAGGAGAGAGGAGAGGAGGGAGGGAGAGAGAGGAGAGGAGAGAGGAGAGAGGGAGAGAGAGGAGGAGGAGGAGGAGAGAAGGGGGAGAAGAGAAGAGGAGGAGAAGGAGGAGGAGAGGAGGGGAGAGAAGAGACAGGAGAGGAGGAGAGAGAGGGGAGGAGAGAAGAGGAGGAGAGAGGAGAGAGAGGGAGAGAAGAGGAGAGGGAGGAGAGAGAGAGGAGGAGGAGAAAGGAGGAGAGGAGGGTAGAGAGGAGGAGGGGCGGAGAGAGAGGAGAGAGAGGAGGAGAGGAGGAGAAAGGAGAAGAGGAGGTGAGAGGAGGAAAGAGAGAGAAGGAGAGAGGAGGAGGAGAGGAGGGAGAGGGGAGGAGAGAGAGGAGAGAGGAGAGAGAGAGAGGAGAGAGGAGAGGAGAGAGAGAGGAGAGCGAGAGAGAGGAGAGAGGAGAGGAGGGGAGAGGGGGAGAGGAGAGGGGGAGAGGAGAGAGGAGGAAGAGGAGGAGAGGGGAGAGAGGAATAGAGGAGAGAGGGGAGGGAGGAGGAGAGGAGAGAGGAGGAGAGGAGAGAGAGGGGAGAGGAGAGAGGAGGAGAGAGGGAGAGGAGAGGATGGAGGAGGGAGAGGAGAGGGAGGAGGAGGAGCAAGGAGAGGAGAGGGAGAGGAGGAGAGAGGGAGAGAGGAGAGGAGGGGGAGAGGGGAGGGAGGGGGGAGAGGAGGAGAGGAGAGGAGAGAGAGGGGAGGAGGGAGAGGAGGAGAGGACGAGGGGGAGGAGGAGAGAGAGAGAGGATAGGAGGAGAGGAAGAGAGGAGAAAGGATAAGGGGGGAGAGGAGGAGAGAGGAGGAGCAGGGGGGGAGAGGAGGAGAGCGGATGAGAGAGAGGAGGAGAGGAGAGGGGAGAGAGAGAGAGGGAGAGAAGGGGGGAGGAGGAAAGAGGCAGAGAAAGGAGTAGATAAAGAGAGAGGGGTAAGAGAAGATGAGAATGAGGAGAAAGGGGGAGGGAGGGAGAAGAGAGGAGATGAGAAGAGGAGAGAGGGGGAGAGAGGAAGAGAAAAGGGGAGAGCAGGGGAGAGCGAGGGGAGGAGGAGGAGGAGAGGGGAGAGAAGAGGAGAGAGAGACAGAGGAAAAAGGGGGAGAGAGGGAGGAGAGGGTGAGAGAGGAGGGGAGAGGAGGAGAGAGGAGGAGAGAAGGGGAGAGAGGATGAAGAGGACAGGAAGCAAGAGGTCTGTGCTTTCACAATAAAAGCATGCAGGCCTGTGTGTGCTGAGAGGATAAGAGCTGCTTAAGTCTGGTGAAGGTTTATGAACTTTAAAAACACAGAGGAGTTTTCTACTTCTACTTCACCAGGACCCAAGGTTGTCATGGTGATGGTAAAAGTGGACCCAAGCACATTCAAATGCAGAGGAACCAAAAGGAAAAAAAAACAACAAAAAAAGTCCCCCTGGCAGCACAACTCCACCGCTCTGCTCCTTCTCTCTGCTGCACCTCTCTGCTCCTTCTCTCTGCTACACCTGTCTGCTGCACCTCTCTGCTCCTCCTCTCTGCTGCACCTCTCTGCTCCACCTCTCTGCTGCACCTCTCTGCTCCAATCCTGCGTATCTGCTGATCCTCCACCTCTCTGAAACTCCTCTCACTGCACCTCTCTTACTTCTGCACCAGGACTCTCTGCTCCACCTCTCTGCTCCTCCTCTCTGCTGCACCTCTCTGCTGCTCCCTGCTCCACCCCTCTGCTCCTCCGCTCTGCTCCACCTCTCTGCTCCACCTCTCTGCTCCACCTCTCTGCTGCACCTCTCTGCTCCACCTCTCTGCTCCTCCTCTCTGCTCCACCTCTCTGTTGCACCTCTCTGCTCCACCTCTCTGCTCCACCTCTCTGTTGCACCTCTCTGCTCCTCCTCTCTGCTTCACCTCTCTGCTCCACCTCTCTGCTCCACCTCTCTGTTGCACCTCTCTGCTCCACCTCTCTGCTGCACCTCTCTGTTCCACCTCTGTGCTACACCTCTCTGCTGCACCTCATAGTTCAACTTCTCTGCTGCACCTCTCTGCTCCTCCTCTCTGCTCCACCTCTCTGCTGCACCTCTCTGCTCCTCCTCTCTGCTCCACCTCTCTGCTGCACCTCTCTGCTCCTCCTCTCTGCTCCACCTCTGTGCTGCACCTCTCTGTTGCACCTCTCTGCTCCACCTCTCTGCTCCTCCTCTCTGCTCCACCTCTGTGCTGCACCTCTCTGTTGCACCTCTCTGCTCCACCTCTCTGCTCCACCTCTCTGTTGCACCTCTCTGCTCCACCTCTCTGCTCCACCTCTGTGCTGCACCTCTCTGTTGCACCTCTCTGCTCCTCCTCTCTGCTCCACCTCTGTGCTGCACCTCTCTGTTGCACCTCTCTGCTCCTCCTCTCTGCTCCACCTCTCTGTTGCACCTCTCTGCTCCTCCTCTCTGCTCCACCTCTGTGCTCCACCTCTCTGCTGCACCTCTCTGCTCCACCTCTCTGCTGCAGTGAGTGCGGCTCAAACACTTCTGGTGAACTACATGTGACTCAAAGGATTCACTCTTCTCTTTTAAGGTGAATTTTATCCATCAATTTTCTGCCTCTTAACCAGAGTCGGGTCATGGGGGCAGTGTCTGAACAGAAACTCTGGGATCCCAAGGCGTTCCCAGACCAGCTGAGAGACATAGTCACTCCAGTGTGTCCTGGGTTCAGCCGGGGGTCTCCTCCTGGTGAGACAAACATGGAACATCTCCCCAAGGAGGCATCCAGGAGGCATCCTGAACAGATGTCCGACTCACCTCAGCGGCTCCTCTCGATGGGGTAGGAGCAGCAGCTCTACGCCGAGCTCCTCCTGTGTGACTGCAGTCCTCACTCTATCACTATGGGAGCGCCCAGCCTCCCTGCGGAGGGAACAGCCACTTGTATCTGCAGTCTTGTTCTTTTGGTCATTTCCCAAAATTCATGACCATAGGTGAGAGTAGGACCAGAGATCTAAACCAGGACTAAACAAGGACTAAACCAGGACAAAACCAGGACTAAAAAAGGACAAAACCAGGACAAAACCAGGACTGAACCAGGACAAAACCAGGACTAAAAAAAGACTAAACCAGGACTAAAAAAAGACTAAACCAGGACTAAACCAGGACTGAACCAGGACAAAAAAGGACTAAACCAGGACTAAACAAGGACTAAACCAGGACTAAACCAGGACTAAACAAGGACTAAACCAGGACAAAACCAGGACTAAACCAGGACTAAGAAAGGACTAAACCAGGTCAAAACCAGGACTGAACCAGGACTAAACCAGGACTAAACCAGGACAAAACAAGGACTAAACCAGGACAAAACCTGGACTGGACCAGGACTAAACCAGGACAAAACCAGGACTAAACCAGGACTAAACAAGGACTAAACCAGGACAAAACCTGGACTGGACCAGGACTAAACCAGGACAAAACCAGGACTAAACCAGGACTAAACCAGGACTAAACCAGGACTAAAAAAGGACTAAACCAGGACTAAACCAGGACTGAACCAGGACTAAACAAGAACTAAACCAGGACTAAACCAGGACCAAACCAGGACTGAACCAGGACCAGACCAGACCAAGACCAGGACCAGACCAGGTCCAGACCAGGACCAGACCAGGACCAGACCAGGACCAGACCAGGACCAGACCAGGACCAAGACTAAAAAAGGACTAAACCAGGACTAAACCAGGACAAAACCAGGACTGAACCAGGACTGAACCAGGACTAAACCAGGACTAAACAAAGACTAAACCAGGACTAAACCAGGACTAAACAAGGACTAAACCAGGACTAAACCAGGACCAAATCAGGACTAAACAAAGACTAAACCAGGACCAAACCAGGACCAAACCAGGACCGAACCAGGACTAAACCAGGACTAAATGTGGACTAAACAAAGACTAAACCAGGATTAAACCAGGACTGAACCAGGACTAGAAAAAGACTAAACCAGGACTAAACCAGGACTGAACCAGGACTAAACCAGGACTAAAAAAGGGCTAAACCAGGACTAAACAAGGACTAAACCAGGACCAAACCAGGACTAAACAAAGACTAAACCAGGACTGAACCAGGACTAAACCAGGACTGAACCAGGACTGAACCAGGACTAAACCAGGACTGAACCAGGACTAAACATGGACTAAACCAGGACTAAATAAGGACTAAACCAGGACTGAACAAGGACTAAACCAGGACTAAACCAGGACTGAACCAGGACTAAACCAGGACTAAACCAGGACTAAACCAGGACTAAACCAGGACTAAAAGGATCAAAGGACTAAAACAGGTAGGGTAAAAAGGTGAGGGTAAAAACGTAGACTGACCGGTAAATCCAGAGCTCTGGACTCTGATACAGTGAGCCTGTCACTGCAGACGCTTCTGTGAAGTTAATTTCAAGATAATGACTTATGTTTGTATTTGTTTGTTTAGTGATGTTGATGTACAAATAAACGTCGCCTTGTCTAAAGCGCTCGGATTAAAAGTGTAACATTTATACTCTTGATATTGCTGTTTTGAAGATCAACACAAGATTCTTATGGGTTTTATTTTGTAGGTGCGTCCGGAAGTGCGCTCCGTCCCTTCTCCTGAGCGCGCGGGCGGAGGGGGAGCAGAGCCGCGCAGAAGGAGCTAGGAGCATGTTCTGTGGAGCCGAGCGCACAGCACTGTCCGCCCGCGGAGGAGGAGGGACGAGCGGCCGCTGAGGGGCATGACAGCCGCAGCCCCGGTCACAGCTTCCACACTGGACCGCGACAAACTAACAAGCCAACTACTACTACTACTACTACTATTACTACTACTACTACTACTTCAAATACTACAACTACCAGAGCCCGCGACACATTGATCCGAGCAGGGTCTGGACTTCAGAGCGGGACTATGCCCGAGATGGAGAAAGGCAGACCCGCGGAAAATAAACGCAGCAGGAAGCCCGCGCACCCCGTCAAGAGGGAGCTCAACCAGGAGATGAAGGTGAGTCTGTGCGGGACAGCGACCCGCGCCCGGCTGCAGCGGGGTCACAGCTCGAGCGCACAAATCAAAGCGCGGAGCTGTCATGTAGAGGACTTATGAATACCCCCCTGTGTCCCGCAGGCAGTAACACAAACCAGTGCCAACTATTCAGCAGAAGTGTTTGTGTTACGGCTGCGTCTAAAGTGTGAGACAGTCCGCACATGTCAGATTCTGTTCTGTAACTGTGACGCCCAGTCCGACCAGCTGTGGCCCGCTCCAGCACGCGCATGTAGGTGTCCAGATGTGCGACACGTCCTTCCCTGCGCTCCTCCACACACACTGCGCTCCTCCACACACACTGCGCTCCTCCACACACTGCCCTGCTCCTCCACACACACTGAGCTCCTCCACACACACTGCGCTCCTCCACACACTTACCTGCTCCTCCACACACACTGCGCTCCTCCACACACTGCCCTGCTCCTCCACACACACTGCGCTCCTGCACAAACACCGAGCTCCTCCACACACTGCCCTTCTCCTCCACACACACTGAGCTCCTCCACACACACTGAGCTCCTCCACACACACTGAGCTCCTCCACACACACTGAGCTCCTCCACACACACTGAGCTCCTCCACACACACTGAGCTCCTCCACACACACTGAGCTCCTCCACACACACTTAGCTCCTCCACACACACTGCCCTGCGCGCCGTGCGTAAAAGTTCAGTGCGTAAAACTTTGTCCACTTTTGGCACCATAACAATATCTTTATTTAATGCAACCCCACGCGAATGTAGCTGTAGTAGTGATAGGAGTAGCAGTAATGGTAGTAGGAGTAGTAACAGTCGTAGTAGAAGTAGTAGTGATAGTAGTACTACTGGTTGTACTTGTGAAGTGATTTAGGTGAGTGTGGTGCAGTTAAAGTTGTTGACTACTATCAGCAGAATTTATTATAGCCTAGTAGTAGTAGCAGTAGAAGTAGGATAGTAGCAGTAGTAGCATTAGCAGTAGTAGGAGCAGTAGCAGCAGTAGTAGTAGTAGTAGTAGTAGTAGGAGTAGAAGACATATTACAATTTTCAAGTTGTGGTACTATAGTAGTATGTAATTTAAAAACTAAACATTTGTACCCCAATTTCTATCAGTAGTTTTGAATTTTGAGATGAGAAATCTCAGGAGCAGAGTGGCCCATGCCTCCCCCTGTTACTGCTACTACTACTACTACTACTACTACTACTAATGATGTTGATAGTAATAATAATAATGATAGTAATAATTATAATAATAAAAAAATACTCTACTACTTCACTATCAGCACCACCACCACTACTACTACTATTATTACATTACTATTTCATTATCGCCATTAATACTACTACTACTACTTCTACTAGTTCTACTACTACCATTGCTACTACATCTACTTCTACTACTACTACTGGGCAACTGGTCCAACCGCACAGAAATGACCTAAATCACAACAAGAACTTCTACTACTACTACTACTATTCCACTACTACTACCTGCCTGGTCAGTGCCTGACTTCGCAGTACCTCCCTCTGCAGTACTTGGTGCTTGGATACGCGGGGATAGTCTTTTGTTTGGGTTGGGACGCAGGCTATTTGAGACGGCTGACTGCGGTGTGCAACGGGATACGCCAGGAGCCTTCAACCCGGGACTGAAAATCTAAAACGACACGCAGTTTTTTGTACAAGAAATGAATCCTCTCTCCGGGACGGGAAATGTGCAGTTTGTGTGCGAGTAGTAGTGTTATTGCAGTAGTAGTAGTAGTAGTAGTAGTAGTAGTAGTAGTAGTAGTAGTAGTAGTAGTAGTAATGACAGAAGTACTAGTTTGAGGTTTGAAGTAACCCAGTAATAGTTGTAGCATTAATATTAGTAGTAATAGCAGTAGTAGTAGGTCTAGGTGTAATGGTAGTACTAGATATAGTAGTAAGTAGTACAGTAAGTAGTTATCCTGTCATCACTATCATCATAATTTAGTAGCTTGGTAGTAGCCCAGTACTGACAACAGCAGTATTAGCAGTAGTAGTAGTAGTAGGGGTGGTAGTAGTAGTAGGTCTAGTGACAGTAGTAGTAATAGTAGTAGTGACAGAAGTAGTAATAGTAGTTGTGGTTGAAGTGAGTAGTTACCCCAATTAGTGATAGTAATTGTAGTTGTAGTGGTAATAGTAGTAGTAGTAGTAGTGTAGTTAAAGTAGTTTATCATCATAAGTTAGTAGCTTATTAGTTGCCCAGTACTTGCAGTAGTACTGGTGGTAGTAGTAGTAGTAGTAGTAGTAGTAGGCTTGGTGATTGTAGTAGTAGCAGAAGTAACCCAAGTTGTTGCTGTTGAAGTGAGTAGCTACCCCATGATCATCATAAATTAGTGGCCCAGTAGTAGCAATAGTAGTAGTGGCAGTTGTAGTAATAGTTGTTGTAATAGTTTTTCCTGATGTGAAATAAGTAGTTAACCCGTTATCACCATGAGTGAGTAGCTTAGTAGTAGCTCAGTAGTAGCAGTAGTGGTGTTGGTGGAAGTAATAGTAGTAGTAGTAGTAGACTTTGTGACAGCAGAAGTAGTAGTAGCCGGAGTGGCTGTATTAGTGGTAGTAGTTGTTGTTGATGTGGAGTGAGTAGTTACCCCGTTATCATCACAAGTTAGTAGCCTAGCAGTAGTCCATTAGTAGTAGTAGGAGTAGTAGCAATTGAAGTTGCCTATTATCAGCAAAAGTTATTATATCCAAGTGGTAGTAATAGTAGTAGTGGTAGTGGTAGATGTGAAATTTTAAAGCTGTGATACTATAGTTGTACTTAATACAAAATATTTGAGCCCCAATAGTACCTCCCATATTTAAACAATCATATCCATTTCTTCATCTTACAAAATATTCCCCAATGTTTCTTTAAGTTTACAAAATCTGTGAGAACGGAAATGTGAACGGCTCGTGTGCGTGGTTTGGTCTCCGCGGCGACATCCAGGGAGGTGTACTGTTACAGCGCCACTAATTTGAATCCAAACACGTGAAACCCGAACCGCCTGAGTCCTGGTCTGGTCCTGGTCTGGTTCTGGTCTGGTCCTGGTCTGATCCTGGTCTGGTTCTGGTCTGGTTCTGGTCTGGTTCTGGTCTGGTCCTGGTCTGATCCTGGTCTGATCCTGGTCTGGTTCTGGTCTGGTTCTGGTCTGGTTCTGGTCTGGTCCTGGTCTGGTCCTGGTCTGGTTCTGGTCTGGTCTTGGTTTTATCCTGGTCTGATCCTGGTCCATTCCTGGTCCAGTGCTGGTTCCGGTCCCGGTCTGATCCTGGTCCTTGCCTGGTCCCTGTCTTGTTCTGGTTCGGTCCTGGTATGGGCCTGATTTGGTCCTGGATATACGAACTGGAGAAGAGTTCCGGTTTGGCATTGCCACCCCCATAGGCAGATGGTTTAGTTCTGATCTGGTTCCGTCCGGTCCCAGTCTGGTCCCGGCGTCTGTTCTGGTCTCTGGACTGGTCTTGATCTGGTCTGGTCCTGGTCTGGTCCTAGTCTGGTCCTGGTCTGATCCTGGTTTGGTCCTGGCCTGGTCCTGGTCTGGTCCTGGTCTGGTTCCATTTGGTCCTGGTCTGGTGTTAGTCTGGTCCTGGTCTGGTCCTGGTCTGGTCTTGGTCTGGTCCTGGACTGGTCCTGGTCTGGTCCTGGTCTGGTCCTGGACTGGTCCTGGTCTGGTCCTGGTCTGGTCTTGGTCTGGTCCTGGTCTGGTCCTGGTTTGGTCCTGGTCCTGTCCTGGTCTGGTCCCGGTCTGATCCTGGTAAGGCCCTGCTCTGGTCCTGGTCTGGTCCTGGTGTGGTCCTGGTCTGGTCTCTGGTCTGGTCTTTGGTCTGGTTCTGGTCTGGTCCAGGTCTAGTCCTGGTCTGGTCCAGGTTTGGTCCTGATCTGGTCTGGTCTGGTCCTGTTCTGGTCCTGTTTTGGTCCTGGTCTGGTCCTGGTCTGGTCCTGATCTTGTTCTGGTCTGGTCCTGGTTTGGTCCTGTTCTGGTCCTGGTCTGGTCCTGGTCTGGTCCTGGTGTGATCCTGGTCTGGTCCTGGTCTTGTCCTGTTCTGGTCCTGGTCTGGTCCTGGCCTGGTCCTGATCCGGTCCTGGTCTGTTCCTGTTCTTGTCCTGGTCTGGTCCTGGTCTGGTCCTGGTCTGGTCCAGGTCTGTTCCTGGTCTCATCCTGGTCTGGACCTTACCTGGTCCTGGTCTGGTCCTGGTCTTGGTCTGGTCTGGTCCTGGTCTGGTCCTGGTCTGGTCCTGGTCTGGTCCTGGTCTAGTCCTGGTCTGGTCCTGGTCTGGTCCTGGTTTTGGTCTGGTCTGGTCCTGGTTTGTTCCTGGTCTTGTTCTGGTCTGTTCCTGGTCTTGTTCTGGTCTTGTTCTGGTCTGGTCCTGGTCCTGGTCTGGTCCTGGTTTGGTCCTGGTCTGGTCCTGATCTTGTTCTGGTCTGGTCCTGGTCTGGTCTGGTCCTGGCATAGTCATGGTCTGGTCCTGGCCTGGTCCTGGTCTGGTCCTGTTCTGGTCCTGGTCTGGTCCTGGTCTGGTCCTGTTCTGGTCCTGGTCTGGTCCTGGACTGGTCCTGCTTTGGCCTTGTCTCTTTAAGCAGATGTTTTTGGATGGAGCTAAAACAACATGTGGGAGGAGTGAAGAGGAGACTGGAGCAGAGGCTCACACACACACACACACACACACACACACACACACACACACACACACACACACACACACACACACACACACACACACACACACACACACACACACACACACACACACACACACACACACACACACACACACACACACACACAGTGCTGTTTATACATGACTTTGGACACAAACACCATGTGATACAGCAGCTGTACTACTAGTACATACTAACTTTGTACACAGTATTCCCATGAGTACTGTAAACCTTATAACACAACAATGGACTCACATCTGTTTAAGACAAGACACTAAAAGCAAAATTATATATGTTTTATAAAAATAAATTGTTCAGTTTAAAAATAAGCCTTCACTTTAACAGGGATATTATGCAAAATTATTCTTCTTCTTAATTTTTTTTTTTTTTTTTTTAGCTTTCTACCATGTTATTACCCTGTTCCCTCATGAAAAACATGCTTGAAAAGGTTTTAGATCCATGCATGTTTGAGTAATCTAGCAATCTCTCCCTGGTCCTGTTTGAACCTTCCTTATCGTCAGCTGTAAGATTCTGTACAAGGCTCAATCACCCACGCTCCCAAATATACTAAGGCATGATACAAACATGTACACAGCAGCTTGACAAAACTGATGTGATGTGCAATAGTTTCATTAGTGGGATGCAGCTGATTGTGTTGCGATAGCGCTCAGAAGTGGGGGAGACTTAGTACAGAGAGCAAAGAAATTTATAAAACATGTTGTTGTTTTTGGCTGAATATACCATTTTCAAAACAATAAAAGGTAAGAGATCTAAATCTGTTATGTGTTAGCAGTTAATACCCCATAGAAGTAAAATACCCCCCTGTTTAATTTTTTATTTTGATTAATCAAGCAGGAGGATTGTTGATTTCTACTTTTTTTTTTTTGTCCCTTTTCCCCCGCAGTGTCTGTCTTAAATGCTCTATGTGTATTACATTACGTGTTGTGCATAGAGTTGCTGTAACGTTTATTTATAGTTATATCAGTAATAGCATGTCATTTGAGGTGTGCTTTACAGGCCTGATGAGCCTCTCAGAGTGACATGCTGTTGTCCTTCTGTAGCCACAGCTGCCCTGGGGCAGACTGACTGTGACATCACCACCACCAGTCACTTACTCACCAGTTATACAGTACAAGTACTTTACAATAGGCCTGTGCTTCAAAATGCGTCATCGTGACAGGCCTAAGTACAGGTAGCCAAGGCGGCTGAAGTGTCTTGCTCATGGGCGCGATAAGTACTATATCGACTTATTTTTTTATATATATTATAAATGGTACGATATTTTTTGGGTAGCAACCTAAATAATTATTTAGACAGTAGCAGTAGTGGCAATATAATACCATTAGTAGTGGTGTTGGTAATAGTAATAGTAAAATGTCTATTTGTTGACAGTAGCAACGTACAGCAGTGGTTTTAAGATCAGTGGTGATAGTGAAGTATTACAAGTGAAGTAATAGTAGTGATAGTAATAGTAGGGGGAGGGTCCTGGTCTGGTCCTGGCCTGGTCTTAGTCTGGTGCTGGTCTGGTCCTGGTCTGGTCCTTTTCTGGTCTTAGTTTGGTGTTAGTCTAGGTCTGGTTTGGTCCTGGTCTGGTCTTAGTCTGGTCCTGGTCTGGTTCTGGTCTGGTTCTGGCCTGGTCTTGGTCTGGTCCTGGTTTGGTCTTGGTCTGGTCCTGGTCTGGTCCTGGTCTGGTCCTGGTCTGGTCTTGTTCTTGTCCTGGCCTGGCCTGGTCTTGGTCTGGTCTTGGTCTGGTCCTGGTCTGGTCCTGGCCTGGTCTTGGACAGTTCCTGGTCTTGGTCTAGTCCTGGTCTAGTCCTATTCTGGTGCTGGCATGGTCCTGGTCTGGTACTGGTCTTTGCTTGGTCTTGTTCTGGTCTGGTCTTGGCCGGGTCTTAGTCTGGTCTGGTCCTGGTCTGGTCCTGGTCTAGTCTTGGTCTGGTCCTGGTCTGGTCCTGGTCTTGGCCTGGTCTTGGTCTGGTCATGGCCGGTCTTGGTCTGGGCCTGGTCTGGTCTTGGTCTTGGTCTGGTCCTGGTATGGTCCTGTCTTGGACTGGTCTTGGTCTGGTCTGGTCCTGGTCCTGGTATGGTCCTGATCTTGGTCTGGTCCTGGTCTGGTCTTGGTCTGGTCTTGGTCTTTGGTCTGGTCCTGGTCTGGTTCTGGTCCTGGTCTTGGTCTTGGTCTGGTCTTGGTCTTGGTCTGGTCCTGGTCTGGTTCTGGTTCTGGTCCTGGGTCTGGTCTTGGTCTGGTCCTGGTCTGGTCCTGGTATGGTCCTGGTCTTGGACTGGTCTTGGTCTGGTCTGGTCTGGTCTGGTCTGGTCCTGGTCCTGGTATGGTCCTGGTCTTGGTCTGGTCCTGGTCTGGTCCTGGTCTGGTCTGGTCTTGGTCTTTGGTCTTTGGTCTTTGGTCTGGTCCTGGTCTGGTTCTGGTCTGGCATGGTCCTGGTCTTGGTCTGGTCTGGTCCTGGTCTGGTCTTGGTCTGGTCTTGGTCTGGTCTTGGTCTGGTCTTGGTCTGGTCTTGGTCTGGTCCTAGCCTGGTCTTGGTCTGGTCCTGGTCTGGTCTGGTCTGGTCTTGGTCTGGTCCTGGTCTGGTCTTGGACTGGTCCCCTTCTAGTCTTGGTCTGGTCCTGGTCTGGTAGTAGTAGTAGTACTAGTAGTAGTAGTAGTAGTGGTAGCAGAAGTAGGCTAAGTGGCTGAAGTGTCTTGCTCATGGACACTGTTACAATATACGCACAAGTTGGAACTGCTGGGAGCAAACTCTCTGTAAGCCACCAGACCCCTGGAATGAGCCCCCCCAGCACATAATACTCAGAGGTCTACAGTAGGGACGGGACAATATTGTTTATCAAAAATAATTGTTGGAAGATTTTATATAATTGCCATTATGTCACCAGAAAAGTTCAGAAAAAGGCCACTTATCAGGAATGTTCTCTTGTTTTCACTTAAGAGCTCAGCTGGGAGAGCTTTCGTCCTCTGATCTGAATGTTGGCAGTTCAAATCCCGATCTCAACTTAAACATCATCGGTCGAGCGGTCAGATCCACTGACCCACAGGTTGGTGGTGCTATTCCAGCTCCGACAGATGAATGCTGAATGCTTATCGTGATTTAATTATTGTTTTGGCCATGATAATCATGACACAAAATTGAATTATCGTCCCATGCCTAGTTTAGAGGGTAGAACAGCCAAAAAGTAACAATATTACTCCATATTTTTTTTTACTGGGGTTGAATAATGACACCTTTTTCTGAAGCGAATGTGAAAAAATATACACTCACTTGTGTTTTTTTACTGACAGAGAAGATGTTGAACTTTGTGGCCCAGTAATTACAGAGATATTAACCATAAACGATAATACATCTGCAATCTGCAAATTCTGACCTCCAGACCTTTGACCTCCAGCTCAGTTTAAACTACACTGATTCTACATTAAAAAAAAAACATTGCAGTACATTGGACAGTGAATCAGACAGACCCACAGACTGTACAATGGTCCCTCGTCTATTGCGGGTCTAAAAATAACCCGCAACAGCAATAGGCGAAATCCACACACTTTATACACTTTTCTCAGACAAACATTAACACTTTTCTCACATTTCTCTCTTGTTGAAACTCTCTCTCAAAACTCTCTCACCTTCGTCGGGTGCCTTTGTCGGTGCAGAACGTTTCATCGACATTGTGGGTTTTGTCGGGGAGAAAACTTGCAAACATACAGCACTTCAGAGTCACACTACGATTGAACATTTATGTAAATTTGTCTGAACACATTCTGTACTGTACAGGAGACACGGAGGAGACTGATGGACAATGGTCTACAGTCCCTCAGCCAATCAGGACAAAGAACACAATGCATGTTCATACACTGTAAAAAAGTTAAATTGCACCAAAAAATCCACGAAACAGCGAAGCCGCGAAAGGTGAACCACATTATAGTGAGGGACAACTGTTATATATATAAATGGACATAGCTAACCTGTTAGCCACCACAGTGTTCCAAATAGGAAGTGATCATGCATGCGATTCCAGCTTCATCGACTGGCTCCAATTCACTTTCTATAGAAAAACTCTGTCGCCTCTCTCTGTTACTGCTGCTGTCAGACTCGTCATTTTGGTCTTAAAATGCTCATATTAACCTGCTCTACATGATCCTGGTATTTTTATTTCACGATTGCGCTCGTAAATCAAGATATGAACATTAATGACAGACACATTTGGCGGCTTCTTTCCCTAAGGTTGCTCCTGCTAGTGTTAGCAACAGGTTTGATTGACAGCGTTGCTAAGTGAAGACGCGTTACCTTCAACAGCCTCGCTCCGGATTGGCTGTTTGGTTGCTATGATACTCGCGTTCGCAATTCCAAATGTGCAGCCCTGCAATTCATTTGACTGGAGTCGAACACTGTGGGTGACGTCACGCTCACTCTGTCCACTTCTTTACACAGTCTGTGGACAGAGCTCGGTGAAGCGCTGTATTGCGTCGTTCTGTTTGGGGAGAGTGTCTCAAGTCTCCGAGTATGGCAGGAGATCGGGTGTCATGGAAACACTAGAGGGTCACCGGAGCCTATGCTGCTCTGAACAGCTCTGATGAGAATACAAGACAAACACAGACCTCGCCATGGTTTTCACATGAAGAGGGTAAAATGTATGAGAATCGGGTCGTATTTCAACCAGGAGGGATGACAACGCAAAGTACTAAAGTAAAAGTACTGGACTTAAGAACAGTTTTTTGGTATATGTTACTTAACCACGTTCTAAAGTGGATACATTTTATTTTTACTTCAGTACTTTTAAGGGCATGTATCCGTACTGTCCGCTGGAGTAAAAGGAGACTTTACAATATAGTTTGAGAGCGCATCAAATTAGGGATACAACGATAGTGATACTGGTATTCAATATTGGCGCCAATCTAGGTAATTTTGCAGTATCAAGTATCGGTCCCATGATATTGATTCAGTCGATATCCGGGTTAGGTCCTAATGTGATGTAAATAGTCTTATTACATCAATCATAGTACGCTTTTTTTTTTTTTTTTTTAATATTATCGGTTAATATTGGGTATTGGCAAATACTTAAAGCGAAAGTATCGATATTGGTATCAGTGCTGGAAAATCTGGATCCATCCCTTTTTATCTGTAATAACATGTTCGAGTTTGAGCTTGTGTCCTGACTTAGAGCAAACACCAAAAGGAACAAACAATATAAGATTCTGTTGAACAAAAGTCAGCACAATACTTTATCACCAGATTTGACATAATTAAATACGTCTTTTTCATTTTTTTAAATGTAGATCTAAAAAGTAAAAGTTTCCATGTTTGATTCGGGGCCGCTCGGGCCTTTCTGTGTGGAGTTTGCATGTTCTCCTTGTGTCTGGGTGGTTCCTCATGACAGGTGCATTCTGGGTTCCCCCATCAACCCAAAACATACAGCGTAGCTACAATCCTCAAGCGACAATAGTCCTGTCCAAGACTGACTCAGCATTTGGAGATGGGTCCTCGAGCGCTGCAGCGCCCTCTAGAGGGGCAATGAAAGTGTACCTTAACTTTAACCTTACTGAGGAAGCAGCTCTTGAGGTCAAAATAAGTCTGCGGTGTACTGTCTACATCTAGTTATTGATACTTTGCAGTTGATCTGCCCATCAGCATTCACTGGGAGTGTGATGCTAACTGTTGGCACAGCTCTGTCTGAGACTTTGTTAGACTTTATTCTGAGGTTTGTTTTAACTCAATTTGACCAGAAAGAATTTATTTAGTTGGACCTACAGACGGTGAGATAATTTTTCCTGTTAAACACGTCTCTCTCAAATAACATTACAGTCACAAGCTAGCTAGCATTAGCCAACAGTTTTTCAGTGAGTCACTCTCACCTAAAACACCTAACTGGGACCATAAACGCTTGAACTGATGACAGGCTCCTGAAATAGTTTTTAAAATCCACTTAGTATTTTTTCTTGAGTTTTCAGATCATCTTAAAACATTTTGACCAGTGTTTTCTAATGTGTGCATCGTGTCTCCATGGTAACAGCTAAATATTCCACCATACACATACACGTAGAACACCCCCAACTGCAAAGTGTCAATGAAGTGTGTTTTTTTACTGGCCAAGAACCAGGAAGTGCTCTGTTAGCGTGCTAGTTGGTGTTAGCATTAGGCTATAGTGATATCAAAACTCCTGCCCTTACCGCTGAAAGTTGTGTAAAACGTTTATAAACTCATCGTGGTGCATAATTATGGCGCTCGGATTGCTTAAGGACGTGAGGAATACGTCTGAACGGTTTTAAATTGAACTCGTTTGTTTTTCAGCGACAGCAGCTTCAAGTTTGACATTACGTCTTTAGCTTGTCAAAGGTCAGTGCTCAGACACGCAGGAAGTCCCAGCTCCAAACTGTAGTCACTCTCATACATCTGTTTCAACACTACCCCCCCACACACCCTGCTCTCCTCTGCCTCCTCGTGAGCCTGCGGAGCACCCAGACACCCGATCCGGTGCTTTAATCACGCTGGGGCAGATTTAGCGTCACCCGATCCTCCGTGCGCCCACACATTGGCCCGGGTGCAGCCGAGCGGTGAGCTAGCCCGCGCAGAGGAGGCATGGGTGGAGAGCGTCTGTGGAGAGGCCCAGAGCAGCAGCAGAGGTGGAAGTGTTAGTTACATGGATATGAAATACTCAATTACTAACTAGCATAGCCTGACTCCAGAGCGGAACAATATGGGGAAAAAATATCGAAATGTGATTTTTCTGACAAGCGTTGTGATTGCGATTAGGCTTGCGATTTATGTTTTAATAATGGGATTCTGTTCAAAGTTCACATTTTTAAATACACCCAGGAGAATCGGCACAAAGACTCAAGGAGGAACCGAAAAACAAATACAAGAATCATTTTTCAGAACATGTTTGTACAGATCTAAACTACAGGGTGAAGAATGATATCTCTGTGTATCAGTCTGGTCCCCACACCGTCCAGCTTATCTCAAGCCCGACCAAACACAATCATCCAATCAGATTTGTTTATTTCAGTGACACATGTGAAACAAAGGAGATCAGAGTTTGGTCTCAATGATTCTGCAGAAATCCGTCATGTTTTTTTTTCCCCTGTGATATTTTTGTCCTTTCTTTTTTCCTCGTTAGCGGACTTATTTGTTTTGATACGGACAAACCGTGACCCTGATTGGCTAATCCACCTGTCAATCACCTCCATCCGAACGGGCCAGTGTTAGCAGTTTTTATGCAGAAAAGGGCAGAATATTTTGTTTGTTAGACAAAATGTTTGTACTTTTGATAACTGCATCTTCTCAAATTGCATTTTCGATTTCGTTTGTGAAGTATTTTGCAGCCGCAAACTGCATATATGCTTTCTCAAATTGCATTTTCGATTTCTTTGTGAAGAATCTTGCAGCCGCATTTTACTGATGAAAGAAAAACATACAACTGTGTGACTGTTATTAAACTTGCATTATGTGACGTGATATATGCTTCTGGTGGAGGGTCCATCACCTGCTTGTTTCCATAAAGATGCTCAGAATCTTAATCAGAATGTACATTAAAGGGGCTGTATTACATATTATGATGTTGTTTCCTCGTCACAAACAGACCTGGAGTTGTGTTTTGTTTCATGTTTAACACACAAGTCCTGCAGATTTGCACTGAGTTCTTCTCTCAAACAGAAAACATTCTGTTCCATCTTGTGATGTCATCATTTGGTAATACAGGAAGTGCTCCACTATGTTTTTAAACTCTACACACCTTCACTAGAATCACTTGGATCATTTCAACCCTGGATTTGCCAATTTTTACCAAAACAAAAGGTAAAACTTAGCTGATAACTTGAAAACAACTGCTTCATGACATCACAGGGTGGAACAGAGCATTTTGAGCTTTGGAGATTTAGACAGACTAATAATATAGTGTTACTCAAACATGTGTGAATGAAACAAAACACAACTCCATATGTTATTGAGGAGGTAACAGCATTATAACTTAAAGCTCACAAGAGTCACTTTTGTGTAATATAGGACCTGTAAACCTCTTTCTTGCATGTATTCAATCGCAGGTGTTTTTATTTCTAAATGCATACACTGAAAAACGTTCTTACTGTTAGTGAAGTCACTTCTCCACAGCTCTGACCTGTAACTGACTTGGTGGCATCACCTGCTTGTCTCCATGGAGCTAGAAACAACAGGTGACACATTAGGATATTGCATCGTCTGTATGTTTTATGTGAGGCTAATTATAAATGAACACTAGAGTTACATTTCAAAATTAGTCTGAGATATTTATAAAAGAAAACTAATTATCATCTGACCCATCCTAACCCGCGTGCTGTGGTGAACTGTCAGAAGCAGTGCCCGAACTCCCCGTTTTACAGCCAGATCAGGATTTGTGTCAGTGCTACCTCAGCAGGAGCATGAGCCATTATTGTCCGATAATCAGGAAGTGTGCCATTAGCATGCTTGTTCTTGTTAGCTTTACTTCACTCACTAAAAACGACTTAAAATATGCCCAGTGGGAGCTGACGTCATCACAACAAAGCTGTCGGCACCTCCTATGGACTATGACTATGTGACGCTGCTGAATCCTACATACATCACCGATTAAGAAAATAAAACTGGAGAACAAAAAAAGTTGAGCGTAGTGGACGTGCGAAAACAGAAGTTGATCGGCAAAATGGCGTCTTGAAAATAAGCGATTAAAGATTACTCAAACATGCACAAATCACTAAAAATGCAACTTTGAGAGTTAAATAAGAAGGGAACAACTATAACATGGTTCAAAGCTCCGAAAAGTCAATTTGCCTCCAGGAAATGAGCAGAAACCAATGTAACATCCCCAAAAAGCCTGTAAACCCAACATGTGTGCATTTGTGTTTGTGTGCAACTCGACCCGTGGAGCGGCTGAAACCTTAGCAGGACACCGGACACCGAGCAGAGCCAGAGTTAAGCTAACACGATTCTCGGAAATGCCCCGCTCCAAACAGGCTCCTCCAGTGTCCACGCTCTCCACTCTCTCCAAACTGCAGCAGGCTCACATGTCAGAAATATGAGCTTGTTTTGATGCTCTCAGTGCCTTGATCACAGAAAGTCAAGCAAAACAATGAAACTTTTGTCTCAAAGTGGTAAAACAGGGATTCTCAGACTGTGGTGAGGGGTCCATATGTGGTCTGTTGGCACCATGAGGTAAAATAGAGGGGAGGATTTTCTAGATTACCATATAGGGATGTTTCAGGTTGTGTTGACACGATACTAAAATTTCACACTCGATTTCAGTACTACGGAATAGACTCGATACTCAATACTGATTCTGGTACCAAGATGATAATTTTAAAAAATCTTTATTTAGACGAGACAATATGATTCTCAGCTAAATGGTAGTACTTTCTTTTCTATTCCCATGTGACCTTGTATCTGTGTAATCTCTCAGTGTCCAGGTAGGTTCCTGTCGTGGAACTTATCTGTAAAATAATACCAGAACATACAAGAAGACTGTCTTTGTTGATTTATCATGTTTGCACCAGTAAACAAACAGTCCCACTACAGACAGACCCAGAACGATGGAATAAGAACACTTAAATACTGTCGGAGGCCCGAGCCCTTCCCCAAGTACAATTTACATTTAAGTCAGTCTGGCTGGACATTTGGCCTACTTATCTCAGAGAGGTAACATTAGTATTTGAGTAGAGGTAGAGTAGAGGTAAGGATGATCACACAACTGATATGTGAAATAAAACAGCAGACATGTAAATGGAATTTTTTTAATTTTTTTTTTTACTGTGTAAATAATCATAAACCTTTTTTTTTTTTTTTTTTTTTTTTTACATTTGACCATAGTGTGATATCTGAGCTGAGTTGGCTGTGTAACTGTGGTGTGGGGCCCAGATCAAGTAAACGGTACGTGCTGTCCAGCCTCATTACCCGACCAGTGCATGTACTGCCTCTAGTGGCTGAATGATGTGAGCGCATGGTCATCGTCAGCACTGGGTCGGACTGACCACACGGCCCTTAGTGGCCAGAGGAATGCTGGGAGGTCAAATGGGTCCAGGGGGTACCGGAGTCTAACTGTAGCATAGAGTGTTAAGGTTAGCAAAACTCCTCTCCCATCTGCTGAACATGCAGCCAGACTGTAATCCACACCCAGGAAAAAGAAGAAAAGCTCACATATGTGAGAACATGTGAACTTTGTTACATTAATCATGTTGTTTATGTTTATTCATTATTCAAATAAAGTATTTTAGTCCACATTCACACATACTGTTATATATTTACACATGCTATTATATATTTACACATACTGTTATATATTTACACATGCTATTATATATTTACACATACTGTTATATATTTACACATACTGTTACATATTTACACATGCTATTATATATTTACACATACTGTTATATATTTACACATACTATTATATATTTACACATACTGTTATATATTTACATATACTATTATATATTTACACCTACTGCTATATATTTACACATACTATATATATTTACATATTTACACATACTATTATATATTTGTACACATACTGTTATATATTTACACATACTATTATATATTTACACTGCTATTATATATATTTACACATACTGTTTATATTTACACATACTATATACACATACTGTTATATTACACATACTGTTATATATTTACATATATACTATTATATATTTACACACCTACTGCTATATATTTTACACATACTATTATATATTTACACATACTATTATATATTTACACATACTGTTATATATTTACATATACTATTATATATTTACACCTACTGCTATATATTTACACATACTATTATATATTTACACATACTATTATATATTTACACATACTGTTATATATTTACACATACTATTATATATTTACACATACTATTATATATTTACACATACTATTGTATATTTACACATACTATTATATATTTACACGTACTATTACATATTTACACATACTGTTATATATTTACACACACTGTTATATATTTACACATACTATTACATATTTACACATACTGTTATATATATACACATACTATTGTATATTTACACATACTATTACATATTTACACATACTGTTATATATTTACACATACTGTTATATATTTACACATACTGTTATATATTTACACATACTCTTACATATTTACACATACTATTATATATTTACACATACTGTTATATATTTACACATACTATTATATATACACATACTTTACACATACTATGTTATATATTACACATACTATTTTATATTTACACATACTATTATATATTTACACATACTGTTATATATTTACACATACTATTATATATTTACACATACTACTATTACATATTTTACACACATACTGTTATATATATTACACACACATATATATTGTATATTATTACATATTTACACATACTTTATATTTACACATACTGTTATATATTTACACATACTGTTATATATTTACACATACTGTTATATATTTACACATACTATTATATATTTACACATACTATTACATATTTACACATACTATTTTATATTTACACATACTATTGTATATTTACACATACTGTTATATATTTACACATACTATTATATATTTACACATACTATTACATATTTACACATACTATTTTATATTTACACATACTATTACATATTTACACATACTGTTATATATTTACACATACTATTATATATTTACACATACTATTATATATTTACACATACTGTTATATATTTACACATACTATTACATATTTACACATACTATTATATATTTACACATATTGCCACATAACTATTTACATACTGTTATTATATTTACACATACTGTTACATAGTCAAAATACTGTTATATTTACACATACTATTTTAATATTTACACATACTATTATATTTTAAACATACTACTTCCTGGTTTACACATACTATTACATATTTACACATACTGTTATATGTTTACTTATTGTATACACACAACTAAATTATATGACACAATACAACTAATTCAAAATAATATTTAAGATTTTTTTTAAGTGTTTACAATTTTTTTTTCCAGTTTTAAAATTACACTTCCTGGTTGGAAATCATGACATCACACTAGGGCATTACATAACTGTTACCTCTAGTGTACACAGAAATGATTATATGACAAATACAAATTTAAGAAAACACCTTTGATTTGTTGAAATAATGTTAAAAGTATATGACAATAATGCTGGGTACTTGTTTGTGATTATTGAAAAAAAAAAAACGGTGTGATGAGCGTAGGGTTAAAAAAGCAATGGGCGCTGTCCACTGATTCGAAGGTTGCTGGTTTGAATCCCGTTTATCCTGCATTAACATCATTGATTGAACGGCCCACAGGTTTGTGGTGTGATTCCAGCTGCCACAGATCAATGCAGTTGTTGTGTTCTTGGGCAAGACACTTAACCCACCTCACCCTCAGTGTTTGTGCACGCTGGTGTGTGAGTGTGTGTGTGTATGGGTGAGTGTTTGATGTAAAGCGATTTGAGTGCCTTGAACGTGGAAAAACTCTATAAAAACGTGACCATTTCGCATTTTTGAATTAAAATGTGCAAATAAAAATCTGCTTCTTGTTCCATGGTCAGTTCTGCAGCTACGAACAGGAAGTCAATGAACCACTTGTCAGTTTTGAACAATATTGCATCTTTTTTAAAGCGTACGTGACTTCTTTAATTTCATGTGAATGTCTATGGTTAGTATCTCAAATTTACAGATATGTTTTTTTTTTTCTTTTTCAGACGTTTGCCGAGAGCACGATGAACGAGCTGCTGGGCTGGTACGGCTATGACAAAGTGGAACTGCGAGAGTCCGAGGCCAACGAGATCCGCAACTACCGCGAGCGACGCCAGCATGTGTCTGTGCTAAAAGGTACGAGCCGGCTTACACAGTGGAGTTATATGTTTTTTCATAGCGCTCATACTGCTCCCAAATTACATTATTATTATATTGGTATCAACATAATTAAAAGCCAAATCTGCTTCAAGTAGAGTTTAAATGGGATTTTAAAATAATAGTAAGTACATGGCTTTTTAACTCTATAGCGGTCGGGTGCTGTCGTCGCCGAGCGTGTGGTTGCAGACTTTCCATTACCGTAACTCCGCAACCAATTGTGCCATCATGTAAATTCAAACGGCATCTCAAAGCAGAAGCATGTGACATTTAGCCATCATTACGGTAATCTGCCTGTGTTGTCCTTCGAAGATGACGAATCAGAGCGCAGGAGCCGCGGGGATTTTCCCAGTCGCTTATTCAATGCGTCAAAGAAAAAGAAATATAAAATGTATAAATGTTAAATAGAGGTAGTTGTGTAAAAAAAATGCAATATATTCTGATACTGGTCTATAGTGAGCTCAGTCCTTAAAGGGTTAAATCATTTATTAAGGTATAAAATCAGTTCTGGTCATGTAAATCAGACCTGTTCCACCATGTTATAGTTTTTTTCCCTTCTCATTTACCCTCTCGAAGTTGTATTTGGAGTGATTCGTGCATGTTCAGTTTGAGTAATCTTTATTCTCCTGTATTCAAGACGTCATTGCTCTGATCTGCTCCATAGTCTGTATGAAGTAGTCGATTAAAGGAGTGTGACGTCACCCACAGTGTTTGGTTCCAGTCAAATGAGGGTCATCAAGGCTAGCAGTTATAGGGGCCAATTTGGAGCCAAATTTCAATTTTTGGAAATCAATTTTGCAATAGAAAGTGAATTGGAGCCAGAGTCGATGGCCATACTCATTTCTTGTTTGGAGCGTAGCAGCTAGCAGATTAGCTATGTCCATTTATATATATACAGTCTATGGGTCTACCCCACTTTTGACCACCACCGGTATACGCCCTCTGCTCTGTACTTCCATCTCCAATTTAATTTTCCTAAGTGCTGATGATGTGTTCAGGTGCACTCTGCATATTTTTCAACTGTGTCAGCACTTATAAGTTTTATGCTTTTGTAGACTTAGGTTTCATTCAAATTAAATGTCATATTGTGATATTGCCCAACTTGTCTACAGTTAATATCGTGTACATGTGTGGACATTATGCTTTCATTGTGCACTTGGGCAAGACACTTAAATAAATAAAGGGTCTTTGGTCACATTTTTATATTGCGCTTTTCCACCTTCAAAGCACTTTAGATCAAGGAACCATTCATCCATTCACACGCACATTCCTAGTGTGTACGCAGACACTGGGAACAAGGTGGGTTGAGTGTCTGGCGCAAGGACAAACGGCAGCATTCATCTGTGGGAGCTGGAATCGCACCGCCAACCTGTGGGTAAATGGGTATGACCACTCAACCAATGATGTTTCTGTCGAGGGCTCCTTGTAGGTGGAGATGTGTCGTGTGAGAGACTTTTGGTGGTTGGAGGGACCAGGGGGAGCATCTGAGTATAAGTCGCACCCACAGCCAAACTATGAAAAAAAGTGCAACTTATAGTCCAGAAAGTACAGTATATACATTTTTTTATTCAATATCACAAATTTACAACACTTATGTGATATACTTACTTACTACTATTTACTCTTAAAGTACATTTTTTAAACTGGCACTTAAGTAGATTTTGTGATGTGATACTTTTACTTAAGTAACTGTTTACCTCTGTATCTGTACTTTTACTTAAGTAACAACACTGAGTACTTCAGCCACCACTGCTCTGTCCCGTGTGAGGACAGTACTGCAGTATTTGTGGGGACATGTTCAGAGGACACAGATGCAGCACAGGGGGCTGGTCTGGAGTTAGCTTCAGCAGACTGTGACTCACTGCACTAGTTTGCCTGAACACTGCTCACGTTTCACTCAAATACAGAGGCCTTTTGTTTTTGTAAAAATATCCCTGAGGATCAGATAGCACACAGCGGTTATGCTGTTAGCTGCGGCAGATATGGATATGTGCAGCCTCATATCATGTACATGTATCAGGATAATGTAGATTCGGGTTAAAGGTGAGGAGTGAGACTTCAAATCAAAGTACTATTAGATCATTTAAAAAAAATCTTTATTCAGGGAGAGCCCAGTGAGAGCACTCAGACTCTCCTCTGTATGTGCGCCCTGTTCAGTGGTGGAAGGTAACAAGATAGAAGTAGTAAAGTACCGTACTTAAGTAACATTTTGAGGTATCTGTACTTTACTTAAGTACATACAGTAGATACTTTTTCTTTTACTTCACTACATTTGAGAGCAGTAGCTGTACTTTCTACTTCAATACATTTTGAACTGGACTGAAAAATAAAAGTATTTTTTATCATTGTGTGAGAGCTGCTGAAAAGTCTGAGGGTTTGTTTTTAACACGTTCATGGTTTGAGCAAATAAAAATATACAAATAAAAACAGCTGGAAAAAAAAACAACTATTGATTCAGTTGTTTCTGTTGAACAAAATTCAGCACAAATCTGTATCAAAATCACTACATTTGAAGCTCTATTAGATCTGAAAATCTGTGCAATTACTTTTACTTTTTACTCTTTAGCCACATTTTTAAACAGACACTTTAATACTTTTACTTAAGTCAACATTTTCATGTGATACTTTTTTTACTCCGGTATCTGTACATTTACTTAAGTAACAAAATTGAGTACTTCTTCTACCACTGGCTTTGTTCAAATACTGAAAACTACAAACAAAAAGCACACACAAACAAATACATAACTATACAAGTCCATATAAAACATTTAAATCAGGAGCAGGTGTGAGTGTAAATAGTTATCACCAGATTATTAAAGTGCATTTGTGGCACCAGTGTATCCTTAAAATATTTAATTTTTGGGAAGCAAAACAGCTAAAGGCCCTTTTTCCCATCCCAGTTCTTAAACTTAATAATCATGAGATCTTGTATTAAAGTTTCTGTATCAAAGTTCAAAAAGCAAGTGAGACATTCATACAGTCTGCCAGTCTGTCCCTTATACGGTAAATACATTTTATACAGTGTTGTTACTCTCAAGGTATTTGCTCTTCGCAGCACAAATAAACACACCGAAGCTCAGGTAGTTTTCACTTTAACTTAGTGGACCAACCATAGACTGTATAAAGAAGTGGACTAAGTGAGTGTGACATCACCAACAGCGTTCAGCTACAGTCAAATCAAGCTCATCGAGGCTAGAGCAGTTATAGGGGCCGATCTGGAGTAGAGTCATATTTGAAATCATGACCGCAAGTATCATAGCAACTAAAGAGCCAATCCAGAGCGATGCTGTTGAAGGTGACGCCCCTTTCCACCCAAAGTGCTGGTTTAGCAGGGAGCAGGCACTTAGCAACGCTGTCAATCAAACCTGTTGCTAACACAAGCAGGAGTGACCTCAGGGAAAGAAGGCGCCTGATTTGTCTGTTCATACGGACACGATAACCAAATAAGAAATAAAAATAACAGGATCATGTAGAGTGGATGAATAGAAACATTTTAAGACCATTTTGACAAGTCTGACAGCAGCAGTTACAGAGAGAGGGGCCACAGTTTTTCAATAGAAAGTGAACTGTAGCCAGAGTTGATGGAGCCGGAAGCGTGCCCATGATCACTGTAGTAACGCAACCGCTAGCAGGTCCATTTATATATACAGTCGGAACCAAAACAACATGTGCTCGATAGAGGCTGTAGTTTGTCATCAGTGCTGATCTAAAATGCGTAAATTTTCCTGGTTGTTTCTTACCCTGTGCAGTTGAACGCCTCTCCTAGTCTGCGCCTAATGTAAATCAGACCACGCTGTTACATATAGCGAGTATCCGAGTATGTATCGGCTTCTCCAGTTGTGTTGTTGGGATCTTTGAGATTCGATTCACGACTCTCAATTGTAGTTCCCGGGATTACGTGCGTTTTCATGAATCGGTTTAAATTAGACTAGGTTAGTTATTGGGTTTTCCTGACTCTGACCCTCCAACTCTGAAATGTTTATCATACATCTACAAAGGCTGGCTGTTTAATCCTCACTCCTGGTCATTTTACAGAATTTTACTGATGTGTCCTTGTGCAAGACACTTCACTCCTCTTTCCTCCAGTATCTCTCACAATCTGCAGCTTTTCTTAAACTGAATGATTTATAGTCACTGATTTGTTGCTCCTGTGAACTAATGTGTTTCAGAAAACTCGCTGCCAAAACCCAAAGAATCCAAAGTGTGTGTCCCGTCTGTGCTGTCCGTGAAGCCAGTGGACAGAGACGTGTCCAACAGAGACGTGTCCAGTGTCCCTGCATCCTCACCATCCTCCTCCACCAGCTCCACCCTCACCACCCCCAAGGAGCTCAAGAGCGCTCCCGTCATAGTGCCACTCATAAAGCCTTCTGCAGGTACTGGGACAAGGCAAAAATGAAAGGTCTATAATTGACTCTTGTGAGCTTTAAGCCAGGTCAGAATGTTTTTACCTCACGCTGTTTTGTTTCATTCACACATGTCTGAATAACTTCTTAATTCAGTTCTGTCAACAAAAGTTTTAGAATGAAGACGTTTTGTCGCTCATCCAAGCCTTTTCTTCTATTCTGGTCTGAACTGTGTCTCAGTCATATTTTATATTATCTTTCAGGTCCCTAATGGGTGCTCTCACACATATTAGCATCCTGGCTAGCCCTATTGTGTTCTTTGTTCTCTTTGTTTTACTTTGGGTCTGAGGATGGAGATATATACGGGGGATTGATGATGTCTAAGGCCCCCATTTCTGTTCAAAGATGGTTTATCTTTCCTAACAAAAAATGCTTCTTTAATTCCCCTCTCAAACCATTTCTTTTCTCTGGCTAAGATCTGAACGTCACTACCTTCAAAGGAGTGGTTAGTGGCTTTGAGATGGAGAGGTACAGCAGACTGGATTCCTGAAGAGCTCTTGCGACTGTGTTGATACATTCTTTTATGGAGTGGCTGTTTAGTTTCTCCAGTGTAAGGCTCACTGGACTCTTTACTACACTGAATGAAGTAGACTACATTACTTTGTTTATGGCTCAGGGTTTTGTCCTTTGGGTGACCCAGTTTCTGTCTTAAAGTGTTTGTAGGTTGTAGGTGAAAAACACGTGCTCAAAGCCCTCTCTACTTGTGGATATCCCTTTATGGGCCTTCAATAGATCAAAGAGAGCTAAAAAAAAACCCAAAACAAGACAACAGAGAATCAGAACCGAGGAGAGAATGTGTAACCTGTTCCTTACAGAGCTGGTGAAAAGATTCAGAGGATTTTCAGACAGCATGAAATTCCCGTCTATTTCAAACCTACAAATACTTTAAGACAGAAACTGGTTCTCCCAAAGCAATGTGGTCTAGCCCAGTGTGTAGTGCAGACTGCAGTGAGCATCTCCATCTCAACTCCATCCTCAGACCTAAATCAAAGCAAAGAAATCAATAGTACTAGCCAATATGCTAATAGATGTGAGAGCAGCCATTAGAGGCCTGAATGATTATACTAAATTTGACAGGCACAGTTCACGCTTAGTGTATCTTAACAGACCTACCAACAAACAGAAACTGTAAGCAAACAGGTGTGTTAGTTTCAGTGTAGTTAGCGTCTCCCTTCAAGCAGATATAAGACGGTGTCCAGCAGTACCTGGATGACTGGGAAAATACACAGACAGCTACATTTTACCTTTAGTTCAGTAGAGATTGGCAATTCCAGGGCTGAAGCCATCCAAATGATCTTAGTGAAGATGTGTGGAGTTTAAAAACACAGTGGAGCACTTCATGTATTACCACATGACATCACAAGGTGGAAAAGAGTGTTTTCTGTTTGAGAAGAACTCTAGAAGAAGTCTAAATATACAGGGTTAGTGTGTTAAACATGTGCGAATGAAACAAAACACAACTCCAGGTCTGTTGGTGATGAGAAAACAACATTAGAACAGATCAGAAAATAGTGTAATATGGACCTTTCAAAGATGGATAAGAATATTGTTCATAATTTTCATGCTTGGTACAGTATATATAAGATTTATTTATAGAGGTTGCATTTACGTGACATCACAGCATTTTAAACTGTCTATACATGAGTTTCAGAGTGATGAAAAAAGGACCGTTAACAATTCAAAACAAAATATATCTTTTGGATGGTCTGAAGTCCTGAAAATGGACAATGTTATAACAATAATGGAGTTAAAATCAAAACTGATCAATTATCAAGTCAGCACAGAACAGGACCAGTGTGACTGCAGTGTGAATAAGTTATATTGTACATTATATATGTCCACATATGCCTCATAGCTGTCCCTTTTTCTTTGGTCTCTCTTTATCTCCTGTGGAATATGTCCAACCTGACCCCTCCATCTCTGTCCATAGCTAAAGACACCCAGGCTGTCCAGATTATGTGTGTCAATGTGTGGTGGTGTCTGACACTGTATGCCTCATGTGTCCTCTGTCCCTCTGTCCACAGTGGAGGACACAGCAGCGTCTATATCATGCGTGTGTGTGCTGTCTCTTATGTCTCATGTGTCCTCTGTCCCTCTGTCCACAGTGGAGGACACCGCAGCAGTCCACATAGTGTGTGTGTGGTGTCAGAAGGAGGGGGTGAAGAGGTACTCTCTGTGTATGGGCTCAGAGCTGAAGAGCTTCTGCAGTGAGAAATGTTTCGCCGCCTGCAGACGAGCCTACTTCAAACGCAACAAGGTGAGAACACAACACTCTCTTATAAGTACAAGTACACACAAAAGACCTACTGTACTCCCTAAAACACACCCTGTTGGATGGGAGGTGTCTAAACATGTATGCCAAAATTATAATAGTTGCCCACTAAATTAGAGGCTTATTTAAAAAAAATAAAAAATCACTGTGTTGTCTTTTCTTCCTCTTGCCAAGACATGCTGCCGCACACATGGCCAACTACTATATTTAAGATTTTATACAAATAATAATATTGCCTGTCCAGTAAAGACCAAATACAAGGGACAAAAGCACTGGGACTGGGAGTTCTGATGGGTATGGAGAGGCTGATTCACCAAGAGAAAAACAAAAATGATGGTTTACAAGTAAAAGAGAAAGATAAAACTAACACAAGAAGTTATAGGCTTCTGAATGATGTTTGAGAGGAAACGTCCTCTGCAGTTGACAATTGTTCATAAACTGCATAAACTAACACAATGGACCAAAGGATAAGCTCTGGTAAGGACCGGCAGAGGGCCAGATGAGGACTGGATGAGGACCAGATGGGGACTGGAAGAAGACCGGCAGACGACTGGATGTGTGCCGCATGAAGACCAGATGAGGATTGAATGAGGACCGGATGTGGACCATATGAAACCTGAATGAGGACCGTATGAGGACTGAATGAGGAACGGATGTAGACTGCATGAAGACAGGATGAGGACTGCATGAGGACCAGATGAGAACTAAATGAGGACTGGATGTAGACCATATGAGGACTGGAGGAGAACTGGATGAGAACTGGATATAGACTGTATTAAGTTAAGATGAGGACTGGATGAGGACCGGATGAGGACCGAATGAGGACCGTATGGGTCTGTCAAAGTGACCCTCAATGTTTAAAGGGCCGGTGACAGACTCTGGGCTCCCCTTACACTCTCATGTTTATACCACAGACGCTTTATTCCCTCACAAAGAGAAGAGGCGCTAAAAGGCCAATAGATCAGGGATTCATTTTTCACTCCCAGGAACAGCAGCCAGAAAAGACTTAACAGCTTAAAACCAGCCTGGACCAGGGATAAATACCGTATACGTTGAGCTAACTAACAGCTCTCTATACCACCAGCAGTCACCACAGATGCCAGAGTTTGTTTATCTTGGATGCCCCTCCTGACACTACCAGACAACTGATGTGACTGAAGCTAAACGGTGCCAAGGACATAACCACAGTATACATTTTATACTGAGAACTGAACTGATAACCCTCTCGTTGAAGGGTGAAGTCAACTGTGCCACTGTAACCCTAAGGTCCTATATAATGCATAGATAATTAACTTTTTTGAATACATCTTTAAACAAATAAATGTTGAAATATGGTGACTCCAGATTTCTTTATATAGAATATTTATGATCCAAGTGTGCCGGGGGTCCATAAAGGCTCTTTACAATTTTTAAATTTGATTACAAAAGCAAGTGATAAGATATCTTCATTAGATTTGTTCTATTGTACTCTGTGGTTATAAAAGTTTGTAATCAGATTGGGGTCTGCATGTTTGTGAGTTCCTCAGTCAATCATTTCCAGACCGTTGGATTGGATGGATCAGTTCTGTGGCACCACATTCAGCAGATCTCACACCTCTGGATTTCTTTCTATGGGGTTTTGTTAAAGATATCGTGTTTTGAACAAAGATACGGGACATTACTAAACTAAAGCAAATGCCATTGTAAACACTCATATGGCTCTTCTCCAGCGAGCATGCCAGTGTCTGTGTACACTGGTGTATGAATGTGTGTGTGAATGGGTCAGTTCATACTATATTTAGTAGTTTAACATCATAACACAGCATTATATTTGTATTTACTCTGTGTTGTAGTGTAATTCCTAGTTAGTTGTGCCTAGACAGACAGAGCTGACTCTCTAACCCTGCTCCTAACCGTAACCAAATCCTAACAATAATTTATAACCCTGCTCCTAAAGTTCCTGCTCCCATTCCTTTTTTATGATAGATTATTACTTAATTTTTTTTAGCATATTTGATACAATTCATTGTTAAACAAACGCTTTAAAAAAGTAACTGAATAAGGAACAAAAACAAAGCTAGAAATCAGCTGGTTGGACCTGAAAGTGACATCATCACTTTACAATCCCACTGTGAAAGACTTTAAAAACACAGCGGAGCATAGCCTAAATGTGGGTTAGGATTACTCAAACGTGCACCTAAAGTTAAAAATGATCAAAAATTATCTCATCACTTAAGTACTCTAGCCTCACAATCCCAGTACTAACCCCGGTGTTACCCACATTTGCAGCCTCCCCAGCCCAGAGAGGAGGGCCTTGGGGTGGGCTTGTCTGTTCCTGTCGGAGCTGAAAGGCCTGGGGCAGGGTCCACTTTCAGCGCATTCCTTCCTCTCGGCCGCATCAGGTTTCTCATGTGAATCCCACTCCTCTCCTCTTCCAACAATCTACAGGCCCTTCCTAGAACACTGGTCCCATCCAGACCATATGACAATGTGTGTGCTTTCGTTAGATTGTGTTGGGTCATAGCGCTCGGCTCCCTTCGCTCCCTGGTCGCTCCCTGGTCGCTCTAAATGATAAATATTTGTGTCTATTTTGGCCTTGTGTTACATAAGAGGATCAGATTTGGTTTAATGACCGCTGAATGTTTCCACTTTGCATTTAGGCAGCAAAAGGAAAAGCATATCCATCTGCAAGTGGTGTTTCTGGTTTCAAATGTAATTTTCTAAGATAAATATTGAAAGTTGTCAACATTGTTAGAAGATTTCAAGTTCAAGACATTATAAACTTGGAAGACACATTTGGAAATCTATTCATCTGTAATGCTTTAATTCAAACTTTGCGCTACAGTGAGTTCATTATTCATACGTATTCTTCAGCACTTGTGACTCAGTCCGACCACTGCCCCGTCTGCAGATATCAGCGTTTTTCAGATTCTAGGAAGTGATGATGTCATACTCCCAGATGGGGGGCACGACACAGATTTTCCTATTGATAATATCGTGTTTTGCCATGGCATAACTCAAAGATAAATTCACAGATGTTGAACCTATTGATTTGTTTCAGTGATTAAACTCAAGAACTCACTGTATTACAAAATATATCTGCATTTTAACAATATTGATTTTATCTGCCCCCATATGTACTAAATATTATTGACCTATAGAATGTGTGATGTCATCTGAAACTCACCAATAACTGAATAGCATTTATCCTTGGTTTTAACATGTTTGTAATGTTTGTAATAACCCACTCTACATGACGCTGGGGTTTATATTTCACTATTTTCTCTCTAAATTAAGATATGTACATTGATAACAGTCCAATCCAATGACTGTTTTCCTCGAGGTCGCTCCCACTAGCCTTAGGAACAGGTTGATTGATTGACAGCCGCCCCTGTCGAAACCAGTGGTGCGGGCGGGAGGGGGCGTGTACCTTCAACAGCCTCGCTCCTGATTGGCTCTTTGGTTTCGCATGCAGATTTCCAAATAGGAGCGAAGGTTGCAGGTTAGGCGCTATAACTGCTATCCTCGATGAGCTTCATTTGGTCGTAATCAAACGCTATGGGTGCGTCACATTACCTTAGTCCACGTCTTTACGGTCTTGCTATTTATTCCCCACTTACCTTTCGCATTCTGAGCATCCTAAACAACAACTAGCATGCTAACAGCGCGATTCCTGCTTTCTGGAGAGTAAAGCGCTTCATTATTTGATGCAGAAAGCATTTTCGCTATGACCCGCAGTGCCGCTCTGGTCCAGTGGCCACAAGTATTCCGAATAATTCCAAGTAAAGAGAGGAGCTCAGACTGCAGGCGGTGGAGTGCAGTGGTGCTGGCAGAGGTGGTGCTGGCAGAGAAAGAAATAAATACAATCCAAATACAATCCATTATAATTTGTCTTCGAAATGCAACAGCAATTTGAATGACGCAATTATGAAATACAAAGGCTGCTATTTTTGAAGTGCCGTCATTTCAAGTCTCCGGTTTTATTCTACATCAAAACTGTAGCACCCTGTAGTTTAGATCTGTACAAACATGTTCTGAAATGTGATTCTTGTATTAATTTGTCAGTTCAGATTTCATTTCTGGGCACGTTTAATTGTGAACCTTGAACACAATCCTATTATATAAAGCATAAATCAAACATCTAATCATAAATCACAAATTAGATATTTTCCTCAAATCGTTCAGCCCTAGTTTAAATGTTTTTGTTTTGATGACCCAGTAGCTAATCCGATGTTAGCTTGTCTGCTCTCCGCATATTTCGATGTAGGCCGTTTAGTGCTATGTGCGTGTGTGTGTGTCTTCAAATCACAGGAGGATCTGATAGTGCCCCTCTCTCCAGCGCTCACATTGCTGTAACCTAAGCCTCACAAAGCAGTCCGCACAGGCCTGTTTATGGAAGACGATCGGCCTTCTCACGTTCTAGACAGGTTCCAACCGGTCACCTCCGCTGCTCCTTCTCTGTTCTCTTTGTGTGAGCTTGGGGCTGCTTCATTTCACTGCAAAGCTGTTTTTATTGAACTAGTTTATGAGAAAGATAAAAATGGGTAAGAACTTTGATGACAGGATCTTTGGGAAGAGGCCTAAAACACACAAAACCCCGAGTCGCCATGGCAGTAACCCAATATATGAATGTGTGCACCTGAGTTTGATCCTTAAAGGTTCAAACTCAGCTTTCAGAAAAGGGCAAGGCACTGTCACTGCAACCACTAAAGTTTTAAATGACGTTTTCACAGCCCTTGATGACAAACAAGATTGTGTAGCTCTGTTTATTGATTTAAAAGCTTTGATTCACAAGATCATAAAATCCTCCTGAAACGCCTGAAGCTTATTGGATCTCAAACAGAACTCAGGCAGTAGTAGCCGATGGGTTTAAATCAAATATTTTAGGAAAAGGAGTGCCCCAAGGCTCAATTTTGGGCCCCCTACTTTTTACTGTATTTATTAGTTCTGTTACTTGCAATTTATGAGAAAGAAAAAGAGAGAGAATAATAATATTTATGCAATGTGCAAGCTATAAATTTGTACTCTAAATGATAGATTGTTTGAAAGAGTCACCACCTATAAATATGTTGGGGTTTGGCTTGAAGAACTTATCCTTATCCTAAAAAAAGAAAAAAACATATCTCAGAATTATGTAACAGTTTAAAGAGAACAACACTGTATAAAATTGGGTATTTATAAGGGATTACAACGATAGACTGAATATCTTTGATACGGGAACATTTGATACAAGATCACATGATGGATGTATGGTATAACTCTAAGGACTAGCTGCACCAGAACTGAGATGGGAAAAAATGGCATTTCAAGGACACACAAAATGTGATACTTTGGTACCACAAATGCAGTTTAATAATCAGGTGACAAAGTTGTATACTCACACCTGCTCCTGTTTCTAATGCTTTGAATGGACTTATTATGTGTTTTTGTTTGTTTTTTGTTTGCATTTTTCTCTGTATTTGAGAGTCTGAATGCACTCATTGGGCCCTGTATAAATAAACATAAAAAACATAATTTTTTTGGCTTGTATCAAGGGGATTGGTATTAAACTAATCTAATTAATCTATATATATATATTGCTCTAAAATGTCTTAGAAAAACATGGAAGCTAGTTATCTCTCCTCCTGTCGGGTCTGTAACTTCACCTGGTGCTGTAGTAGTAGGAGGCTAGTAGTAATAGTAGTAGTAGTATTAGTAGTAGTAATAACAGCAGTAAAATGTATAAATCAAGCATTCTTTAGATGCTGGCGACACTGAAAGTGTCAATATTCAATACTCCAAATACTCCGAAGTTTGATTTTACTCAGTCTACTACTCTCAGTGTTGGAAAGTAATGGAATGCATGTATCGAAAATACTCATTTGATGGTATTCAGATTATAGTCACTTTTCTAAAATTAAAGTAAAACATTGTGGTACCTGATCACACAATTTAGGCATCAAACCTCTTTGTTTTAGTAAAGAAAAGACAACACAGCTCTCATGAGTGACTTTTCTTCAGTTATATATGAAGAACAAACAATGCAACAAACAAAGTTGTTTTTTTATATCCTTTGTCATGTTTTTTACACTATAATATAGTGCAACTTGGTGTAAAAGTATTTTAAGTATTCAGGATACAGTACTCCATGTAACAGAATGCATTACAAAATACATTTTAATATATGTATTCAGTATTCTGTAACTAAATACATTTTCAAAGTATTCTTCCCATCACTGACTTCTGTTACTACAACGACCAGAGCATCACCATAATAGCACTACATAAGTATCCCTATACTTTCTGTGACCTGTCTCAAACTGCTCATAAACTCACTGATGGTTCTGAAGCAGCAGAATCAGCAGCCTCCTCAGTTTGGACATGGGGAGGAGATATGACATACATAGAGGTAATTACATCTCTGTTACCTAGCAACTATAATGTTAACAAGCCAAAAAATTACACAATAGTTTTGATTTGACTAAGAAAAATAAATGACACCTTTATTTTGTTAAATGAAGGTTTAAATTGCCAAGAATATGTCGTCCTTGTATTGGATGGAATTTTCCATGTTGATGACATACATAGAGGTGTTCTGTTTTGAATCTCAGAAGTACTTCCTGTATTTTTTAACTTTTCTTCTCAACTTCTCCTCCTTGAACTGCCACTTAACTGATGTAAAACTATGATTAATAATGAAAACCTGTCATATATATCAGTAAACAGTTTCTAGCACCCTGCTCCTCTGTTTTTGGCTGGATGTTCATGCTAACGCTGCACTTGCTGAATCCCATTTCCTCTATTTTTGTGCAGGCCCGAGATGAGGACCTTCAGAGTGAGCGCTCCCCACAGCCCCCCCACTCCGAGGACTCGCCCAGACTGGTGCTGAAGACCCCCAGCTCCGCACGAGTAAGTCCCTGTACCGTCAATGTGCCTTTGAGGACTGCCTGCTAACGCTAACGCTCCCACAGTCCTATCGCCATATCACCATAACACACAGATAGCATTACACTCTGGAACTGCACTGACACTTACACAGTTACAGGAACAGGAGGATGGCCAAAGTTTGATCAAGTTGTAGAACCGGATTGTTTATAAACAGGCAGAAATGAATCTACAGTTTTGGAAGGAAATGCGTTCCGGCAAAGATTGAACCCACAACCTTAGGGTCAGTGGGTCGATCGCTTAACCAACTGAGCTACTGCCAGTCCACTTGATTTGTACTGTCTTTAAAACGTCAAAAACAGAACTAGTCTATTTCAAACAGTTTGCAGTGGTCCAAAGTTATTCCTTACTGATCTTATGCATTCAGAACATCCTAATCATTCACCCTGATGAGTTTATAAGAGCTTTTCACAACTAAGAGACCAGTGCAGAGTTTTGGCATCGCTGTACAGCTAACAACTGCAAATAAAACACTTTAATCTTCATTCTTTCAGTTCCAAACCGATTCTGATACTAAAGCTTAAAGTATCTGCCGATGTCCGATATCAACCGATACCAGAGACTGAAAACTGATCCAAATGTGTCATGTAGCTGTTATTTATCTTAAGTAACTACCAAACAACTTTGTAAAAATTAAAATAAAACACTGTGAAGACCAACTCAGAAAAATAATAATAATAATACATCATTTTATATGTCCATTCAGGATATCGGCAGAATTTTCAATATCGGCGCTGATATCTGATAAGAGTATTGGATCGGTGCATCTCTGTTTGTAATTAGAAGCAGACACACACTGCAGACTTATTTTGACCTCAAGAGCTGCTCTTAAATATATCTGTACCCTGATATGTTCTGGTATAACGATGAAATGGTTGTTTCATTGTAATGTTTATAAGTTTGCATAATTTCTTTGTAAAGCCTGGAAGAAGCGGCAGATGAGTTTATTTAAATCTATTAGTCTATTGTATTATTACATGTTTCTGGCAATTGGCCTATTGTATTTTGTTAATGTTGTCTTCATAAGCCTATTAAATGACTCAGCATTTTTTTAATGCAAGACACTATAAGAAAATAGGTTAAAATAAAATCAAATCAAAAATATATATTGGGGATGATTACAATAAACATATTTGTTTATTTTTACTCATAAAACACCAAATTATAACATAACAAATTACAAATGTACAAAGTATTTTAAGATATGACATTTCAGTGATACTTCTAGAAATGATGGTACCACCCTAAAAGTCTGGACACAGCCCTGTACAACCCTGAGCTGGAGTAAAGGGTTAGAGACGTCACTCCAGGCTTAATATTGTATTTTTATTGGGGTTGGTCTCTATGGTAACATGCCCCGCCTGAACCTATAACCACGCCACACTGTAGTACTGCTTTACATACACCTGGGTGAGTTTTTCCGATAAAGAGACACTTATCCAGGCTCAACTCACACAGCTTCGTATTACGCTGTCTCATATTGTGTACATATAAAGTAGTGTTGTCACAATACTACGATTTCTAACTCACTTTTATCTTAAGGAGTTGACTCAATACTCAATACCGATTACAGATAACAAATGCTTTTTTTTCGTAATAGCATGTAGTTTTCTTATGCAAAATAATAGTACTTTCTTTATCTTAACATGAGGTCTTATGTTTGTTCAAAATCAGACTAAAACTGTTCAGGAAAGCTCAAATGATGTCCTATTTCAGCAATGTGATTTTTTAAAGTATCGATATGTGGTCAAATGAGTATATAGTTTCTATATTAGTTTCAGTGTCGATTACTATTTGATTATTGATACTTTTGGAAAAACCTAATATAAAGATAATTTAACCCATTTACACATGGCCACCTGGCCTACCATGATACAGTGGAGAAGTACCTGCTGGTTGGCACATTACATTATTATAACCAGGGGAGTCGACACGCAGGGTCTGTTGGGGCCTAGTATTGGACCCTCTTCCTAGTAATTTATATAAGAGTTGGCCCATGTGAGACTTCTTACCCCAGGCCCCCAAAATTTCTGTCGACGGGCATGATTATTACTATATTGTGTAGGTGGGATGGGCGATGCCACAATTATGATACGATAACAAGTACTTTGGGGGTGAACATTTTTTGATGCCAATTCTAGTCTTATGTGCGATGCCTTTTCAATAAACATATACAAAAGGCTTTGAAATAGGCTCTAAGGGCTTAACACAAAACAATAAAGAAATGGCCCTAACTTGCGGGCGGCAGTAGCTCAGTTTATTGAGTTCGTCCACTGATCTGAAGGTTGGCGGGTCGAATCCTGCTCTCGATATAAACATCATTGGTAGAGCGCAATGATGAGTGATAGATTGGTTGACCCACAGGTGGTGTGATTCCAGCTCCACAGATGAATACCGTCGACATTTAAAGCACCTTGCCCTCATTGCCTGTGCACACTGGTGTATGAATGTGTGTGTCATTGGGGGAGTGGTTCCTTGATGCAAAGCTCTTTGACTGCCTTCAAGGTGGAAAATCTCTATATAAAATTATGACCATTTTATGTTAGCCTTAAAATGTGAATGTTAATTAGCATATATAATTGTATTATGTAATTGTATTACAGTATCAATAGCATTGAGATATAAATACTTTGATATCAGTACTAGCTTCGTGTTACTAGCAAAAAAGTTGATTATTCATCATAATCTTACATTTAAATTACTATCACCAACAACTATATTTGCTTTAGATATGCTGGTATCACACTGAACCAATTATTCAACATTTATGGCTCAAGGTGCATTAAGTAACTTTTCTGGTGAAGTATCAGAATCTACAATTTTGGAAGTAAATGTGTCCCCATCAAAGATTGGCCTTAGGGTCAGTGTGTCGGCTGCTCAAACAACTGATACTACCAGTTCCTCAAAGGCACTGTACCTGATTTGTACTGTCTTAAAAACATGAAAAACAGAACAAGATCATTTTAAACAGTTTGCAGTGGTTCAAAGTTATTTCCCACTTACCTTATGCATTCTGAGTATCCTAATTATTCACCATGATGAGTTTATAAGCACGACAGAGACCAGTGCATCTTCCAATAAAACATTTTATATTTAGATACAGACCGTGCAGAGCAGGCTCAAGACCTGCTTATACAATATATCTGTACTGGGGCAAATTATTGTTGCTGGCATCACAATCAACAACACAGTCTTATTAAACACCTGTGACTAAAGGAGGACTATGTAACTTTTATGGTGACGTATCGGTCACTTGCTTGTCTCCATAGAAAAAACATTCTTGTCCCCCTAAGAGTAAGAATGTATTTTGAGGGTGCTTTAGAGTTACATCTCTACTTAAATAAAGCAAAGCAATGTATCTCCATGACGGACCTTCCACTAGAAAAGTTACGTAGTTATGCCCATTTAAACCTAGGTGACTGTTGAATCTAACTGTATAAGCCTGTTCCACTTCCCCATGTGACCCGGCGCAGTCTCTGTCCCCTGTGTCACAGGCCTGTGATTGGTGCAAACACGTGCGCTACACCAAAGAGTACCTGGACTTCGGCTCGGGTGAAGAACGCCTCCAGTTCTGCTCCACAAAGTGCCTCAACCAGTACAAGATGGACGTCTTCTACAGGGAGGCCCGGGCTGCTCTCTCCACAGGTAGCATCACCTTCTCTCTGCTCAACCATGTTCATTTTGACAAGAATTTTTAAAGGGCCTACGACAGATTGGGCCGACAATTTTACGAGAACAGAGTTAAAGGTGATATTTTACGCATGTGAACTTTTAGTTATGTTGGAAAGTTATTACATCCTCAAAAACATACCTGGAGCTGTGTCTTGTTTCATTCACACATGTTTGAGTAACCCTTTTTTATTAGTCTGTCTACCTCTCCAAAGCTCAAAATGCTCCATTCCACCTTGTGATGTCATTAAGTGGTAGTTTTAAAGTTAATAGCAATTTTTAGCCTCAGTTGGACTGATTTACTTTTCAATACTCGAGAATAACCTTAAGTCCTTGCCTTAAAAATAGTTTTGCCTTTTGTTCAGAGAGATTACCACAGAAAGTCAATCATCTGATGGTGCAAAGATCAGTGAAAACGATACAATGAGGCTAAAACAGTAGCTATAGCTTCAAAGTTTGGCAGTTTCAGGGCTGAAAATGAAAACGATTCACATGATTGTAGTGAAGGCATAGGTAGTTTAAAAACACAGGGGAGTTTCCTGTATTGCCACTTAATGACATCACAAGAAGGAACAAAGTGTTTTTCGTTTTGGAGAAGCAAAAAAAAAAGCCTAAGAATGCAAGTGCTGCTCTCTGCAGCTGCTCTCAGACTATTTGGCTGCACAGATTGCAGAACCTTTTTTTCTTTATTCTAACATTTTAAAAACTTGAAGCATTTTTTGCACATTGATGCAACACATTGATATATTTAAAGAACACATATGCAAAATTGCTTTTTTTTTTTTTTTTTTTTTTTTTTTTTTTTTTTTTTTAAACATTTTAACCATGTTATAAAGTTGTCTTCTGATCAAAAACATACCCATGGTTGTATTATGCTTCATTCACACTTGTTTAATTAATCTACTAATCCAATGTCGTGTTTCATTTGCATTTTGCCAGTTTAGTCATGGATAAAACTTCGCACTTCCTCTACTCTGTTTTTAAGCCCATAAACCATCACTGCACTCATTCAAACACATGGCTCTATTAGCATTGCACTCACAGGGGTAAGGACTCATTTTGTTTACTTTATAAATGTTAATTCCAGTTCCAGACAGCAGAGGGAGCTCTGACGCCTAAATGCCTCATTAGAAACAAAGGTGTACTTTATAAAGTATATTTTCCAAATGCTTTATTTTGAGTTAGAAAATGTGAAATACTTATCCCAAGGTGACTAAAAGCAGGTTTAAACGGGTTTTAAAGCCATGTCACGTGTGTTTGTCAAATGTGTACCTTGAATGACAATAAAAGTATCTATCTGTCTTTTAATCTATCTAGGTACGAACTCTGAGTCCAGTCCGGGCCGGAGTAGTGGCAGCCAGGAGGGACAATCTTCTGAGGGCAAAAACAGCACTCCCCAAAAGCTCCTCACTCCTGAATCTTGGACCAGTAGTAACGGCGAGACTAGACATTGCAAATCATCCCCCAAAATCAACGCGGCCAGTGAATCTCCACCGGAACCGAAGCCATCCGGATCCAGAATATTGGACCGACCTACTCCGCCCCAACCGCCCGGTCCCCCCTCAGCCATAGCCGCGTCCCCCCACCCCATACCCGCCCTGCACCCTCCTCATCCCCCATCCCGCCCGATGCTAGACCACCCCCACACCCCCCCGATGCCCATGCCGTTCATCCGACCTCCCCTGCACGCTCAGGGGCTAAAGAGTCCGCTAACCACCGTCCCGAGACACCCAGGACCACCCTCCAGTCCCATCCATAGACCCCCGCACTCACCCCACCTGCAACCCCCTACTCCCGCTGCCGCAATGAATCCGCCCGGCCTCATGCATCCCTTTCCCGGAGCGTACTTCCCAGGACTGCATTCTCCGCCTCTTAACATGCTACCACGAGGTCCAGTTCCTCCGGTAGCACCCGTCCCGATGCCTCCCATGATGAATTACGGAATACCGTCTTTTAGCCCGCTACTGCCACAACCGACGGTCCTCGTTCCGTATCCAGTTATAGTTCCCCTTCCGGTTCCTATTCCTATACCGATCCCAATTCCACTCAAATCAAACCAGGAACGTTCTTTGAGTCACAGCGGCGTGATCCAACCAGTTCCCGAAGGTTTAGATAGATCGAGATTCCGAGCAAGGCCGCAGTCACCAGAGGAAAACAGCAGTCCGGTAGGCGATAAACTAGCTGGTTCTCGGGATTCACCTTCACCGAACGTCAACGCAAAAGATTGGGTGAAGTCCGAAAGATCATTCCCGTCACCATCTTCAACGCCCAATAGCGAAATCTCCTCTCCGGGTTCGGAAAATCTAGATTATAAGCAGTCTACGGAAAGGCATGTAATTCAAAGGGTGCTGCATAGGACCCAAGTTAAGGTAGAGCCAAGTGCCAATGGTGTGGTTGATTTGTCAGCGCTTGGGGAGGTGGGAGTTAGACCAGGAAATATCATCAGATCCGTTTCGCAGTCTCCACCCCCGGACAAAATCTATCACCTTAAAGACCCCAACTGTAGTCCAAAACATGCTGGTCAACTGTATGAAACTGCACAGTTGAAATCAAATGAAAGTGCTACAAACGGTATGGCCAAATCACCAAATAGGTCTAACTCACCATTACCTATTAGCCCAGAAGAAGTCAAAGAAAATAAATGCCAAAACGTGGAACCCCAAACCGAGGAACCAGTCGTAGGTGATGTTGGAGAAGACCCCCACATCCCAGATGAGGATCACGCCTATGCCCTGCCAACAACGCCAAAGTCCAGCGGGACCATAACGCCGACACCTACCGCGACTACCACGGCTACCACGGTTACCACGGCAACCCCGCTCCTCCTGCCCAAGCTCAGGGACAAGGGCAGCCTGAGGACAGCAGCCGCAGCGCCTCCCACTGGTGGGGACATGGAGCCCGCGCTGAAAAGGAGGTGTCTACGCCTCCGGGAGCAGAACAAGTAAAAGGACAGAGGTGAGAGAGGGAGTGTGGGGTTGTAGGGAAGGGGGTGTTGATGCTGTTACTGTGTAACTATGTTGTGCTCATATACAATGATAACAGACATGTTAAGGCTTTTTGATCTTTGATTTTTTGGCAACTCATTTGCCCAGTCAAGGCTGTATTAATAGTGATTCATGCATGTTTGCATAATCTTTATTCTCCATGTTAACAGTCAACATGCCACTGTTTTGAAAATTCCCATTTCCCGCATGCGTGCCATGTTCTTACTCCCCTCACAGTCCATGTTCTTACCCCCCCACACATGTCATGTTTTTACCTCCCGTTTATGCCATGTTCTTACCTGCCATACATGCCATGTTCTTACCCCCATACATGCCATGTTCTTACCCCACATATGTGCCATGTTCTTACCCTCTACACGTACCTTGTTCTTACCCCTCACACATACCATGTTCATACCCCTCACACATGCCATGTTCTTACCCCCATACCCATGTTCACACATGTCATGTTCTTACCCCCTATACATGCCATGTTCTTACCCCCACAGGTATATTCTTACACTCTCATGTTCTTACCCTTCCACATACCATGCCATGTTCTTACCTCCCATACGTGCCATATTCTTACACTCTACACGTACCTTGTTCTTACCCTTCACACATACCATGTTCTTACCCCTCATACATGCCATGTTCTTACCCCCATACGTGCCATGTTCTTACCCCACATATATGTCATGTTCTTACCCCCTATACATGCCATGTTCTTACCTCCCATACGTGCCATATTCTTACACTCTACCATGTTCACCCCTCACCTGCCATGTTCTTACCCCTCACACATACCATGTTCTTACCCCTCATACATGCCATGTTCTTACCCTGTTCTTACCTTGTTCTTACCCTCACACATGCCATGTTCTTACCCTCTACACGTACCTTGTTCTTACCCTTCACACATACCATGTTCTTACCCCTCACACATGCCATGTTCTTACCCCTCGCACATGCCATGTTCATACCCCTCACACATGCCATGTTCTTACCCCTCACACATGCCATGTTCTTACCCCTCACACATGCCATGTTCTTACCCCTCACACATGCCATGTTCTTACCCCTCACACATACCATGTTCTTACCCCTTACACATACCATGTTCTTACCCCTCACACATGCCATGTTCTTACCCCTCGCACATGCCATGTTCTTACCCCTCGCACATGCCATGTTCTTACCCCTCACACATGCCATGTTCTTACCCCTCGCACATGCCATGTTCTTGCATGATCTTTATGGTCCAGCAGAGAGGCACTTTGTCGTGATGAGGCACAGTCCGGACCTGACAAAAGCCTAATCTTTAAATGAGAGGTTTTCCTTCCAAAGCAATAAACTTAAGCATTTCATTAGCCTCCATAATTGCCCAGGTCATTTTTCAAGTTAAGTGGAAATAGAAAATTAAACGTCTTCAAGATGACTGGGGTGGTTTGTATTTTATTGACTGTAGAAATCTTCTTGATTCTGGAGAATGAGACAAAAAACTCATTTGTGCTAAAACATGATCATGCTATGAGTTCAGTGATTTAAAATACTTGTCTAAAATTGTGCCAAAATAAAGAATAATCTTTCATGATTACCCCAATTAAAATTCGATGTGTTTTGCAAAGATGAAACAGTTTTTTAAGGAACTGTTTGACTGTTCCATCTTCCAAGGACATTGTCTTAACTACTGAGCCACGGTTATTATTATTGAGCAGAAGCCATGAACACAAATTCACAAATGTGCACAATGCTATCTTTATTCCAAGATAATTTTTTATTGCAATCAGGATAAATTTCAAGTTAAAAAAATATATATTTAAGTTCACAAGATTTTTCAGATTGTGTTCACACTAATGTAGGTGTGGTTTTGTTCTCTTCTAGTCCTGGTTTAGTCCTGGTTTAGTCCTGGTTTAGTCCTGGTTCAGTCCTGGTTTAGTCCAGCTTTAGTCCTGGGTTAGTCCTGGTGTAGTCTAAGGTTTAGTTCCGGGGTTAGTTCAAATGCTGATGTGGCGTATGCATGTGTGAACACGGTAGTTCTTATTCTGTGGTTCTGGTTTTTCTCAAATCTCGTGAACTTCTTTTGGTGCTCAAGAATTTTTGGGGTCACTTAAACCTGCCCTCATCCTTTTGTAATCATCTTCTCCCTGGTTTGTTTCTATTTGTACAGATAATACCTTGTCCAAAGTCTTAGTGTCGCTGTAAATACTGTTTGTTCAGTCCTGGTTATAATTTAGATTTATTTCATTTAAATATCAAGTTTGAAAAGAAATGATACAAGGTTTTACGTTCTAGACTTTGATGATGTCGTAGTTTCATGGAGGACAGGTCAGTGTTTTATTGCCAGCTCACTGTTACTAGACAGCGAGCTGCGGGTGGATGTCACTGACATGGTAAAAACTTTACAAATAAGGTGAATACCCCCGAGCACGCTTCTGTGCCTATAAATGTAGGTCATTTTGTCTCAATGCTAACGCCAACACTAACTTTCAAGGCATATTGCAGATTAAAATAACACCACAAGCACATATAAAAAACATTGGGTAGACTTTACTTTGAATTTGAACTGGTACATTTTATATTAAGCATAAGAGAAACAGTGATCTAGCAAGCTTGTTTCAGTGATTACATTGAACTTTACTATGAAATATCCAAAAGATAAATTCACAGATGTTGAAATTGATCTTTTTCTTTTACATTAGACCCAAGAACTCATGGTATTACAACATAAAGCTTCATTTTATCAATATACATTTTAGCTTCCCCTCATCTTTTTAAAATATGACTGGCCTATAGAATGTAGTGATATCATCTGACATCCAGCATATACCTCACTGTTTATATTTCTTTACTGTTTATTATGTTCATTCAACAAAGTAAATCCATGTTTTGAGTCTTTTTCTTCCTCGGTCTAGAGTCCAGATGACATAAGTCCGTTGTAATCCGCTCTCTGAGCTGGAGTGCTTTCCCCGGGACTCTCCACTGCTCCAGTCAGGGCCAGTGAGGCACTTTTTCCACCTCCATGTTGGAAACCTGATCTGGGCCAGACCCGGCTGTACTCTCCAACCACAGGCAGAGTGTCACATGACGCCCACCGCAAACCCGATCACACTCAGAGCGGAGAAAGTTGTGGAGACGAGCACTTTTGTCCTGAAATACAATCACGATGGCAGGGTTAGCGTTTGAGGTACACGACCAGCCAAGTCTGTCACAATCAACAAAATCTACAATATTGTTAAAAAAAATGAACTGCAATAAATAAACAGCAGAATTAAACTGTTTAGTCGTTAGTTTGCGTCTGTAATGAGTCATAGAAGTTATTCATTCCACCTTTTATGGCAAAAATCCCAGTAGTGCAAAAAAAATGTACACGTGAAAAATGCTAAACCCCCAAAAAATATTGTTCCAGTTTCAAATACTGAACGATAAGTGGATATAGTGATAGTCATCATAGGTCTAATACCAGTCAAAACACACCTGCTTTTTCAGTGTTTTTATACACACAGAAGACATCAAATACATGACGCAAGATGTATGGATTTATATAACGAAGAAAACAAGTGAAATAACTCAAACCCTTTGCTTTGTCAACAGCTCTGCAAACCCCTGACCTTCTCTCAAAGATCTTTTTCATAAATTCACGTGAAATGGTTTCCACTTCACAGCTGTCCCGCATCAGGGTCACGAAATACCAAACGTGCAAAACACTGATCAAAGCAAAGAGTGACTATTTTTAAAAATCAAAAACAAGTCTGGAGTTTTGCTGAGTTCATTTTTAGTTTACTTCTTTCCACATGTGTCAGAATTTACAGAGGAAATAATCACGGAAATAAAGAAGAAACATAAGTGTGTCTAAACTTTTGACTGGCCGTGTACATAAATTCTATAAATGGAAGTGTACAGAATAATGAGGATGTACTGTACAAATTCGGGGTGGGCAGTATTTTGGTTCCAGTATTGGTATTGGCCCAGATGATACAGATTTGTTGATATCGTATCAGCCAATATCGATACTCGCCACCAATAATAAGCTATGTCTGAACATCCACGCTACTCTCTACTTAGGGCGCTATTTAGGGCTCATGCTGTTTTTAGTGGTGCCTAAATGTGCAGTTTTTCACTACAGGTGAAAACGTAGTGCACTCAAAATTTCCCACAATGCACCTTGTAAAGTAGTGTCCATAACATAACGCATTGTGAGAGTCGGAAAAACAACACGACTGAATGAAGCAGATTGATGTAGTATCTCACTGCTAGAGCTGCTAGAGTTAGCCACTTAACTTAGCTCGAGCTGTTAACAGAGCGATAATTTCCACATCTCAGATAAAAACATGAATAATCCAATCCGTTTACATGTGATCCAGCTTGACAAAAACATGTACGGTTATTATTAGTCCATAAATACTTGTCAAGTTTAGCCTTTAGACTTTTTTTCACCCGGACACCAGAGTCACATGACCTGAAAGTAGTGAGCTGTCGATCTGTGAATGAGAGCAGGGCTGTGAGGGGTTATGGGGCTTGGAGGGGCGACATTCAGGCACAGCCATAAACAACTTGACCTTGTATGATGTTGCTTTTGTCATTAAAAATAATCTGCATTACATGATTTTACATACAGTTTGCAAGCATCTGGTCCATCCCTCTGCGCCTAATCAAATCTCCCCAAACTGTGTGCACCAAACAGGCCGCTATGCAAACAAAGCATCGTGTCTGTCAGCGTGTGGCCAGCCCTTAGTCTTTCAAAGTGACTTTCTCCCCCGTCCCCTCGTTGTAACTCGAGAGCCCAGCGGAGAGGCAGGTTTCGGGGATGCTCGGCCTTTGGCGCCGTGCTGTTTAGTGACCACACATACACTGGAAGAGCTGTGAGAAACAAAGTCTTATGGAGGCACCAGTGAACCTTAGAACCTGTGTGAAGTGTGGATGTCTAGACTGTAGTGTGTCATGATATTAACATTTCAAACTCGATTTCGATACTAAGGAAAAGACCCGATACTCGATACGGACAGTGGCAGTACTTTCTTTTCTATTCCCATTTGGCCTTATATGTGCGTTAGTCTATGTGTCTTATACTTGTGAAACATACAGAGAGACATCATTATAAACAGATTCAGTTTCATTTATGTCCTGTGAATGTGACTTTTTTAGTCTCGATACCTTCTCAAATGAGTGTCTAGTTTCGGTTTCAGTGGTCCAGAGTTATTCCTAGCATGCTAACAGCCCACTTCCTGGTTTTTGGATGATAAAACACTTTATAATTAGATGCAGACAGTACACAGCAGTCAGATTTGAGTCTAAGCTGCTTTTAAAATACATTTGTTGTACTGGATTAGGTGGAAAGCATTATCTCGGAGGTGTCGTTCAGTCTGTGGTGGTGTGGAGTGCTCAGTGGCTCAGTTGGTAGAACAGTTCCCCTCTGACCGTTCCATACTGTTGTACTGTGTCCTCGGGCAAGAAACTTTACCTATCTCAGCTCCACTGTCTGCGTACCCTGGTGTATGAAGGAGTGTGAACTGGATTAGTTGCATTTATTAAACTTTATTAAACCTTGAAATTCACTTGTTCCAAATTTAAACAGGCGCCTCTCTACAGATCTGACCTGTAACTTGGATTGATGGCCACCAGAAGCGACAGTAGCTCAGTTGGTGTGTTTGGCCCGATATGGCAGCCACCTTTCTTTCATTTAGTCTCCGGGCAGATGTGGAAGTTTTGTTTTTGTGTCATTTAAGTTTAAGATAAGATGAGATAAGCCTTTATTTATATCTCCAGATAGAAAATCTGTGTGAACATGCATCAAATGAGGACTGCCAGGTCTAGAAGAAGCATCAGGAAGTGAAAAAGTGTATTTACAATACTGGAATAATCAGATAATCCAATCGATCAAACACCTGGTGACACGTGTCAGTGAATCAGTGGATTTTTAGAGTAACTGTTGCATTTGGAATACGCTGTAAAATGGAATAATGTACTTTTCAGAGCTTTTTACCATGAATATTATGATTTAAAATGTGGAAATTATAACATAATGATCCACGGGTGTCGTAGATTATAAATATAAAGCAGACACAAGCACAAGTCTGATTTAACACTTTGTCGGCCATGTTACTTAGCTCTTTTATGAACAAACAACAAGAACTCAGATTACTCACATCGGATATAAGTGTTTGCATGACATTTGAATAAAAAATAATAATAATAATAATAATAATAATAATAATCTCATTATTCTACAAATCAGATTAAGATCAGATTTTTTCTCTGCCTATAAACCCTATGGTCCTGAAGTATTTCCCAGTACTGCCTAGTATTCATTTGTACACAGTTCTATTTGTTTTGTAATAAATCCTGCACTTTTGGATCCCCTCGCCTCCTCCTCCACCCTCCCTCTCCTCCTCCCCCCCTCCCTTTCTCTCTCTCCTCTCCTTCTCCTCCGTTCCTCTCCTGTTTCCCTTCACATACAGCCCAGTCTTCACTTGTACACAGCTCTTATTTGTTTTGTAATGAATCATGTACTCTCCCCTCTCCTCCTCCTCCCTCTCCCTTTTCCCTATATCTCCTTTCTCCCTTTCCTCTCTCCCTCCCTTGCCTCTCTTGATCCCTCCGTCTTCTCTCTCTCCCTTTCCTCTCCCTCTCGCCCTCTCTCTCCTCTCTCTGCTCCCCCTCTCCTTTCTCCTCTCCTTTCCTCTCTCTGTCCCTCCTTCTTTTTCTCTCTGTCCCACCCTCTGTCCCTCTCCTCTCTTTTTCTCTCACCCTCTTCTCTTTGTCCCTCCTCCTATCTCCTATCTCCTGTCTCTGTCCCTCCCTCTCTCCCTCTCCTCTCTCTGTCCCCCTTCTCTACCTGCCTCTTCTCTCCTCCTCCCTCCTTCTCTCCCTCTCCTCTCTGTGCCTCCCTCTCTCCCTCTCCTCTCTGTCCCTTCCTCCTCTCTCCTCTCTCTGTCCCTTCCTCCTCTCTCCTGTCTCTGTCCCTTCCTCCTCTCTCCTGTCTCTGTCCCTTCCTCCTCTCTCCTTTCTCTGTCCTTCCTCCTCTCTCCTCTCTCTGTCCCTCTCCTCTCTCTGTCCCTCCTCCTCTCTCTGTCCCTTCCTCCTCTCTCCTGTCTCTGTCCCTTCCTCCTCCTCCTTTCTCTGTCCTTCCTCCTATCTCCTCTCTCTGTCCTTCCTCCTTTCTCTGTCCCTCCTCCTCTCTCCTCTCTCTGTCCTTCCTCCTTTCTCTGTCCCTCCTCCTCTCTCTGTCCCTCCTCCTTTCTCTCCCTCTCCTCCTCTGTCCCTCCTCCTCTCCCTCTCTCTCTCCTCTCCCTCCCTTCCTCCTCTCTCCTCTCTCTCTGGCCTTCCTCCTCTCCCCTCTCTCTGTCCTTCCTCCTCTCTCCTCTCTCCCTCTCTCTCCTCCTCCTCCTCCCTGGTGCAGATGTTGTTTTCGACCCCGGGTCGTTTGCCCTCTCTGTCCCTCCTCCTCTCTCCTGTCTCTGTCCTTTTCCTCTCTCCCTCTCTCCCTCTTCTCCCTCTCTCTCCTCCTCCGTGGTGCAGATGTTGTTTCGACCCCGGGTCCCGTCTTTGCGTTTCTCTAAAGCTCTATGTTCCTGCTTTAGCGCTGGCAGAGTCCAAAAACAGTAATAGTTGTAATATTAGTTTGAAAAATAGTCTCAGAAGGGTGTGTTTAGGATGTAGACTCACTCTGGTCCTGCTTTAGGCTGTAGTTTAGGTTTAGTCTCCTCTCTCTCCCTTCATCTCTTTCCCTCTCTCTCCTTCCACCCTCTCCTCTCTCCCTCACTCTCCACCCTCTCCTCCTCAGCCCTCCATCCCTCCCTCCTTCTCTTTCCCTCCTTATCTTCTCTTATTATCTTATTATCCCTCTTATTTTCTCTCACTCTCTCCTATCTCCTCCCCTCTTCTTACTCTCTCTTCTCCCTACCTCCCACTCAAATCCTCTTATCCCACTCTCTCCTCTTCTCTCTTCTTCTCACCTCTCCCTCCCTTCTCCTATCTTTTTCCCTCCCTCTACTTCTCAGAGTCTCCTTCTCTGACTCTCTCTCCCCCTTCCTCTCCCCCCTCAATCCCTTCTTCTCCTCTCCCTCTACTTCCTCCCTCCCTCCCTCTCCTGTCTTTCTCCCTCTCTCTCACCCTCTACTCTCTACCTCCCACTCTCTCTCATCTCCTTCCCTCTCTGCCCTTCTCTCTCCTCTCCACATCCCTCTCTTCTCTAACCCTCCCTCTCCTTCGCTCTCCTCACACTATCCCCTCTATTCTGCCTCCTCCTCTCTCCCTTCCCCTTGCTCTTCTCTAACCCTCCCTCTCCTTCTCTCTCCTCTCACTATCCCCTCTATTCTGCCTCCCCTTTCTTTCTCCATCTCCCCCTTCCTTTCTCTCTTTCCTATCTCTTCCTCTCCTCGCTCACTTTTCTCTCCCCTTCTCTAATCCTCCCTCTCCTCCTCGCTTCCTTTCTCCTCCCTCTCTTTATTCCCCCTCTCCCTCCCTCTCTTTTCTCTCACTCTTCCTCTCTCCTCCCTCTCTCTTTCTCCTACCACTCTTCCTCTCTCCTCCCTTTCTTTTCTCCCCCCCCCTCCCTCCTGCCTTCTCTCTCTCTCTCTCCTCCTCTTCCCTCTCTTTTCTCTCCTGTCCTCTCTCCTCCTCTCTTTCTTTCTCCCTCTCCCCCTCCCTCTCTCTCTTTCTCTCCTCCTCTCTTCCTCCCTCTCTTTCTCCCCTCCCTCTCCCTCTCTCCTTCCTCTTTTCCTTTCTCCTCCCTCTCTTTTCTCTCCTCTCTCCTCCCTATCTTTTCTCCCCCTCTCCCTCCCTCTCCCTTCTTTCCCTCTCTCCTCCCTCCTCTCTTCCTCTCTTCTCTCTTCTCTCCTCTCTCTCTTTTCTCCCCCTCTCCCTCCCTCTCCCTCTCTTTTCTCTCCCTCTCCCCCTTCCTTCCTGTCTCCTCCCTCTCTTTTCTCCCCCTCTTCCTCTTTTTTCTCCCCCTCTTCTCTCCCTTTTTTTTCCCCCATCTCCCTCCCTCTCCCACTCTCTCCCTCCCTCTCTCCCTCTCCTCCTCTCTTCCCTCCTCTCTCCCTCTCCCTCTCTTTTCTCTCCTTCCTCTCTCCTCCCTCTCTCTCCCTCTCTTTTCCTCCCTCTCTCTCCTCCCTCTCTCTCTCTTCTCCTCCTCCCTCCTCCCTCTCTTTCCTCTCCCTCTCCCCCCTCTCCCTCCCTCTCTTCTCTCTCCTCCCTCTCTTCCTCCCTCCCTCCCTCTCTCTCTTTTCTCCCTCCTCTCCTCCCTCTCTCCCTCCCTCCTCCCTCCTCTTTCCTCTCCCTCTCCCTCTCTCACCCTCTCTTTTCTCCCCCTCTCCTCTCTTTTCTGTCCCTCCCTGCTCCCTCTCTCGCTCTCTCCTCCCTCTCTTCCTCTCTCCTCCCTCTCTTTTCTCTCCTTCTCTTCCTCTCTCCTCCCTCTCTTTTCTCTCCCTCTTCCTGTCTCCTCCCTCTCTTTTCTCCCCCCTGTCTCCTCCTCTCTCTTCCTGTCTCCTCCCTCTCCCTCCCTCTCTTCCTCTCTCCTCCCTCTCTTTTCTCTCCCTCTTCCTGTCTCCTCCCTCTCTTTTCTCCCCCTCTCCCTCCCTCTCTTCTTGTCTCCTCCCTCTCTTTTCTCCCCCTCTCCCTCCCTCTCTTCCTGTCTCCTCCCTCTCTTTTCTCCCCCTCTCCCTCCCTCTCTTCCTCTCTCCTCCCTCTCTTTTCTCTCCCTCTCCCTCCCTCTCTTCCTGTCTCCTCCCTCTCTTTTCTCCTCCTCTCCCTCCCTATCTTCCTCTCTCCTGCCTCTCTTTTCTCCCCCTCTCCCTCCCTCTCTCCAGATGTTGTTGCTATAGGGTACAACCCTCTTTGGCCCAAATCAAAGGGTCTCTGTATTCCCGCTTTAGCTGCGGTGGCTGCGTCCAAAAACATGTCGGAGCGCGGGCCTATCCTTAACACCGGAGCGGGATCTTTCCATGGCGGGATCGTGTTACCGCGGTTACGCTGTGCTCCGCGAATAATCCAGACTGCGACAAAGAGCGCTTAGATTTCCATTCCACATCAGGTGTCCAAGCAAAGGTCAAAGTTCAGGGACGGCGGAGTTTATTTTTTTTACAGTGGTAGTGAGCAGAGGTGAAATCACTCACTCAAATAATGGCTAACTCTAGTAGTGCTGGGACCATACTGAAAGGAGTAGAGTCGATACTCGATACCGATACTACAAGGATAATAAAAACACTCTTTATGTGTGTTATATGTGTGTAATCCTCAGAGTGCAGTAGGTTCATCGTGGTTCAGGGTGTGTACTAGTCTGTGTCTTATACTTGAAACATACAGAGACACATCATTATACACAGTGGGTTTAAAATTTGACAGAGGGGCCGCTGTTTGAAAGGCAAATTAAACAAGGTTTGCCCTTATCTATTTTAATATAATTTGGTCACATTCAGCATGTCGGCCCTAAACTCTAGTGGATAAACTGCATAATGAGTCCAGAGGTCGGTAGTTACATTTACTTGAGTAACTTTAAAAATAAACTGTACTTTGTGTAACAATATGAAATGATTTGAACATTTGTGTTTCTTGTAGCTCCTTTAGATATGATTTAGTTTGGCTCATTTTTGTCTGTTGGAAAAAAAGTAAATGATTTAATGTTTTGTCCTTCACATTCACTTCAAATTATAAATCAGATGTTACGTTACGACAATTACTCTTTAAGTTACTCTTACTTGAGTAATGCTTTTCTGAAATACTTTTTATTTTTACTTGAGTCATTTCGTGGATCACCATCGTACTTTGTACTTCTCCTTGAGTAATATTATTTTGAAGTAACGTTACTCTTACTTGAGTACAGTTCTTGACTCCTGTCCCTCCTCTGAGTGTAACTCTTGGTATTTGAGGAGGTCAATTTTCAAGAACAGATAAGAACCATTTGAAAAAGTCATTAGAGCGTCACAAGCCAAATGTGTTTTACTGCTATTCAAATATAATCCTGTCTCTTCCTGATAAAATCCACCGTACATTGGACAAAAACCTTTTTATCTAATATCTGGTTTTGCTATTCGACTCTTCATCTGTACTGTATCCTCCTGAGACCCGAGCTCTTTCATGACTTATTCATTTCTCTTTGTTATTTGGGCTGATTGGACCTGATGATGTAAAAATAAAGAATTATCTTTTTACATCATGAGAAAAATGATGTCAATTGTTCTACTTGTTAATGATTTTAAACAAAACAAAATAACATTTGAATAATGATTTGCAAAAACTATTTGTTAAGAGCCTGAACACAGCAACATTTTCCTGAGTAAAAACAAGATAAGAAACAACAATTGTGCCTCTTGGAACAATGTGTCTCATTTGAAGTGCGGCTGACAGGTGCAGACATGTGTCTTTAACAAAGACATGTGTCTTTAACAAAGACATGTGCCTTTAAGAAAGTCCATGTGGAATATAAACTATAATGTGTCACTCTTCTGTCACCACTAAGTGGCAGTATAATGTCCTCATATGTGGACACCAGGACCATGTGGAGAAAAAATATATATAGTGGCCTAGACAGCACAAAATGTGTTGTCCCCATGTAGACACCAGGTCCCAGGAGGGTATATCACAGCGCCACCTGTGGGTCAGTGGATCTGACCACTATACCAATGATGTTTACATAGAGAGTGAGATTCAAACTGCCAACCTTCAGATCAGTGCCAAACACTCTGAGCGCGGGGGTTACGTTCTAAAAATAACAATATAACCAATAGGCGTAATACATGAAGTAGTCAGTTTTATTTTTTACAATTGTTTGTTGGCTATAAAACCCCTCACCACACACTTTATACACTTTTCTCAGACAAACATTAACATGTTCTCACATTTCTCTCTTGGTTAAACTCTCTCAAAGTTCAAACCTTCGTCGGTGCCTTTGTCGGTGCAGAACGTTTCATCGACATTGTGGGTTTGGCTGGGAGAAAACTTGCAAACATACAGCACTTAAGAGTCACACTGCGATCGAACATTTATGTAAATTTGTCTGACACATTCTGTACTGTACAGGAGACACGGAGGAGACTGATGGACAATGGTCTACAGTCCCTCAGCCAATCAGGACGCAGAACACAATGCATGTTCATACACTGTAAAAAAAAACGAAAAAACATGCGAAATTGCACTAAAAACATCCACAAAACAGCGAGACCGCGAAAGGTGAACCACGATATAGTGAGGCACAACTGTATATCCAAATACAGATATTTTACAGGTCCATATTACAGTTTTCTGATGTTCTAATGTTGTTTCCTCATCACAAACAGACCTGGAGTTGTGTTTTGTTTCATGTTTAACACACAAACCCTGCAGATTTAGTCTGAGTTCTTCTCTCAAACAGAAAACATTCTATTCCACCTTGTGATGTCATGTGGTAATACAGGAAGTGCTCCACTATGTTTAAACTCCATACAACTTCACTAGAATCATTTGGATAATTTCAACCCTGGATTTGCCCATTTTTACCAAATAAAGGCTAAAAGCTTCATGACATCACAAGGTGGAACCGAGCATTTTGAGCTTTGGAGATGTGGACAGACTGATAATAAAGGATCAAAACGTATTAAAGCCACAAGAATGCATCATATGTGTTCTTTCATTTAGCTTGTAGTTAGCTTGTAAACTTCTACCAGTGTATTTGTCCACTCTGAGATTAAGTCCAGACCGGGTGGACTGCTTTGACCTCATCAGACAGTCCAAAGTCAGGCCAGATGTGCAGGATCTTCTTCCATGGGGTTGGGTTCCTCTGACTCTCTGTTGTGTGTGGTCTCTGCTCCTCTGCGACTGTGGGACGCAGCAGTGGGTTGGGTCTCTGGGCGGGTGACGGGGCAGTGGATAGAACGTGTCAGCCTGTCGTGTATCAGGTTACGATAAAAATCTGATCATTTCGTCACCTGATTGTGAGTCACCGTTTCTATGTTTGATGCAACTATTGGCGTAAACACTTTTCCTATTGGTCAGCCTCTGTAAGACTCTGGGGGAGTGACAGCTGGATTTAAATAGAAAAAGAAAAAATCTAATCTGTCACTGGACAAAAAGTTGTAGGAGTGAAGACGTTTCAGTCGACAGATTAGAATTTTTCTTTAACTATGGATCAGACCTGGACGACTGATTTGACAGATTAATATATTTGTCTAATTTTTTTTATTTTTTTATCTTTATTTATAGAGGAAGCACTCACACTCTCCTTCTCATGGCGCCATGTTTTTGCAATGTACTCCATTACCCATATTTTCAGGACTATAAGTCGCACCTGCCAAAAAATGCATAAATGTGGAAAAAAAAAATACTATATAATGGACTATAAGGATTTTTGGGGGGAAATTTATTTTACAAAATCGGAGTCCAAAAACAGACATTTTATCTTTAAAGTCAAGTTATAATAACAATAAAATAGAGAACAACAGGTTGAATATTTATTCAGCTACATGAAGCATAGACAGAACTGAACATGTGTCTGGTTTGTTAATGTAAGATATTAACAGTTAATCACAGAACTAAAGCATAAAAAAACAAGCTAACAAGTTTACTCTGGATCTCACGCCAAATCACTAAATCCTCTGGCTGTCATCAGACTCAGCAGAATACCATTTTCTTTTAGGGGTGTCTTTTAAATAAATAAATCGTAATGTTGACATTTAAATGTTCGGTGGTACAGGAGTGGTAGATACAAGTACAAGTCTAGAGCTCCCTCGCGCAGTTGTCAGTGTGACAATAACAAAGAAATTATATATTTTAATCATTTCACATGTAAGTCGCATCTGAGTATAAGTCGCACCCCCCGGACAAACTAACTCATAGTTTGGTATGTGAAGCAAAATAATCAAAAGCTTTTTTCCCATTTCAGTTCTTGTCCAGATAGACATTTTTTAGACATAGACATAATGAGATCTTGTACTAAAGTGAAATATTTATCAGTCTATCGTCTTATAAATACATTTATACAGTGTTGTTCTCTCAGATAGTGATGGACAACCTACTTTTCCATAGAGTGAACAGTGATGGGTTTAAATTCATCTCCTGTTATGAAACACAGGGCTGAGTGATTATAGCTTCACATCACTTAAGTGTCTGTCTCTGAGGAAAAGTAGAAAACAAAAAGTTGGAAAATGCCACAAGTTGCAATGAGTTGCACAACAAAATTCATCGACTTATGTCATCAATTCCATCCAAAATGCAGCGACCATTTCTGTCCAAGGGAGACATTTTTCTATCCGTTTAAACATTGATTTAACAAAAATAATGGTGTTGTCATTAACTTTTATTTGTCAAATCATAATTACTGTGTAATTTTGAAGTTTTTAGCCCTTGTTTACACCTTTACATATGTCACATCTGCTGCCCGTGTCCAACCAGGAAGGACAAGACTGTATAACCACTAAAATTACAAAACTAGAAAAGATTTTGAGTCAATGTTAACTATGATTTAGGGACATGAGTAGCCTAGCCTCATACGCAACCAATCAGAGCAAAGTGTGAATTTTCAGAAGAAGCAGAAGTCTTTATTAAACTTTTAAAAGCAAACTGTGCATGGAATTGGAAAACATTGAAACTGTGATGTAACTCCGAGAAAACTGCACTGTTCTTTTGTCGATACGTCTCCCGCTCCTGTACGACGCCCGCTGAGGTCAGACAGTGTGTGGGTCTGATACTGACGACACAATCCTGATCAAACGACGGTTAACAGTGACATAACCCCAAATCACCAACATGTGACCATTGTTTTGTTGTGTCCTTTGGCAAGACACCCACAGTTTCTACTCAAGTCGTGTTTCCTGCTCGCCGCATATGAGGCCACAGAGGGCGACACAGTGATGGAAGTAAAAAAAAAAAACTCAGATATAGTGTCATTGAGCTTGTGTAACTTCTAGGTTGGTAATATGTATTTAAACCACCACTTTAGATAGCAGTAGCTCGAAGAAACATTTTCCCACTTACTTGAAAATTGGAGGTTAGATTCCCACTCTCATTATGTCCTTGACCAAGACACTTCTCCAACCTTGTCAAATTTTGCTTATTATTTGCCTCTGCATTACACGTACTGATGCTGTAGCTGTTTGTTCATCACTAAAGGTCCTGTATCTGATTTTTTTTTTTTTTTTTGCATTAAGTAACATTTTCATTTAGGAAGTGAGCATGGGATTGTTTCATTGACTCCAATTCACTTTCTATTGAAAAACTGTCACCCCTTTCTCCATAATTGCTGCTGTCAGACTCGTCTTTTGGTCTTAAAATGTTCGTATTAACTCGCTTTTTTGTCTATAAATCAAGATATGAACATTAATAACAGACAAATCAGGCGCCTTCTTTCTCCGATGTTGCTCCTGCTAAACCATCGGTGCGTGTGGATATGGGCATTACCTTCAACACCCTTGCTCCGGATTGTCTCTTTGGTTGCTATGATGCTCGAAATTGGTCGCTATAAATGCTAGCCTCGATGAGCGTCATTGGACTGGAGCTGAGCGCTGTGGGCGACGTCACACTCACTTAGTCTACTTCTTTATACAGTCTGTTTTGTACTGTAAAAGGTCAAAATGAGATCGTAGAGTGATGTCTGCATCTAAATATAAAGTATGTTTGTGTCATCGGCGAACCAGGGAGTAATACTGATGCAGTGTTAGCTAGTTATGCTAGTTGTTGCTTCTGAGAACTGTTAAAAGCACGTACATACTCATCGCAGTGAATCATTAGAAATGTGTTAGGAAAGTGAGGAATAACTTTGGACCACTGCAAACAGTTCAGACTCTCACATTTTAGGGCAGAAATATCATTTTATAGCTTTGTGTGGGAGATTACACTAGAGGGTTTTTTTCTATTTTTGAGGTTCCTTTTAGTAGTTTTAAAGGGCCAATATTTTGCTATTTTCTGATCTTTGTTCTAATGTTGTTTCCTCATCACTAACAGACCTGGAGTTGTGTTTTGTTTGATTTACACAAGTTTGCAGATTTAGTCTGAGTTTTTCTCTCAAACAGAAAACACTCTATTCCACCTTGTGATGTCATCATGTGGTAATACAGGAAGTGCTGCACTGTATTTTTAAACTCCATACACCTTGACTAGAATCATTTGGATCATTTCAGCCCTGGAATTGCTAATCTCTATTGAACTAAAGTTAAAAGAAGCTGTTAACCTGAAAACTACCACTTCATGACATCACGAGGTGGAACAGAGCATTTTGAGCTTTGGAGATGTTACAGACTAATAATAAAGTGTTACTCAAACATGTGTGAATGAAACAAAACACAACTCCAGGTCTGTTTTTGATGAGGTAACAGCATTAGAACATGGCTAAAAGCTCACAAGAGTCAAATTTGCGTAAAATATGACCTTTAATTATAGATACACTTGAGATTCTAATTCAGCATGTCTCCAAAACAACAGTTTATACATTTGTTTCTTTATAGCTCCCACCTTTAGTCCTTATTGTCCCTCTCTGCCCTCTGTAGTGTAAAGGAATGACCCTAACCATCTGCCCCTAGAAAACGCTGCTTTGCTTCTCCTCTCAGTTTCCTCTGCCTTTATTTGGGACACTTTATAGCCCCGTGTAACCAGAGCCCTCCACTTGGGTATTCGCTGAGTGTTTGAAAGTGAAGCGCACTGGGACAGAGGGAAAGAGGAGAGGGGATAAACGACCCCCCTGCCGCGCGCCCCTTGTTTATGTTTGATCCCGTGGTTGTGTGAGGGTCTATGGGAGCGCGGGGGAGATAGGGCCCAGATGTTCCTGGTTTTGTAAACGGGACACCACTACAAGAATGCCGTTGGCGCAGATTGGCAGCCACCTTTTTTGGCCTTATATCTGTGTAATCCCTCAGTGTCCAGTAGTAACATTTAAATTGAGACTGTTTTAGACCATCTTTTGTTATAATGTCTGAATGGCGGGCCAACACGCACGACTCAGGGAGCGGTTTAACGGTATTTATTTACAGAAGTGATAATAATAAATGTGCAACAATGTCGGTAGAGTCTCTCTCTCGAAGCGGGAAGCAGGGTGAAGACCAGGGTCCAGTGCACGGAGACAAACGGGTGAAGTGAGGCAACGATACCAGTGATAGGAGCGGGGGCCAGGACGAAGCAGCGGCAGGATTCTGGAGGGTCAAAAAATAATCCAATGAGTGCAAGGTAACAGGCAACAGGTAACAAGAACAGAGCTAGAGTAGTCATGTTTGACACGCGGACGATCTGCCACCGAATGTCAGCTGCCAGCTCCTCTTATCCGTGGAAGGAGCACAGGATACACACAGGAACAGACGGGTCATGACATCTTTAAAATCTCTTTATTAAATCATGACTTGTTATTGTTGTAAATAATTTGTGTCTCTATTAACACTGTCGGCCTGAACAATTTAGTAAAACAAATCAAACTGGATATTGTCAGACTAGCATTGCAATTGAGATGTATGTTTTAACAAAAGGATTCTCTTCAGAGTTGACCTTTTAAACGCATCCCAAGGAATTGACAAAGACACTAAAATATGAACGGACGAGCTAACAAGAAGCTAGCATCACATTTCAGAGCATGTTTGTACATATCTAAACTGCAGGGATAACGGTTTTTGTGCAGAATAAGACAGGAGATTGTGTTGTTTACGGAGGAAAATTGCAGTGTTGGAGACATGCTAATTATGACCATTCAAATTGTGATTTTAATTTGATTTTGCAGCATCTTGCAGCCCTACTACTGTCGTTTTGTGTGTGTAGGCCTGGCATGCTAATACATTTGGAATTGCAATATATTACTGAAGAAAATATAGATATATATATATATATAGGGCGACAGTAGCTAGTAGGTTTAGTGTTTGTCCAAATCCGAATCTAAATCCCGCATACAAAACATCATTGGAGCTGATCCACTGACTCGAAGGTTTTTCCAAGAACCGTTGTGTCCTTGGGCAAGACATTTAACCCACCTACCCCAAACGGGTGGAAGTTGGCTATAACCCGGCGTGTTTTACACCTGTCATGTTTGTCTGTTCATTAACATGCACTGAAAAAAAAAAAACTAAAAAGATGATAAAGTTTTAATGCATGGTAAAGTTATTCTATCACAAGGGCTGCAAAGTTTTTGGAGTACATCATTTCCTGGTTTAGCTTCACAGAGTGATCCTGGCTTTAAAAGCACTAACTTTCATTTTAAAGTTTTTGCAGTGGTCCAAAGTTATTCCTCACTTATCTTATGTTTTACTGGTTATCATGGTAATATAACACTTTTCACTTTCAGAGGCTGTTTTACTGTCATGGTAATGCTAACAACGACTAGAATGCTAGCCCCACACTGTCTGATACTCGGACAATAAATCTACTTATAATTAGGTGCAGACGGGACAGAGTGGGCTTATCTTGAACTCAAGAGCTGCTTATGCAATATATCTGTGCTGGGACAAGACAGATGTTCAAATACGTGAAAAAAATCAGTTACAGGCTCTTTAAAGAGATAGTATTATGCTAAATCGACTTTTTGAATCTTTCTACCATGTCATAATGTTGTTCCCTCATCAAAAACATGTCTGAAGAGGTCGTTGATGTCATCCACGCATGTTTGAGTAATCTAGCGATCTCTCCCAGGCCCTCTTCAAACCCCCCTTGCAGTTAGCAGTACGATTTTGTCCAATGCTCCAGCCACAAGCCTACGTCAACGACTTCACAAACCTGATGTGATGTGCAGTAGTTCCACAAGCAGGATGCACGCTGATTGTGTTGTGATGTCATTCAGAAGGTGGAGTGACTTAGCACAGAGAGCGAAGGGAGGTGATACTCAGAGTGACGAAAAACAAAATCTTACTTAACATGTTAATACGTTGTTTTGGGCGAATGTAGCATTTCCAAAACAATAAAAGGCAATGTGGTGATGTAAATATGTTTTGTGTTAGCAGTTAATACCCCACAGAAGTGTAATCCCCCCTCTTAAAAAAACAAAAACTTGAGCTGTAATAAATAAATAGCCAAATGAAAGTGAATGTTAGCGCGAGGGAGACAGGGCCCAGATGTTCTTGGTTTGATGTCTCTCAGCACAGCAGTCATGTGAACGGGACTCCACTAAAAGCATGGCTCGGAGTGTTTAGATAAGCACCAGCGGATTAGAATGTCCAGGGAGGGGGGGGGCAGGTAATCGGATACGGTTCAAATGAGACGTCTGTTTTTCCAAAGGCTACGCAAGTTTGTACAAATGTGATATTGATCTAAGACATATAGTTACCCATATCTGATAGTGTAAAGATAGACTAATGTGCAGACCAAAACAGGAATAAACTCACTCTGAAACAGGTCTAGACCAGTGCTGATCCAGATGAAACCAGGTCTGAACCAGGACTTGATCTGTTATTGAGACCGAAGAAGTTATGAACAAAACTGACCCCGGACTAATCCATGACAAACCCAGTCTTAAACAAAGGATTCACTTACCAAACAGTTACTGAGTCTAAATTACCCATCACCCAAGACTAATGCAAGCCAAAACCAGGAATGAACAAGTTCTTAACCAGGACTAAACCATGTCTGCATCAACACACAACAGGACTGGAGTGAGACTTCTTAAAGGCACTCCAGTTTCCCCCATCAACCCAAAACATGGACAACAAGTCAAATCCTCCAGCGAAGGTCCTAAGCAAGACTAACACAAAGTCTGGAGATAGGCCCCCGAGCTCTGCGCTGCCCACTGCTCCTGAGGAGATGCCTCAGCGGCATTGAGGGATGGGTCAAATGCAGAGGGACAGTAAAGTGTACCCAAACCTTACTGATTTTGATATGATTAAACACTATTAAACTATTCAGATTCCAAAGGTGTAATTTATTCTATTTATCTGATTTGTTTTCATGTCCGGGGTAGTGGACAGAAGGGAATAAAGGGGCCAAAATATGACTCAAGCACAATTCACACTTAATGTAGCTCAACAGACGTCGCCAACAAACAGAAACTGTAAACAAGCAGGTGTGTTAGCTTCAGTCCAGACCTTCAGACAGATATAAGACAGTGTCCAGCGGCAATCTGACCAGAACTGAAGAAGTGGCTTGGACGAGCAGTTCATAGAATTGAATTTTTCTTTTGCCACTCGACCTAAAATCAAAAAACGAACTTGACTCCATGCTCACTTACAACGGAGTATAAGGGTCATATTGAACAAATAAATTATACAGGCACTACAAGAATACAGTTGTAACATTTTGACATAAAAGTCGCAATTTAACAAGAGTAAAGTCATAATATTTAGAGATTAACAAAAATCAAGTAGATATTTAATGATTTAGGGCTTGACGATGAATCAAAGGGAACGCTGAAGAAAGTGAACGCTAACTGCAAAAGACTGGTGCTTGGATGAGTTAAAAGCTTACATAAATGTTCATAATGGAGGTCAGACTTTGAAATGCTGACATTTTACACGTCCCATGTGTTTGTGAGTTATTAGACAGATCGCCACCGCAGTTTAGCTGCCACTGCTCTGCTCAAACGCATCAATCACAAACTGCTGAATGAAGTAAGCTACATTTCTCCTCAAGGCAGTGATCAAACTGTTGCTTGGACAAAGCCTGCAGAGCGTGGTGCTCCCTGGGGCTCATTAGGCAGGACACAGACTGTGCTCCAAGCCACAAACAGGTGGAAGAGTCTCAGGGCAATCTTTACCCATACTCCGCTCCGCTTCGCTTCTCTTCTGTTCTAAATGTAGGCCACTTTGCATAATCACCATACAAAGATGTGCTGATTGTGGATAACTTCAGCTCTGGAACCGTGGCACTGGATAGCCTCTGTTTTACATACAGATTATAATGTATCCTAATCCCCCATTGTTTCTGTCTCTGTCAGATGTGAACAAGTTAGTCCAATACACAGAGCTGAAACTGGTTTCACCCTCTGATCTTCAATTCTTTATGCAGAGAAGACCACATCGTACTGCCCTTTCTGTTCCCCAGTGAGGATCCAGAGCGACCCTTATGCTTCACCGTAGTTACTAACTAAACTTACAAAAATAATATCTATTTTTGTCAATAAAATCTTAATTTTTATAATGTCAGTCATTTCAGTAGGAGGTATAACTTATTATTTTTTATTATTTTTTATGGTGGCCATACAGAAAAATGGTTATATCTTGTGGGACACTACCAGTACTACTCTCACTGTAAAACCCCCCACCACAGATACTCCTATCACAATATAGTACACACCGAAAAACTTTTTGTAAATATATTTATCATTTTAAAAACAACATATGATACTTTTTTCTTTCTTTTAGTAACTATAGCATATGTATATCCTTATTTTACATTTTGTTCATTGTAAACTACAGTGAGCCCATTGACTTTGTTCTAAACTGCAGAACTACAGGGTTAGTAGTTTTTATATAGAATAAAACATTTTGTTGTTTATGGTAATGATCATATTTTTATATAAGGCACTCGTTTATTTTTCCACATTCGAGGCACTAATAGGTGCTAAAACGAACACTGACAACCCTGCCTTGTCTGAAGTGAAAAACTAAACTGACAAAACGAACTGATCTGAAGTGAAATAAAACAGAAGAGTGAGCATGTCTAACCTCGTCTCCTCTCCTGTGCAGATTTCCCTGTACACTGAACGGCTGTGCCAGAAGAACCGCTCCCTCTAGTGGCCAGCGCCGGTCCTGCGCCTCAGCTCTGCCTGTAGACCAGCCGAGCTCGCACCCAGAAAGTGCTCGCCTCACCCAGGTCACGTGATCAGCGACCAGCACCCATGGGAGAACCAGAGCACCCACACCCATGTCCCGGACCAAAGAGGGCTGCTGGACAACGCCACCTTTGTCACATATGAAACCATTTACTCTCCAAAATGTCCTCCATGACGAGACTGGGGACACAGGACAGAATTTATGTTGAATTTTATTGCCACATTTTGAAAGTAATTAGCCAAAGTGAATGTTGCTTTTGATATGATATATATGAGCACACGTGTTTGGTCACACCACCCGATGATAAAACAGTAATATTTTTATGTCTGTGTGAAGAGAACGCTGCTTTGGGCATGAGGCGGGGACAGAGGCGCCAAAAAGTGTACTCAAGTAAGAGTAACGTTACTCCAGAATAATATTACTCAAGTAGAAATGGAAAGCAATGGTCCAAGAAATGACTCAAGTAAAAGTAAAAAAGTATTTGGAATAAGTACTACTCAAGTAAGAGTAACTTAAAGAGTAACTACAGGGACATAACATCTAATTCTGTCACTTTAGACTCACTCACAGTGTAAGAGTACTGTTACTTCAATACAAAAATATTACTCAAGTAGGAGTAAAAGTATGCTGCTAGAAAAGTACTCTACTTCATACAAATTTCATTTCGTTCGCCATAGCAAAAAGGTATATTTTTTGTATTTTCCCTGCTCCTTTTTGTCTTGCGTTGATACTGATACAGCGCAGTGATATGCCAGATGCCCTTACGTGACCTCAAACTAGTAACCTTACCTTCCAAGGGTACATGTTTAACCTAGTGCATCATTTTATTTGGAAAGTATTAGTTAGCTCTGCAGATGTGCGCGCCCACGGCCACTCTCTCTCTTTCTCTCTTTCCCTCTATCTCCTCTTCTCTCTCTCCTCTCGCTGCTATTGCCTCTTCCCCTCCTCTCTCTTTCCTCTCCCCATCCTATCTTGTGTCATCTCTTCTTCCTCTCCTCTTCTGCTTTCTTCTCTTGTCTCATCTCTTATTCTCTCTCTTGTCTCTCTCCCTTTCCCCTTTCCCTCTCAGCCCCTCTCCTCTATCATCCCTCCTCTCCTTTCATCTCCCCTCTCCACTTCTTCTCTCCCATCCTTCCGTCACTCTCTCCTCTTTTCCACTCCCTCCTTCTCCTCTCCTCTTCCTCTCGTCTCTCCGTGCAGCCCTGTGTGGTCCGCTCTCTCTTACTCAGCCCGAACCTGATCTCTTTTTGGGGGGGAGTGGGTTTGTTTTTCCCTGCCCTGAGCTCCACAAAGAGGGGCATTGTTCGCCTGCACATATCCCACGCCGAGCCTCCGATCCTGGGTTACACGTCTTGGGTTACCTGGGCTCAGACTTCAGCGCCATCTTGTTTTTTTCTCCTCCTTTTTGAGCGACAGCCAGGAACATGGTAAAACTAGCCTCCCCGCACCTCCGAGCCCCAATCCAAACAGCATCCAGGTTCAGAACTGATTGCCTGGGATTTGGGAGACTCAAAACCTCCACATTTGAACTCGCTTTGGGGAGAGTTGGGAAATTGAAACTCGGGGTGTTGGATAGCATGTGATGGGAGAGGTCTCGAAACTTGCAGACATGAGTTAGAAGACTTAAGGAAAAATAACTTATGGATAATGTGGATTTGTTAGAGAAAAAGTCGTTTCAGCCATGTTGAAGGTGCACTGAGACGAGCGGGGTAGCGTATCCAAAAAACAAGTAAGAGTAACGTTACTTCAAAATAATATTACTCAAGTACTGTAGCGTTCTGGTGTAAGGAAACACGCTGATTGTCTTCTGGTTGTTGATTTTCTCAACACAAGGGCTACTGTAGTTCGTAACCCACGCCAAAACACGAGCAAAACAACAGCAGACTCAACCATAGACTGTTTTTATAAATGCACGTAGCTAACCTGCTAGCCGGCGTTTTTTTCCAGATTGAAAGTGAGCGTGGGCGTGCTCCCGGTTCCGTCGACTCTGGCTCCAGCGATGTGGGCGGAAAGGGGCGTTACCCGCAACATCCTCGCTCTGGATTGGCTGTTTGGTTGCTATGATACTCACAGTCGGAATTTGGCTCTAAATCGGCCCCTATAACCGCTCTAGCCTCGATTAGCTTCATGTGACTGAACACTTGGGTGACGTCACGCTCATTTAGACAATCTCAACTCTCTCCAAAACAGACCAATAATTGACAAATAATAACCTTTGCATCAACTCGTCGGCATAGCAACCAAGAGCCACATATAAAAGCAGTTATATAAACAACACATGAACAGATACGAGAACAACTAAAGCTGTCGACTCTGAACTAAACACAAAACATCACATCATTACAAGACAAAGAAATAATTCAATTAAGTAAAAGTAAAACAGTGTCTGGGAAAAGTCCTGCTCCAGTAGTAAAACAATACTAACTATTACTCAAGAAGGAGTAAGAGTGAGTAAGAAAAGTACTCTGAAAAGTACAGTTTGTTACTCAAGTAAATGTAACTGAGTACTACCCTCTTCTGGTACTTTTGATTAAGTAAAAGTCACTTCAGTAAGGTAGAGTAAGGTATGCCACCTGCTTGTCTCCATGGAGATGTCATTGCTTTGCCCAGAATGTTTCATAGTATAGTGTTTTTTATAGCAACTGTTGTACCTCCATAAAGACAAGCAGGCGACACCATCACACCAAGTTACAGGCGAGATCAGTGGAGAGGCGACCCCGCTCAGTGTTCTGTTTCCAAGTTTAAACTAGTTAAATGCCATACTATGGAATATTAAGGGCAATAGCATTAAAATCACCAAGGAGACAAGCAAGTGGTTTATCCTCCACCAAAAAAGTTCCCTATAACTTTTAAAATAAGTTATGGATGTTGTGCTTTTGTTCAAAGTTAAAGGTGTACTGCGTAATATTTCTAGTGAAAAGTACACCACGTGCTTGTCTCCATGGAGATCTTATTGCATTGCAGAGAATGTTCCACACTATGGCTTTCACATTCTATCAATCTCCATGGAGTGTGGTTCTACCCAGCCAAGTTATGGGCCAGATCTGCAGAGAGGCAAGCTAGCTCTGAGTAGGAACACATGTTTTCCAAGGTGTTTTAGCAAGAAAAACACTTTAATGAAATCAACTCTAGACAGATCTGTGTAATGCCATACTGCGGAACATTCCAGGTCAAGCAGTCTATTGCCAAACATGTGCAAGTGCAAATAAATAGTGTATAAAAAGTGATTATTCAAAAACAAATTTATGTGCAAATCTCAGCTGAAGAAGTAATGATTTAATGTTAGACCCAACAACCCTAAGGTCAGAGGTTAATAATTAAATTTTTAGTTCCTTTTAGGTATTATTACAGTTTCCATTGTTTTATTGTTATTGGGTTTAGGCTTTTCTTGATGCACAAATGTAGAAACCGTTCAAATATATATCTTAATGGTCTTATATTACGCAAAATAGACTCTTATGAGCTTTACCTCCTCAAAAACAGACCTGGAGTTGTGTTTTGTTTCATTCACACATGTTTTTGAGTAACACTTTATTATTAGTCTCTCTACATCTCCAAAGCTCAAAATGCTCTGTTCCACCTTGTGATGTCATGAAATGGTGGTTTTCAAGTTAACAGCTCCTTTTACCTTTGGATCAGTAGAGGTTGACAATTCATTCTAGTGAAGGTGTATGGAGTTTAAAAACACTGTGGAGCACTGTATTACCTCATGACATGACATGGTGGAACGTGTTTTCAGTTGAGAGAAGAACTCACACTAAACTTGCAGGGTTTGTGTGTTAAACATGTGTGAATGAAACAAAACACAACTCCAGGTCTGTTTGTGACGAGGAAACAACATTAACACAATCAGAAAATAGCGATATATGAGCCCTTTAAATGTCATGTGAGGAAACGTTTCTACATTTCGTACAGCTGTGTCAAAGCGCTTACTGTAAACCCCACTCCAACCATTGTTGGTGGTGGTTCACTTTGTTGCCACTAGAGGGCAGTGTTTATCTTTGTAGCTTTAAAGGGAGTGTCTCAGTCTGGTGTCAGTGCAGCTTACCCACCTGCCAAACTCTGCTGCCAACTTATTTCACTCATTTCTTATGTTTATTTGAACTGATACTTTGCAGTGACGTCACGCTGGGGAGGTTCTACATGTATGTCAATGGAGGAATGTTCAGCAGTTACCATATTGACACAATGCACACATTAGCAATCATAGCTGTAAAAGTTTTAAGATTGTTTGAAAACTTAAGTAAAAATACAAAATTAATTTAAACGGCACATTTTCATTTTCCTGTGATCAGTCCAAGCGTTCATGGTCCTGTTTAGGAGTTTGATTTTACAACAAAATGGTGAGAGCGACTCACTGAAAAACTGTTGGCTAATGCTAGGTAGCTTGCGACTGTAATGTTATTTGAGAGGGACTTGTTTAACGGCACAAATCAGCTCATGTGTTGTGGTTCAGATAAGTCAGATTGTGTTGAAACAGCTCAGAGTAAAGCAACTTGAGTCACAGAGCTTCAGACAGAGCAGTGCCTCCGGTTAGCTTCACCCTCCCCAGGGAATGTTGATGACGTCAGCTGCAAAGTATCGATATCTTATGCCAAGATATGTGTCCCATGTTCAGCGGTGTGAAGTGCTTTAGAGTAAAAAGTACAAGTTTGTCACACGATTTAGTAGTTAGGATGGATGACTTCAGAGCGTAACGCAGACCAACACAAAGAAAGACGCCAAACAGAAATCGAAAATGAAAATGCTGTGCCATTTAAAAGCTCCGGAATCCCAAAAAGTCTATAATCGTGCAATATTCAAACCCTCCTAACGATTAGCTATAAGATTCTGTCCAAAGCTCCGCCCACAAGTGTACACCACCCAGCCGTTTTCCTTAAATACACAAAAGCAGAATACAAAACAATACACTACAACCTCACAAACTTGATGCAGTAGTTTCATTAGCATGCTGATTGTGCTGTGATGGCGCTCTGAAGCGGGAGTGACTTAGCATAGAGAGCTCAGACCATCAAAAACAAATCTGCAAGTTATTATGTCAAGTATATCATGTTAATGTGTTGTTTTCAGCGAATATAGCATTTTCAAAACGATAAAAGGAAACACGGAGATCTAAATATGTTATGTGTTACAGTTAATACCCGATAATTTTAAAATACCCCCTCTTTAATACCCTACAAAAGTCAAATACCCCCTTTTTAATAGCTCATAGACGTCAAATACCCCGTCTTTAATACCTGATAGAAGTCAAATACACCCTCTTTAATACCCCATACCGTCAAATACGCTCTTTAATACCCAATAGAAGTCAAATACTCCGTCTTTAATACCCCAGAGAAGTCAAATACCCTCTCTTTAACTGGAGCAATACTTACAATCAGGATTAAAATACAATTCATTCCACGGCCCTAATTTCTGCCTCAGCTCTGAAACGTGAGAACTCCGCCAGCTCACCACATAACAACGCCCCCTGCTGTCTCATGCCCAAAACAGCGTCCCGTCTCTGTCTCACGTGTCCTTGTCTTTACTGTGTGCTAAACCTGTATTTGAGTGTCCCCTCCATTCCAATGCAACGCCATCACGTACTAAGAATATCCGGATGAACGGGACCGGCCGGAGAACAGGTCAGCGGCCCGTCACAGTGTAAATACAGCCGTGAGCTCACCGCGGGCTCCGGACGGGACGCCACTCATAAACTGCCATTCATACTCTTGCACATGTACTTTGACTTTGCCATTTTGAGTTTTGTGTCAGTAAAATGATGTATGGATGAACTGTCGTAAGTTTTGTTGTATTGTAAAAATCCACAGGTACTTGGTGACCCCGGAAAAGGCATTTATGGGAATAGACATATGTTTGTATGGATAGATATAACCAAAGTATATACAAGAGACTTGGTTTGTAATGTAAAGTAAATAAATAAAAGTTATTCTATGAGCAACTACACAGTCTGTTTGGTATTAGTATTTAGTAGTAGAAGAAGTAGAAAGTAGTGGTAGTAGAAGTAAAAAAAAAAAAAAAAGTAATAATAGTAGAAGTAGTGGTGGTAGAATTAGTAGAAGTAGACGTAGTAGTAGAAGTAGTAGCAGTAGTAGTAGTAGTAGTAGTAGTAGTAGTAGTAGTAGCAGGCTTAGTAAAAGTAATAGTAATAGTACTAGCAGGCTTAGTAAAAGTAATAGTAGTAGTAGTAGTAGTAGTAATGGCAATAGTAGTAGTGGTATTGCCAAGTACACTCAAGCAATCTTTTTTTTTTCCTTGAGTACTTTTCTTGGACCATCACTCAGTACTTGTACTTGAGTCATTACAGACATAATAGTACTCTTCAGTACACTTTGGCCACTCTCCTCTGATGTCAGTATACGCCATAGTACTGGTGCGTTGTAAAGTACTATAAATAGTGCAGCAGTAGGACAGCATTCCTCCCGCTCTGTGTCAGTGTGAGGAACAGGAAACACACACGACATCCGGGACACTATGGGACATATGAGTGAAGGTGTCAGGGACATATAACTCTGTAGATCAGACATTCCACAGGTAAAGTCCCAGCACAGACGCACACTGACGTACAGCCCAGGGCACAGGTGTGAGGAAGTCCAAACATGGGCATCAAGAGACCTACAGTGAAGGCAACGGACAGGAAGTGACACTGCCTTCAAAATAAGAGTCTGCAAAAAAAAAAAAAAAGCCTGTGCCATTACTGATATATCTCACAGAAACAGGCCAGTGTCAGTCAGGCTACAGGTCAGCCAGATCTGTGGAGAAGCGAGCCTGCTATCAGATAGAATTTTTAATTATGAGAAGTAAAAACACTGCAATTTAGTAAAAAGATTGTTAAAGCCATACAATGAAACATTTCAAGCGTAATGATAACATATTTAGCACATGATTGGTGAGCAGACGGGCAGGCAGTGGGAGATGGAGGAGGGCTGCTGTGCTTTGGATTACATGGTGCAGGTTTAATTTACAGTCACTGTCAATGCCAAATGTGCATTTAATGCTCAACATATGAAATGTTCTCATTTATGGAGAGAGTGCAGACACTCTACACTCAAAACACCAAACAATCAAAACATAAAACATCAATCCAGTGTTGGCAGCTAACATGAAAACAGAACTGGTGAAATCTGATTCATCAGCATGTTTCCAGCCCGAGGCACCTACAAACTGCACCTACAAACTGCACCCAGCCCTCCTGCTGAACACACCGATTAGAACATGTCTGAAAAAATATTTCAGATTAAATCCTCTGAAATGTACAAATGAGTGAGTGCACTGTTACACTAGTGCCAATGAATCCACATCAGTTTATCATTAATACACGCCTGACACAAACAGTCATTTTTATTATGATTTAGAGGAGACATTGCCATGGGAACCATGAAATGTTTATATGTATTCAGTTTACACTTCAGTTTGTACTGTTTGATGGCAACAACTCACACTCCTCACACTGGATGTGGGTGAGCTGCCATTCTCTGACCCTGCTTCACACCTCAGACCTCTGCAGAGAGAGACAAACTCATCATCCTCTCTGCTCTCTGGGTCAAGTTTAGGATTTGTGACTTTAGAGCCAGTTTCACCTGTAAACCTGCTCATCAGGGGCTGATGAACCGATTCAATAGTGTTGTCCTAGTCCAGAGCAGAAACAGAGGCGACTCAAGGGTTCTGACTGAAACCTTGAACAGATGAACCCAAAGACCAGGCCTGCTCTCACTCAAACCATGTTTTAAAACACGTCTTTATCTAGAGGTGAAGTATCTCCAGAGCACATGTTCACCCTGAACGCTTCAGTCTCTAAGGTTCCACCTGTGGCGCTCTTACTGCGCCAGCTCTGAGCGGAAGTACTCTGCGTCACTCTGGTTCACTGTGGTTCACCTCTGCGCGCTCCCTCCTCCCGGGTGCGTGCCGTGCGTCCCCGGAGCGCAGGAGGAGCAGGTCGCCTCTGGTGTGGAGTTCACCCAGCACACTCTGCGCTGGACCAGATTTGTGTTGTGTCTGATCAACTTTAACCTGCCGCCCCCGCGCGCACCTGACAGGCCCCGCGCGCGTGCGGCTCTCTGTGTCCGGATCACTCTGAACGACTCTTCGGACACTGTCCCTTCTTTAGATAAATGATTTAACCTGAGCAGCTCTGAGTCGCGCTGGTTCTGTGAGTGCGCCGACATGAGGAGGAGGAGCGGGCTGTGAGCGCGTGGACCTCGGCCTGGACACAGAGGTGAGATATGTTTAAGTGTTTGTGAAGAGAAACAACAGGCAGCCACACAAATAATCACTCAACACTCCTAAAGGCTCATATTACACCATTATATCTGAGCTATGTTCTAATGTTGTTTCCTGGAGTTGTGTTTTGTTTCATTCACACGTTCAACACACAAACCCTGCAAATTTAGGTTCTTCTTTCAGACAGAAAACACTCTGTTCCACCTTGTGATGTCATGTGGTGATACAGGAAGTGCTCCACTGTGTTTTTAAACTCCACACACCTTCACTAGAATCATTTGGACCATTTCAGTCCTGGAATTGCCAATCTTTGCTGAACAAAGCTTAAAAGGAGCTGTTTGCGTGAAAACTACCACTTCATGACATCACAAGGTGGAACAGAGCGTTTGGAGCTTTGGAGATGTAAGGACTAATGATAAAGTGTTACTCAAACATGTGTGAATGAAACAAAACACAACTCCAGGTGTGTTTTTGAGGAAGTAACAACATTATAACTCGGCTAAAAGCTACAAGAGTCAATTTTGTTCTAACTTGATACAAATTGGCAAATGTTTGCAAAAAGTCTTTTGATCATATTGGCAAAAAATGTGGAAAAAATATGTTTTCAATTAAAACTATGACATACAGGTTGCTGTACCTATGTGACTTTTCTGGTAGAGGTCCACCATCTGCGTGTCTCCATGGAGATCATTTTGCTTTGCCTGAAATTTTCCACAGTACGGCATTAAACTCGTCTATCTCTACAATGACAAGTATTAAAGCCACTAAACCAAGCTACAGGTCGGATCTGTGGAATGGCGTCCCCACTCACTGTGAGAATGCGTGTTTTTTTTTTTTGTTTTTTTAAAGTACTACAATATTTTTAACTGAACTTAAAGCTTGATATGTGTAATGTCATACTGTGGAAAAAAGCAAAGCAATAACATCAATGGAGTCAAGTCAGTGGTATTTCTTGTACCAGAAAAGTTACATAGTCAACCTTTAACCTTAGATCAGACCTATTCTGCAAACTGGACTTTTCAGAGCTTTTAACCATGTTATACTGGTTTCCTTCTCATTTCCACTGAAGTTGTATTTGGAGTCATTCCTGCAAGTTTGACTATTCTTTTTTTCGTTTTTTATTTTCACGACGCCACAGTACGATCCCAACCGTCGTTCTCACTTCATTGTCCAATTTAACTGTGAGCGTACTCACTTCATTTGTCCAGATTTAATTGAGATTTTAAATCGGCAGATACAACGTAGGATTCAGCAGCGTTGCATAGATTATAATTGAGATTTTAAATGTGCAGATTATAACATAAGGATCACCGTCTCCATGGAGCAAGGTGTTCATGAACCAAGTATTTTATGTCCTACCGTGGAACAATCCAGGGGACGCAATATCATGTCCATGGAATCAAGCAGGTGGCCGATCCTCCACCAGAAAAGTTCCATAGTGCAGCTTTAACATGAGTCTAATAATATAAATAGAAAATTGGCGATGTTATGAAACAATTTTAAAAGTGCAGTATGTAACTTGTCAGAGAGGGTCTACCACTTGCTTTTCTGATCTGTAATTTGGTGGGGGGTTTTTTCACTACTATACGTTTAATGCCATACTGTGGAACATTTCAGACGAAGCAGTAACGTCACCATTAGCGCCGCAACATTAATCACAATCAACTCAAAGGCTCATTTTTTAGATATCATAATTCCCTCCACAAATACCAAAATATTCTCTCTTATTCTGCATAAAAACATCTAACCATGTAGTTTAGATCTTTACAAATACGTTCTGAATGTGATTCTTGTATAAGATGTTTCAGCCTTTTTGAATTTAAAATGTGAACTCTGAACAGAATCATATAATTAAAACAGAAATTGCAAGTCTAATCACAATTGGATATTTTTAAATCGTTCAGCCCTAATCTCCATTTCCACCAAAAAGTGACTCGAGTAAACTTACTCCTCTGCCTACAGGAGTACACATTTTGGATACTATTTTGGATGATCCCGTTTCCTGGCGAGTGGAGCTGAGCGGCAGTGACGATGCTGGGGGCCGAGGGCAGACTGGAGAGCCGGGTTCTGAAGCTGGAGTCCCTGGTGAGGAACCCGCAATGGGCCCTGAACCTGGAGACTCTGCTGGTAAGTCTGTGGAGATGAGATGTTTGAAGTGCAACTACTACTGCTTTGTTAGATGTGTATTTCAAGGACTTCTCACCAAGATGGAATCATTTGTTTTGAATTATTAATTGTTATGGTGATGGTCCTAATTGCAAAAACCCATTGATGGACTACCTACACCAACTACTTTTTTACTCTCACTGCCACTACTACTACTAACAAATCAAAACATAAATAATGCTTAGTCCTGACTCTGGCACCAGCAGGAGGCCGGTCCTTGAAGTCCTCAGATGGTTCATGTGGCTCTAACATGTGGGAGATGTTCTTTGGTGCTGGTCCATGAAGAGACTTGTTCACACAGAGCTGCTTTAAAGTCTCTTCTCTGAGCCACAGGAGCCAGTGCAGAGACCTGAGCACAGGACACATGTGTGAAGTACTTCCTGGTTCTAGTCAGGACCCGAGCAGCAGCATTCTGGATGTACTGTTCTGTCTTAACACTCGTTTGGAGAGGCCAGTGAGCAGACGGTTACAGTAGTCTAACCTACTGGAGACAAATGCAGGATAAGTCTCTCCAAGTCTGGTTTTGACAGTTTACCTTTGATTTTTAGATGGTAAAAAGCTGCAGATGTTACTGATTTGATGTGGCTGTTAAAGCTCAAGTTTGAGTCCATTATTACCTCCAGCCTGATTTGAAGGTTTTAGAGAGAGAGACTGGAGGTGACTGCTGACACTTTCTCTGTTTCTGTGAGTATGACTTCAGTCTTGTCAGAGTTTAGCTGGAGAAAGTTGTTTTGCACAATTACTATGGCTATGGATACTACTTCCACTACCATTATTACCACAACTGATGCTTTAGCCACCGTACTGCTTACTACTGCCTCTACTAGAAGCTTTCAACTGCTACTCGGCTTCTATACCTTCTACTGCTACCATCATTAAACTCGTACTACTACCACTGCTGCTACTGTTATTATGTCTGCTGTACTATTAGGCTGTGGCCACTACTAACGCTACTCTTACTACTATTACTACTTCTACCACTACTCTACCACAAAAATGACTATTGTCTATAATCCATCTACTACTAGTGCTACTTCTACTACTACTCCCACTTTTACAGCTAAAACTGATCCTACTACAACTACCGCTGCTGTTGCTACTACTTCTACTGCCAGGCTTTAACTGTGACCACACTATCACTACTACCACATGGCTACTGCCCCTGCTACTGCTACCAGTACAACTAACACTACTACACTACTATTACTACTACTGCTACTACTACTTCTTCTTTTGCTACTACTGCAACTACATATAATTATTCTGCTTATACTAATACTATCACAACTACTACTACTACTACTACTACTACTGTACTACAATAAGTACATTGCTGGTGTTTGCTGTTGGGCAGTGATGGAACATAAAGTAAAAGTAGTAAAGTACTTTTACTTGAGTACATTTGAGAGCAGTATCTGTACTTTCTACTCCACCACATTTTGAACAGGACTGAAAAGTAAAAGTATTTTTATTATTGTCTGAAACCTGCTAAAAAGTCTGAGTAGTTTATTCTAGCTCATTCATAATTTGAACAAACAAAACTATAAAAAATAAAAACTGTTGGAAAAAAAATCTATTGTTTTTGTTGAACAAAATTCAGCTCAAATCTTTATCGAAATCACCACATTTGAAGCTTCATTAAACCTCAAATTTACTTTTTACTCTTTAAGTACATTTTTTAATCGATACCTCAATACTTTTACTAAGTAGATTTTTTCATGTGATACTTTTACTTTTACTTGAGTATTTTTTGCTCCGGTATCTGTACTTTTACTTAAATAAGAACATTTATTACTTCTTCCCCCGCTGCTGTTGGGAGATGGCTCTAGTTGTCAAACATGGACCTTCTCAAATATTCTGAAATAGCTGCAAATGCTTTGTTTTACAGTTTTGAGTCAATGGGAAATAGGATCAATATATTAAAGGTGGACTATGTAACTTTTTGGTGGAGGGTCTGTCACCTGCTTGTTTCCATGGAAATGTTATTACTTTGCCTGTAACCTGTATATTCCATAGTATAGTATTAAACTTATCCACCTATTACAGATGAATTTTATGACTGAACAATATCTTCAAAGTGGGCTCGCCTCTTGACAGATCTGACCTGTAACTTGACCTCATAGCCTCTCCTGTTTGTATCAATGGAGAGCCAAGTTTAACGCCGTGCTGCGGAACATTCCAAGCAAAGCAATAACATCTCCATGGAGACATGCAGGGTGCGAGTACCCAACCCAACTTCCATAGTGCATCTTTAACTACTGGGTCTATTCAGCTGCTACTGTTGTACTTCTATAAACCCGTCATCACTGCTAAACATAGACACTTGAGTAACAGACTAAACAGGCATATTGTGTCCTACTAATCCAATATTAAATATGACTCAGTATTTTTGTGTTGTGTAGTTTAGTATTTTGAACTTTGGGCATCTTAGGACTTGGTCTTGTTGGCATTTTAAAATAAATTTAAGTAATGCAGCATTCATTACATCATTACACCTTTGTTGACAAGAAAAGTCTCACCGTCCGCTGGTGCACTGAGGGGTGAAACAGTTTAAATAAGGCTTAAAACAGTGGCTGCTCAGGAAACTGATCTATGGCATATATTCTGGGACTGACCAAAGATACAACCTGTCGTAAAGTCCAGAGGGACAGACTCAGGAAAAACAGTTCAACAGAATTTATTAACATTACATAATGTGAAAAGTAGTTGTCGGAGCAAGTAGTGGAGGGTGGGTCGGCGGTGGGTGTTCGGGTACCAGTCGTGGTGAGCTGGACAGAGGCTGCGGTGCATGAATTGTCCAAGGAGCAAAATCACGAGGATACACTGACAAATAAATCGGAACATGACATAATGGACGACTTGTGGAAATACTGGAAGCTGACAAGACGATCTGACCCTGAGTATCAGGTCCTCAGTCCTTTTATCCTCACAGGTGCAGCTTGATTGATAATGAGTTGCAGAAGTGTGTGGGAGGAACCAGAAACTCCGCCCAGCTCCAGGCTCAAACACAGAAGGAGGAGGCAAAACAGCACAGAACACAAAAAACCCAAATCCTGACACAACCATTCTGGGTCGAGCTCCACACGACGGTAGTCAGTAAACTTAAAGACAATGTAACATTACTATTTTCATCTCTCGTTTTTGGTCATTCTGATAATCAGCTTCAACAAACAAATATTTATTCAAATTTTGACATCAGCTGCTAAAAAGGCAATAACAAGACATTGGCTTCTTCCTGAGCCTCCCACGAGCTCAGAGTGGATAAACTTTGTAAATTATATATATATGCGAAAATAAAGAATTACAAAAAAAAGAAAAAGAAAACAAAAAAACAGTGGCTGCGTGGGTCAGAGTTGCGTTGCGTCTTAGTGGAGTTAATCTGAGTTATTCTCTATGCTGTTTGTTTAGCCTGGCAAACCCACAGTGATATCGCTCTGTACTTTTTATACAGATTGATATCAGTCTGGTCCCCACACCCTCCGCCATTTCTCGAGCCTGAACCAAACATGATCGTCCAATCAGACTTGTTTTATGTGAAGCGAACAAGCTCGTTGGTCATCCGTCATTTACAAACAAAATGACATTTCTCTCAATTCAGATTAAGAGTTTAGTGCTTCGCTCAGTGATTCTGCAGAAATCCACCATGGTTTTCAGTCCATTGTAGTTTTTTTTTTTTTACACACTGTAATAGCGTTGTATAATGAATTCACAAATGAACTTTTCACTTTTGTAAACCATAATTTGAGAATTAAATATCTGGGAATTTTACTAATACAATAAATGGAATAATCCTTAATATTCTCTAAATCAACATACAGGTTGAGAATTTGATTGAGAAGTTTGATTGAGGATATAACTTTTGGAGATGGAGGACAAGAGGCCAATATAACTCTCCACAAATGTTGAATTATTTCTTTGGGATCAGCTCCACAAACTCATCATATTAATCTTATGGCAGAAAGTTCGTTCAACTGACAACAGTCACATCTTTGGGGTGAATAATGTTGCCACTTTCTGAAGATGTTGAGTTTTGAGCCAGTTTTTGTTTTTTGTACATAGGCCCAGTAATTACACAGATATTAACCACAAACCAGGTCGACCCATCTGCAAATCTGACAGTTAAACAGCAAATCCCACCTGAGGATTCTGACCTTTTTCCAGCTCAATTTAAACCAGAGTGATTCTACAATGTGCTGGAGGCGTAATCGCTCACATTAGTCTTGGTCAACCAAAATTTGTCGACTAAACATTTTATTTAGATGATAAGGATTAATGTGTGACAACAGCAGAAAGGAGAAGTGAGTGAGTGCGTGACTTAGTTGAAGATTTGGTATTTTTTGGTGTTTATATCTAAAAAGGCAGATTAAACTCATGATTTACAAGCTTATTCCATCTATATCATTATACAGATATATTGTTTCCTGGATCTTTTTCTCCATAAACTGTAGTTTTGCATGAACCCTGCCCCCTATTTCTAGTCGACTATTCGATCGGCAGCACATGTCTTTAGGTCAAACAGGATGTCTTCAGTCGAATACAGTTGTGGTCTTCCTTGAACTATTCTAACGATGATTGATAACTCCAGACGCTATCTATGACCTACTAGCCTCCATTCCCACCTCGTCAGCACATACCTGAGCGCGTACTAACTTATCTCCCTTTGATTGTTCTTACTCCACCTTCCATTGTCTTGTGAGCCTTTTGTGACCCTCAGAAGAATGTCCTCAGATAAGTCCTCTGGTTGAAAGGTCTGCCTCGGCCGTCAGAGAGAAGCGTCAAATATGCTCCAGAAATGTCCTTCTAAACATCTCAGGAGGAACAGGAAGCCTTCTCATGGCTGACACCAGAGTATTAGAGACAGACCGATACAGGAGATGTGTCATTTGCTGCACTGAGAATTTCAATCATCGATTAATCAGTATCACTTTATTTGTCCCTGAGGAGCAGTATACTCCCATAGAGCAGTAAAAAGTAATAATAACAGAAAGTTCAAGGCTCAAGGGAGGGGGCGTTACCTTCAGCAGCGTCACTCTGGATTGGCTCTTTGGTTGCTATGATACTCGCGGTCAGAATTACAAATATGGAACTCCAAATTCACCGCTATAACTGCTAGCCTCGATTAGCTTCATTTGACTGGAGCCGAAACGCTGCGGTGACGTCACACTCACTCAGTCCACTTCTTTATACAGTCTATGATCATGATATACAAATCTTAACGGCGCTCAACTGTGACCGCCCACCCCCTGGTTCCTGGAAGTAAATTTTTCATACATTTTTCCCACAGACGAAAAAGTCCGAAAGCTTTCTCAGCGCTAATTTGCTACATGGTCACTAATGGCTGTAATTTGTGAGTTCCTGTGTCTTTGAAGCTAACCGCAGCTGTGAATGTGATCAGAGCCAGTGGCATGTTTTTTTTTGCCTCTGTCCCCTCCTGACCTGGGCGGATGTGGCTCTGGACATTTTACACAAAGAAGCACATTGCTAATTGTCTGCTGTGCTGCGAGCTAACAGGAAGCTAACAGGGAGCTAACAGGAAGTTAACAGGAAGCTGGTGAGTTCAGATGGAGAGAGCCCACAGTGAACGCACGACTCTTCATCCTGGTTCATGTGAAAAGTCACTGGTGCAAATACAGGCGTCAGGTGGTACTCGAGTTTGAAAACCTGGTGTCAAACTGGGTCAGACTTGAGCTGAACCTGGATGGATTCTGCTCAGGTTCTCTGCTAACTTTGTAACTGAATTCTATGGAAATCGCTACAAAATAAATCTAATTACTGCTGAAGAGGAGAGGTTGAGGAGGCTGATGGTTCTGTTGTTACAGTAGAGATAGAATATGTAGTAGTTGAAGTAGTATTTCTAGTTGTAGACTAATAGTAGTTGTTGTAGATTAAGGGCACTTGAAGTAATAGTTGAAGTAGTAGTTGAAAGTGTAGACTAGTAAGAGTACAGTGGCACCACCAGGTTTTCTGGTATGAAAACGTAGTAGTAGTAGTAGTAGTAGTAGTAGTAGTAGTAGTAGGCGCTAGTGCTGCTGAAGAGAAGATATTGAGGAAGCTGATGGTTCTACTTCTGCAGTGGAGATGGATATGTAGTAGTTGTAGTAGACTAATCAGCCTTGTAGTAGTCATAGTATTATTTGTAGATAGATCCCTGGCAGGAAATTCAATTGTTCAAACAAACATCAAAGGCTAACAGTAGTAGTAGTGGTGGTAGTAGTAGTAGACTAGCAGTAGCAGTTGTTGTACTAGACTATTAGTAGTATTAGAAGGAGAAGTTGTTGTAGTAGTAGTAGCAGTAACAGAGGATGTATCAGCTGTTTATATCAGCTATTGCCAAATAAATGATCATAAGTCTGTTGAAATACTGATATGAACCTGAATACTTCCCTACAGAGGAAAAACGCTGACATTTAAACTGAGGAAAATGTCCTCCATGTGTTTCCATGTGTGTCAGAGCGGCACTAATGATAGTGTGTTCATATTTATCACAACCATTACCACTGATTTGACCTTTGACCTCTGAGTCCAGTTCATGTACAGTAAGTGGAGTGGGCTGAGAAAATGTATTTGGGGAGATCTTTTACAGCCAAAAACATTAAGTATTTTAGTTTGTCTGCTGAATAAGTAATTGTTGCTAGTATTTTGTCCCTTTTCAGACATTTTTCTTTTGGGGAAAAAGCATTTTGCAGTGTCTGAGTTGTGTTAAATTCTCCAGTGAAACAAGAGAAAAAGTACAGTATCTGCTTTTGAATTGATCAGTGAGATCATTCTGAGCCCGAAACGAAAAGGCGCCGAGACGCAAAAATTTGTCACCAAATAATATGTATATATATATATATATATATATATATATATATATATATATATATATATATATATATATATATATATATATATGTATATATGTATATATATATATATATATATATATATATATGTATATATATATATATATATATATATATATGTATATATATATATATATATATATATATATATATATATATATATATATATATATATATATATATATATATATATATATATATGTGTGTGTATGTGTGTGTGTGTGTGTGTGTATATATACATACATACCATTATTCATTCATTCAGAATGAATACTAGGGAATGTGGGTGAAGTGCTTTGCCTAAGGACACAACGGCAGTTTTGCCACTTCTGCCCCAGTGGTCTCACATTCCGTGCACTAACCAGGCCCAGCCCTGCTTTGCTTTGGGCTATTTTGATATTTCTTCATCACCTGACCCCACCTCAGTTTTAAAGATTCTATATCACACATGTTTGAGTAGCACTTTATTATTAGTCTGTTCACATCTCCAAAGCTCAAAATGCTTTGTACCACCTTGTGATGTCATGAAACAGTAGTTTTCATCTTCACTTCACAGCTACCTTATATTTTGTTCAGTAAAATATGCAAATCCAGGGCTGAAATTACAAATCCAGGGCTGAAATTACCCAAATGATTCTAGTGAAGGTGTATGGAGTTTAAAAACACAGTGGAGCACTTCATGTATTACTACATGACATCACAAGGTGTAACAGAGTGTTTTCAGTTTGAGAGAAGAACTCAGACTAAATATCCAGGGTTTGTGTGTTAAACATGTGTGAATGAAACAAAACACAACTCCAGGTCTGTTTGTGAGGAGGAAACGTTAGAACATAGATCACTGTAATAGTGTAATATGAGCCTTTAAACTATAGCTCATTTATTCTGAATGTTGTGATGTGACATGGAGCTTTTGTAGCGGCTGCTTTAGGATTTGCTCTTATTGTGAAAAGTCCGCGTTCTTGAAACATGCAGGAACAAGCCCTTTTTCAGCTTGTGCGTCTCAGATATGTGTTTGTCTGTGCCACAAGCACATCATTTACATGGTATTCAAAGAGCAGCTCAAGATAGTACGGAATAAGGCACATTTGACTGGCATTAGCATAGCACTAAGAACACTGCTGTATTTGTATTTGTTTGTCAGTTACTCATTGGCCTAAATATTAGCTGACAGTTGCAAACTTACAATTTGGGTAAAGTGTTTTGCCAAGAGTTCAACTATGTTTTCTTGATGATTTTAGCAAACAGTGCAGAGCAAACAACTTTATGGCAAACGGTCACTATTTTATATAATGTTTTCCCACCTTCTCACTCAAACCTCTCACTCAAAGCTCTTTACATCAAGGAATCACCACAGACTGTATAAAGAAGTGGACTATGTGAGTGTGACCACAGCGTTCAGCTCCAGACAAATGAAGCTCATCGAGGCTAGAGCAGGAGCCAGTCTGGAGCTGAGATCCAAATTTGGTATTCTGACTGTGAGTATCACTGTCAATCAAACCTGGTGACACTGGGGAAAGAAGGTGCCTGATTAGTCTGTTATTAATGTTCAGGTCTTGATTTACAGACACAATAGCAAAATAGGATCATGTAGAGCAGGTTAACATGAACATTTTAATGTCAGAATGATGAGTTTGACAGCAGCAGTTACAGAGAGAGGGGCCACAGTTGTTCAGTATAAAGTGAATCTGTGTCAATGGAGCTGGAAATGTGCCCAGGATCACTTCCTATTTGGAATGCAGTGGCTAGCAGGTTAGCTATGTCCATTTATACATACAGTCATGTGAACCACTCACCCGTCCACACACATATTCATACACCAGTCTGTGCAGACTCTGCCTGTAGCAGTGTCCCAGCTGCATCTTTCAAAGGACCCGGACGACGAGGGCTGCTCCTCCGTGGAGCCTCTCCCGTCACCCAACAAGCCTAACGCTAACCACACACAGCACACATATTACACACACTGATCATTAAAGATATTTTGTTCTAGTGATAAAATAGTCAGACCCTGAGCCCAAAACATTATAATAAATCTCATCCAAATCTTATGGCTAAACACACAAGAATGAAAACTAGTGTCACTTCTACATATATATGACCAATTTGCCATGTTCTTATAATAAATTATCCTAAATAACCTTAAAGTTTCAGCTAAATAATCTGAATTCTTAAAGTAGGATTTTGATATTGACGAGTGAATACACAAATGTTAAAGGTGCATCAGGTCAGTTTATAAAGAAACATCTCTCTGTGAGTAAAGATGGTTTATTACAGTCAGAAGGAACTTCTGGAAATACAATCAACCCTTTACATACATTATATACATTTATATAATATACATTATATATATAAAAAAGAAAAACAGTTGTATGTCAGTACATATGTCAGTTTAAACTCAGACTGTTCCCTTTTTACTGATGTGACAGTCAAACAAACTCATTATCTTTGTAAAATGTACAGGTGGATTACTACGGCTTAAACATTTTTAAAACATGTAAATCAGTTAGTTATTATCAAAAGAGACAAATGACTGTCACGTGTCACAGTGAATCCAAAGTTAGTTTAGACAGAAACATCATTAAACACAAATGATCTCGTGGTCGTCATGGACACATTGTACTTTGGTCTTTAAACATTCTTCTTCTTGTCCCACACTTAAAATGCAAAGTACAAATCTATTTTCTGTACCCGGAACATTTCCATGGTCCACTTCAATGACAAAACCGTTTAGGTGTTCTTCAGCTAAGATTTAAAGAAACTGCCTTTACTCTACATTTAAATTAAATATTTTTAACTTCTGCAAGGAATTGGAAGTTAAACCTGAACTTTCCGCAGAAACTGCAGTATTAGGGCACATAAGGGACAGAGCACACAGCATGAGCCTGGATGGAAGCAGAGACGCCCCACAGCTCTTCTGCAGGACCAGCTCCTCCTCAGAGACTCTGGACGGGGGACAGTGGAGACATGACCCAGCGCACTGTCAGTATGTTTGTCCAGGAGGACTCAGTGAGCTCTGTCCGCTGCACAGTGGGATTATGGGCCTTATGTTTGGTCAGTTGAAAGTCAAAACCCGTAATGACAAACATATTAAGAAAGTTACACAACTATTACAGGCTAGGCTGAAATTAGGTTCACACTGCAGGTCATGAATATTATCCATATCCACAGTTTCCTCATTATTACACGGTTAGATCTGATGGGTGAAACAGACACAGGTCTCTAGTCTCTACTTCAGTGTGAGCACAGATCTGTTATATTACTGTGCGTCATAAATTTGACCAGTTCAAACTGTGTTCTTTACTTTTTCATTTAAAAACATTCAGGGATTGTAAAAAGCAGATAAATCATAGAATTAAGTGCTTACATTGTACCATACCAAGTGTTTAGTCCCATGTCCATGAAAACGTGGTCATTTCCTCCTCTTTATGAAGTACTCTTCTTTTCTCCAACAGTAAAACATGACTTGTGTTTGTTGGTCATCATCATACGAAAGTTTGAATGGACTTTTCACCGTGTTAGCTGCAGATTACCAGCCAGACTTTTAACTCAAAACTCGGAGGCTAATGCAGTTAATAACAAACTTCTTCTTCGTAAAAGTCAAAGTTAAATCTGTCAACTGGACAAAACGTTGTAGAAGTGAAGACGTTTTGCTGCTCATCCAAGCCGCTTCTTCAGTTCTGACTTGGATGCGGCTTAGATGAGCAGTGAAATGTCTTCACTCCTACAAGGTTTTGTCCAGTTGACAGATTTAACTTTGGCTTTCATGATGGACCAGACCTGGATGACGGAAGGATTACACAGACAGAAACTTCTTTGACAGTTTTGTGGGTGTTATGGCCTCATGTCACATTTACAGTTGTGTTGGTAATGATTAGTTAAAAGTTAAAAGTGTGCACTTATTTTCTTTGCTCGGACAAGCTTTGTGCTCTGTTTTTTTTTTTAAACATCTGACCAACGCCGTGCTGTACATGATGGGATATAGGAGACCACCAAGGATGCTCGGATGTGTCCGATCTCCATGGAAACGCGGGCCACATTTGTCGGCCGCATTTATGGGCTGCGTGAAATGGGACGGGCCTTGTCGTGCCAATCGTGACTCAACCTGTCTTTAAATGTAGCCGCCGAAGGATGCAGGATGCGGTGAATTAGGACACTGTCAATCAAACTGTCAACCTCGAATAAGTGGACAAACAGAGCTACTGTCGCCCCCTTTATAGTTGTTAGAGTGTGCTGAATACATTTTTACAGCTAAATTCTGACAAAAGTGTTCGTACATTCATACATTTATTTTTTTGTACTAGTATACAAGCTATGTTCTAAAATTCAAAAAAACAAATAAGTTATGATAATGCAGTGTGGTTTTAAATGCACCATACCTGATTTTTACTGTCTTAAAAACATGAAAAACAGAACTTTGCAGTGATCTGAACTTCTTCCTCACTCATGATGGTAATGCTAATAACTAGCATGCTGGCACACACCTCCTGATAATCTTACAATGTAATTTAATGCAGACATTGCACAGCAGATTTATTTTGACCTCAAGAGCTGCTCATATAATATATCTGTACTGGGGCAAGAAAAGTTTTGCTTAAATACATGAACTAAAGAGAGGGATTGGTCAGTGTGGCTCTTGGTCAGTCAATTAATACAACTTTATTTATCTCTCAGGGCAAATTTAAGCCAATCAGCCTGTAAATAGTCTTATTACTGCCAATTAAAGGCCTAAACAGGATATCGGCTTAATCGATATCATAAAACCGATACCTGATCCAGCAAATTTTTCAGTATCAGAACATTGCTGCATCCCTTTTTTCAACATTAAATAATAGTTCTTTATATCACCATGTGTCCTTATATGTGTGTAATCCCTCAGAGTGCAGTAGGTTCATAGTGGTCCATGTGTGTATAGTAGTCTATGTGTCTTATACTTGATCTGATACGTTTCAACATCTTTCTAAAGCAGGAATGTCTAAACCATGGCCCGAGGTCCAAATGTGGCCCTCAGACCAATTTTTATTGGCCCTCATGCTTCCTGCTGAATTGGCACAAATTACCAAAAAATGTACTTTTTACAGCAAATTTTGAACATTTCTGCCATCATAATTAACATAACAAATGTGCTAACGTGATACAGACTCACCATAAGCCTTATTGTAGATGTGGCGCGTCAGACTAACCTACATCAAATGCAACACTCTGAATGATTCATGTATCTGTGGCCTCCGCTCTGTGTAAGTTTCAATATGTGGCCCTCGGTGAAAAACATCTGGACACCACTGTTCTAAAGCTATATTGGATCTTGTTTTCAACCCAAAAGACCCCATATCGGACGATCCTTATTTGATCCCAGTATATGTCAGCGGAGTCCCCTCTCATCCTGCCCCAGTCTATTTTAAAGCACTGCATCACTGGCCTCTGTGTGTGCGGGATTTATCACATTGTGGGGACAAAATCAGGGCCCCATGACGCAAATGCTTTATAATTAGATCAACAACATGATTTAATTTCAGATAAGGGTTAAAATAGGCTATGGTTATGGTTTAGGTTAAAGTGAATATGACAGGCTGGTCTACTCCTTTCACTAAAAGACATAAGTGACATCATTATATTTAAGATTTTACAAAAAATAAAAAAAGTCCTGGTTGGACATAGGCAGGAGATATGACATATGTAGAGGTGTTTACCTGTTACCTAGCAACCATAATGTAAACAAGGATCAAAACTTATCTAAATTACACAATAGTTATGATTAAATTAGTTAATGTGTAAGCAAAAATTACATAGGTAGAAGGATTCTGTTATAGAGAGCACTACTTCCTGTATGTTTGTACTTTTCTTCTCAACTTTTTCCCACAAACTGCCACTGAACTGATGTAAAACTATGATTAATATTTACCTCAGGTACAATCCCGCCAAACCAAGTCAGAATGAGAAAAACATGAAGATATCTGCACTTTAAGGTTATAGTCAATGTAACGTCCCCGATAAGCTCTGAAACCCACGTGTGTGTTGCGTGTGTGTGTGTGTGTCTGTGTGTGTGTGTGTGTGTGTGTGCGCATGTGTGTGTGTGCGTGTGCACGTGTGTGTGTGTGTGTGTGTGTGTGTGTGTGTGAGGGGTGTGTGCGCACATGTGTGCTGCTGCTATTGTGTGAGCTCTAGCTGCTACTTTTCCAGCTGCCCCTGTTCCCCTGCTCGGACAGCCCCATGAACAAACACTGTTCTTGGGATGAGTCAGGCGGGACAGGGGGGTCATCCTGGGCCCCCCACCACCTGCTGCTGCTGCTGCACACTGTCAGCACTGGAGAGGAGCGGGGGGGGGGGGGAGAGAGGGATGAGGAGGGAGAGAGGAGAGGAGGAGAGGGAGAGGGAGGAGAGGAGAGGGGAGATGAGAAGAGGGGGGGGGGGAGGACGGGAGAGAGAGGAGAGGAGGGGGAGAGGAGGGAGGGAGGAGGAGAGAGGGGGAGAGAGAGAGAGGAGAGGGGGGAGAGAAGGAGGAGAGAGGAGAGGAGAGGAGAAGAGGGGGAGGAGAAAGAGGGAGAGGAGGGAGAGAGGAGAGAGAGAGGAGGAGAGAGGAGAGAGAGAGGACGGAGAGAGGAGAGGGGGGAGGAGGGGAGGGAGAGAGGAGAGAGGGAGTAGGAGAGGGAGGGAGGAGAGCGAGGGTGTAATGCCTTTGATGAGGAGCAGTGGGTGATGGTTAAAACTGAACTATGTCAATTCTGTGGTGGAGGGTCTGCCACCTGCTTGTCTCCATGGAGATGATGCATCGCCCAGAATGTTCCACTGTACGGCATTAAAGACGACCTATTATGCTTGTGTCGCTCTATAGTTATAATCTGTAACACCTGTAGATCATTATGTTAGAATGTGCACATTTTAAACCAGAATATTTATCTAAAACAACTTGATAAAATAAACAAGTTTGGTGACTTCCGTGTTAAAAAACTGTGGTGCCGTGAAGTTGTTGACACCTCCAGTACAGGCTGCATCACACTAGCGAGCAGCAGATATTTTGCATTTGTACCAAAATAACTATGCGGCGCGGCTGAATGCACCTGTAATGGGGTGAATGCTTGTTATATGCAGTCCTTTGAAATAGGGAAGGGCTATATGGATTTTTAGAGCCGATACGATATCCATTATTCGTCTGCTGCTGGGGCTGATAACACATATTTGCCTTTTAAAATCTATAGCAAGATTCAAATGAACAAAAAAAAAAAAAAAAAAAAAAAAAAGGGATTTAAAGTAATTTATTACATAAATGCTCTTCTATTTCTATGTTTATTCAAAAAGGGCACACACAGAAGGGGACAGCATTAAAACATATCAGTAATGTTGAATGTCAATATCAGCCAATACAAAGCAAACAAGAAAAATAATAAATTAAAAAAAAATACAGTAAAGTAACAGCATCCCCTCAGAGACTAGCAGGTGGTGGACCCTGCCACATCAACGGGGCTATAATGTTTGTCATAATGTTTGCCCTAAATGAAACCCCTCTGAGTCCAGCTGGTCTGACACCTGACCCTGCTGTTGTAGCTGTTGTTGGGGCAGAGGGGTGTGGGTGCTGACTGGATGGGTGTCTCCGTAAGGGACCCTGAGGTGGGGGTCTGTGTGTTCCATGAATGTTTACAGTACCAGGGTGGGACAGGGTGTGTATATGGGTGGAGTGTGTGTGTGCAGATTTGGGAGTTTATGTTAGAATGACGTGTCCATGCAGAAGGGGTCTGAGGGAGGCGGGGTTATGTGTGATGGTGTGTTTGGGTATAAGGGGGGTAGGGGGTATGCTGATGTGTGTCTCTATATTTGGGACGGGGGATTGACTGTAGCCCTGTGACGTCAGCATGCTGTTTTGTCTGCTCCTCTTCTGCCCATTGTGTTCTGCTCGCGCTCCGGACATGACTCTCCTGTTTACTGACAACGACGACTACAGAGCAGTTTCCACGCAGCAACACTATATGAACATTAAAAATCCTACTCAGTCTTTGTATGACACATCTTTTCAGCCACCTCTTCCTGCTTGTTTCCATGGAAATGTTGTTCTTTGGCTATAATCCTGTTTACAAGTATGGTTTTAACTTAGTGTTTCCATGGAATCATGCAGGTGATGTACAACTAGAGATTGACATTTGACCTTTTTAGCGTATTGACTATCGGCCTTAAATCTCCAGGCTGATATTTTGTCTGGGCCAATCAGATGCCTAAAGAATACACATAAAGTTTTATTTGAACACTTTAATGTGAAGAAGAACAAAACGTGACCACAGCTCTCTTTCCCACTTTGCAGCTGTGAATTAGTTTCTCGTCAAATTATTGGATTTGGGAGAAAATAATATCGGCTCAAAAATATCGGCAGAGCTTATCGGCATCGGTTGCTCTGTATTCTAAACAATCAGTGTCGCTTCGGCCATGAAAAAGCCCAGATCAGTCGATCTCTATGTACAACCTCCAGAAAGTTACATACTGTACCTTTAAAATGATTTACATTGTAGGGCTACCATTATTTCAGTAGCTGACTTGTAAGAATTTATTCCAATTGCTAATCAACTTTTTAGTGTTTGGGCAACAGTGACTCAGTTGGTCGAATGTGTGTCCACTGATCCGAAGGTTGGCGGTTCAAATCCCGCTGTCGACATAAACGTCATTGGTTTGAGCGGTGAGATCCACTATTATTTATTTATTTATTTATTTATTTATTTAGAAAAGGGACAGTGCATATTGATGAACATAAGATACATATGTAAATATGCCAGATTTTAGCCACAGGCTAATTTCCATCTGTTGTCCCTGGACAGGTTGATGGTCACACTTAAAATACAAAAAACAGTCTAATACAAATACAAACAGGGCAGGACAGAAGCCAAGTCAAAAACAAACTCAAGAGGGTTACTACTACTTTAAAAGTGCTGTGTGTATTGCACGAGTTCTAAAGTGCTAAGTGTATTGCATGGGTTCTAAAGTGCTAAGTGTATTGCATAAGTACTAAAGTGCTATGCGTATTGCACGGGCTCTAAAGTGCTAAGTGTATTGCACGGGCTCTAAAGTGCTAAGTGTATTGCATAAGTACTAAAGTGCTATGCGTATTGCACAAGTTCTAAAGTGCTAAGTGCATTGCATAAGTACTAAAGTGCTACTTATATTGCATGAGTTCTAAAGTGCTAAGTGTATTGCATAAGTCCTAAAGTGCTATGTGTATTGCACATAACCTAGCACTTTAGGACTTATGCAATACACATGGCACTTTAGTACTTATGCAATACACTTAGCACTGACCCACAGGTTGACGGTGCGATTCCAGTTCCCACAGATAAATACTGTCGTCGTGTCCTTGGGCAAGACACTTAACTGGCCTTGTTGTTGTTTAATGCCAGAACGTTGAGACCGGTGAGGGGGTATGTGTTGCGGTCTGTTCAGTCTCAGTGTGTTTATATACAGATGATGATTTACATTAACAAACTAGTCCGTGATTGTGTCAGTAGTCGTGTAGTTATGATTGTTCCAGTTAATCATCGTAGGCTTTCGCAGTGGCAGTTTAAGTTACAGTGAGCTCAAAGTAAATATTAGATGAAATAGCAAAGCGATTTCTTCTCACTAAACGCCCTTTACTGCGAATGTGAACGGTTTTTGCTCCTATTAATTGAAAACACATAAAACACCATACTTTTCTCAGTCTTCATTTACTGTTTGCATATTCCTTTAAAACATTGTATAAAACATCTAGAACTCTGTGTGATGTTTCCATGCTTTGCTTCAATATTTCATCTGCATTTCTATCCTGCTTTTCTTGTGAAATGTCAAGGTTGGTACACGCTTATAAAAGAGATGAAGGCCCATGTGATATAAACATGACCTCTCTGCTGCTGTCTGTGCTCTGTGCCGTTACGCTGCAGTTAAATGTGTAAATGTGTCTTTTTTCTCCAGGACTCTGCTCTGGCCCATGACCTTTCTCGAAAGAACAGGACTCCAGCCTTCACAGCTCTGGCCCATGACCTCAACTACCCAGCTCTGCGAAAGAACAAGAACATCGAAGCCTTCCTCAACAGATGTGAGTCAGATGTAGTCGTACACTCTACATCTACTCTACATTTAATCATACGCTCTACATCTACTCGTACGCTCTACATCTACTCGTACGCTCTACATCTACTCGTACGCTCTACATCTACTCGTACGCTCTACATCTACTCGTACGCTCTACATCTACTCGTACGCTCTACATCTACTCTTACGCTCGACATCTACTCGTACGCTCTACATCTACTCGTACACTCTACATCTACTCGTACGCTCTACATCTACTCGTACGCTCGACATCTACTCGTACGCTCTACATCTACTCGTACGCTCGACATCTACTCGTACGCTCTACATCTACTCGTACGCTCTACATCTACTCGTACGCTCGACATCTACTCGTACGCTCGACATCTACTCGTACGCTCTACATCTACTCGTACGCTCTACATCTACTCGTACGCTCGACATCTACTCGTACGCTCGACATCTACTCGTACGCTCGACATCTACTCGTACGCTCGACATCTACTCGTACGCTCTACATCTACTCGTACGCTCGACATCTACTCGTACGCTCGACATCTACTCGTACGCTCGACATCTACTCGTACGCTCTACATCTACTCGTACGCTCGACATCTACTCGTACGCTCGACATCTACGTACGCTCTACATCTACTCGTACGCTCTACATCTACTCGTACGCTCGACATCTACATCTACTCGTACGCTCTACATCTACTCGTACGTTCGACATCTACTCGTATCGACATCTACTCGTACGCTCGACATCTACTCGTACGCTCTACATCTACTCGTACGCTCTACATCTACTCGTACGCTCGACATCTACTCGTACGCTCGACATCTACTCGTACGATCGACATCTACTCGTACGCTCTACATCTACTCGTACGCTCGACATCTACTCGTACGCTCGACATCTACTCGTACGCTCTACATCTACTCGTACGCTCTACATCTACTCGTACGCTCTACATCTACTCGTACGCTCTACATCTACTCGTACGCTCGACATCTACTCGTACGCTCTACATCTACTCGTATGCTCTACATCTACTCGTACGCTGTCAGCGCATCTACTCGTACACTCGACATCTACTCGTATGCTCTACAATCTACTCGTACGCTCTAAAATCTACTCTACACTCTACATCTACTCGTACATCTCTACACGCTCTACTACTATCTACTCGTACGCTCTACATCTACTCGTACGCCTCTCTACTCGTACGCTACATCTACTCGTACGCTCGACATCTACTCGTACGCGCTCGACATCTACTCGTACGCTCTACATCTACTCGTAAACTCTACATCTACTCGTACGCTCTACATCTACTCGTACGCTCTACATCTACTCGTAAACTCTACATCTACTCGTACGCTCTACATCTACTACGTACGCTCTACATCTACTCGTACGCTCTACATCTACTTGTACACTCTACATCTACATGAAGCGCTCTACATCTACTCGTAAACTCTACATCTACTCGTACGCTCGACATCTACTCGTTCGCTCTACATCTACTCGTAAACTCTACATCTACTCGTACGCTCGACATCAATCATCACTCGTATGCTCTACATCTACCCGTATGCTCTACATCTACCCGTATGCTCTACATCTACCCGTATGCTCTACATCTACCCGTATGCTCTACATCTACCCGTATGCTCTACATCTACCCGTATGCTCGACATCTATTCGTACGCTCGACATCTACTCGTACGCTCGACATCTACTCGTACGCTCGACGCTCGACATCTACTCGTACGCTCGACATCTACTCGTACGCTCGACATCTACTCGTACGCTCTACATCTACACTCGTACGCTCTATCTACTCGTACGCTCGACATCTAATCGTACGCTCTACATCTATTCGTACGCTCGACATCTACTCTTACGCTGTACATCTACTCGTACGCTCGACATCTACTCGTACGCTCGACATCTACTCGTACGCTCGACATCTACTCGTACGCTCGACATCTACTCGTACGCTCGACATCTACTCGTACGCTCTACATCTACTCGTACGCTCTACATCTACTCGTACGCTCGACATCTAATCGTACGCTCTACATCTACTCGTACGCTCGACATCTAATCGTACGCTCTACATCTATTCGTACGCTCGACATCTACTCTTACGCTGTACATCTACTCGTAATGTTCGACATCTACTCGTACGCTCTACATCTATTCGTACGCTCTACATCTACTCGTACGCTCGACATCTACTCGTACGCTCGACATCTACTCCTACACTACAACTTCAGAAACCTGATGCGATGTGCACTAGTTTCATTAGCGGGATGCACGCTGATTTTAATGTGCAGTCTGAAGGGGGAGTGACTTAGCACAACGAGTAAAAGGAAGGGGAACTCAACACAACTGATTTAATTTTCAAAACAATAAAAGGTGACATGGGGATCTAAATATGTGATGTGTCACAGTTAAGACCTCACAGAAGTGTAAAATCTCCTCCTTTACTGAATAATAATGGACTGGATTTATCAGCACGTTTCATGCCACACAGACAGTTTGCACTAGAGCCAAGCACTATCCAGACCCAGCCCTGCTTAGCTTCAGAGATCAGATCAAGCAAGAATATAAACAGGTATGATCACATCTGTGCCCACTGGTGGTAGAAAAGTGCTGTACCAATGTAACTATATCATTTGTTTGCATTTTGGCATTGTCAGTATGAGGATAGATAGTACTGAGTTACATCGATCCAATTAGTGAATTTAGTATCGAAAATCAGATACTAAAATTAGAATCGAAACTAGATACTCATTCGAAACTAGATACTCATTTGAGCAGGTATAGATACTAAAAGTCACATTTACAGAACAGAAATGAACCTTTCCTGAATATGTTCCTAATGATGTCTCTCTGTATGTTTCACAAGTATAAGACTCATAGACTAGTATTTATTTATTTATTTATAACCTTTATTTTGCCAGGGAAAACATTAAGAACAAATTCTTATTTACAATGTTGGTCTGGTGTGCAAAAGCACCCAAGGGAAAAGGAGAGGGAGTCAAACAAAACACACACACACACACAAAAAACAATTATTAGTAAAACAATCAGAAATATAAATACATAAAACTGACCTTCAGTTACTAAAACATTTACATGAGTGTTTAAAAATGTCCTTCACTTTACATTTAAAAGCAGAAAGACAAATACTAGAGTCCAGTTTAAGAGAATTCTGAGCCAAATTCCAATCATTAGCAGCATCACATCGAAATGACATGAGACCAAAAGAAGAGCTGGATTTGACAGTTTTCAGTCATGGACCACTTATACACCCATGGACCACTACTGCACACTGAGGGATTACACACATTTAACAAACATGGGAAGAGAACACAAAGTACTACCATTTAATGTGGAAAATCACATTCTATTGTGAATATTTTCGTATTGTGACAACACTGTCTATAAAGTAAATGAAAATGGTTTGGAACATGTTCTGAAATGCCTGGGATTCTTGGTTTTCTTCTTAGTTTAACAGTCCAGATTTCAGCCTTATCATAATAATAATCATCATAAAATAAGCTGTATTGTGCGTGTGTTTTGGTCAGATGAGAAGGCCGTGTCACAGCTGAGGGAGCTCCATGTGAAGCTGGAGGACTTTGAGAAGGTGAAGCTGATCGGGAGAGGAGCCTATGGGGAGGTGCAACTGGTGAGACACAACACGGTACACCCCACACCAAACATACAGCTCAAACCAGACCTTTATATACACTATATAAAAAGACACATGCGCTTTTTTTCTCACTGTCTGACATGAAATTAGACTAAACTTTCCCTGTTTAGGTCAGTTACGATTAACAAAATTATTTCTATTTGCTGAATGCCAGAATCATGAGAGATTAATTTTTTAGACAATTTTTCACTACTTTTATCAAAGTCAGAAGTTTACATACATTTCATTAATATTTGGTACCATTGCCTTTAAACTGTATGGCTTGAGTCAAATGTGTTTGGTTAATATCATCTGTATTTTCTGAAATACTTTAAATGCATATGCAAGTACTTAGTACTACTTAAGTACTACTGTATGTAAACTTCTGACTTTGAAGAAAATAATGAAAAAAAAGTCTTTAGAAAAAGCCTCTCTCTGTGTGTGTGTGTGTGTGTGTGTGTGTGTGTGTGCGTGTATGTGTGTGTGTGTGTATATATATATATATATATATATATATATATATATATATATATATATATATATATATATATATATATATATATATATATATATATATATATATATATATGTGTGTATATATATATATATATATATATATATATATATATATATATATATATATATATATATACATACATATATATATACGCACACATACACACATACATACATACATACTATATCTGTCTTTTAGTCCTTTGTTAGGAGTGATCCTCATATAAACGTTATACTTAGTAATTATTATTTTAATAACAGTTTCAAAACTTTTCAATAAAATTGTACTTCCCAGAGTAGTTTTCAGACTTCATACTTTTACTCATACTTCACACTTACCACATTTTGTGCATCATGTAACATTTTGTTCTTCCAATTACATTCACTTTAAATTATAAATTAGGTGTTACGTCCATTTTCTCTTAGTTACATTTACATTTACATTTACAGCTGGGTTTTAGTTTCTTAACATCACTAGGCCTACTTTGTACTTTTACTTGAGTTCTATTATTTTGAAGTTACTATTATTTGGGTACAGTTGGCTACTCCAGCACTTCTGACGATAATCCATCTGACACTTATACTACACAACACAAATGAATACGCTCTTAGAATGTAAAGTACTTCACGTACTTTGTTTAGTTCACTCATACAGGCGTGTTCTCTGACAAAGGTTTCAAAGATATCTGGACTATTTTTATTTGGACAAATTAGTTTTACCATTACACAATTTGTGTATACTCGCCTATTATTACTTATACTCTCTTAAAAGTTCTTTCAGAACCCGTCACTGTGGCTTGTATGCAACACTGCACCTCTGCTCTTCACACACACAAACACACGTGGTTTAACCCTACACAACAAAAGTAGCGCACAGGTCAGCACACATTCCAACACATGAAAGAGGCACCGCACATATGCACCAGCAGGGGGAGCTCTGCCTGCACTTCACATGCAGTCAGAACTGTAGGTTTTAGATAATACTGAGTGAGGACCTCTAGCTTGAATACTTTTGCAGTAAGCTAACATGGTTCGTTATCGTGTAGGGCCTGTGCCATGTTGGAGCAGGAGATAGGACAGAGATAGTGTGTGTGAGGGGGAGGTGGGGGGCAGGTCTGGGCACGCTCAGACGAGGAGGGGTGGGGGACGCGGTATGACTTTGTATGGGCATGGTAATTATGAGGGAAAATGATAGGTTACTCCGACTCTTTGTGGTGTTATTTAGCTGCTGTTGTCAGAGGTGGGCTGAGGTGAGGTGTTGTGTCTAAATGTTAAAGGAACATTTAAAAAAGTTACTACAATCACAACTAAACCTGTGTATCAGTTAAGTGCAAATTTTAGATATTTGTACTTTACTTGAGTAAATCTTAACACATTCATAATTTGGGCAAATAAAAACAGCTACAAAAAACGTTTGATTAAATTGTTTCTGTTGAATAAAATTCTGCACAAATCTGTGTCAAAGTCAATACATTTGAAGCTTTGTCTGTTGTTCTGAAAGTCTGTGCAAAATACTTTTACTTTTTACTCTTAACCCTATAGCATCGGACGCTATCGCCGTCGATAGACTCGGTTGCAGACTTTCCATTACCGTAACTCTGCAACCAATTGTGCTCTCATGTAGACGCATGAGACTCTTTAAATATGTTTTTGTCATTACGGTAATGTGCTCACATCGTCCCTCGAAGACGGCCAATCAGAGCACAGGTACCGCCGGGATTCTCCCAGTTATTTGATGCATCAAAGGAAAAATAAGGATGGATATGTAAAATAGAAGTAGTTGTGTGAAAAAAGGCAAAAGTACATGCTGATACTTCCTTTATGATGATCTTTATGGCTAAAAAAAGAAAACAAGTCTAGGCGAGTTATAATGGTCTATAATGTGCTCAGTCCTTAAAGGGTTAAGTACATTTTTAAACAAGCACTTTTACTTAAGTAGATTTTTTTCATGTGATACTTTTTTTTTTTTTTGCTCTGGTATGTGTTGTTTTACTTAAATGAAAAAAGTACTTCTTCTACCGCTGGGTTTAGGTCGTGTCCATTCAGATCAGAGAGAGACTTTTTAGGTTTAAACCAACTGGATTTCGGCATTGAACCTGGCAACCCAAATGAGAGACTCATGTGAGGCTCATTCTGCTTTCTGATTGGATAATTTTCTTCCAAATCACCAAATTATAACACACAGCGATTGTTATCACTATATTTGATTTGAACATGAATTTGAATGGACGCAATGAACAAATCACAAAGGCTGCAGATTCTGAAGTCCCATCATTTCCTCCACAAACTAAATCTCCGGTCTTATTCTGCACCAAAGCGTCTAACCCTGTAGTGTAGATCTGTACAAACATGTTCTGAAATGTGATTCTTTGTTCAGATGTATTTTTGTCAGTTCTTCTGGATGCGTTTGAAATGTGAACTTTGAACAAGAACCATGGAACAGCCCCATAAGATGCTGCTAAATACATTTACCTCTGTGGTGTCAGAACACTCTTGAATCTCCATAGTTTTAACATCAGACTAACTGAGCATTCTCTGACATGTGACAGCCCAATACAAGCTTTAGAAATATGTACACTCTATTTGTAATATATCCTCTTTATCCTGCAGGTGTGTGACAGGGCCTCTCAGAAGGTCTCTGTGATACACAACTACAGTATATGTACTAGTATTTGCAGTATTTGCTCATATTCCTTGTTTTCCTGTAGGTTCGTCACAAGGCCTCTCAGAAGGTCTATGCCATGAAGCAGCTGAGTAAGTTTGAGATGATCAAACGTTCAGACTCTGCGTTCTTCTGGGAGGAGAGACACATCATGGCCTTCTCCAACAGCCCCTGGATCGTACAGGTCTGCAGACAGTACACAGATCACCTCACAATATGGTATAGGTGTGCAGGCAGTACACAGGTCACATGGCACAGGTGTGGTACAGGTGTGCACACTGTTCACAGGTCACATGGTACAGGTCTGCACATGGTACAGGTCACATGGTACAGGTGTGCACATGGTACAGGTGTGCACATGGTACAGGTGTGCACATGGCACAGGTGTGGTACAGGTCACATGGTACAGGTGTGCACATGGTACAGGTCACATGGCACAGGTGTGGTACAGGTGTGCACATGGTACAGGTCACATGGTACAGGTGTGCACAAAGTACACATGTCACAATACGATAAAGGTGCACACATTCTAACAATATAGATCAGAAAATGTTAAAAATGTACACTCAAAAGTCATGTCACAACTGCACACTACCTGACAGTTTTCTGTAGTGTTTTGATTCAAAGTGAAACTATGAATAAATGAAAACACTATATACACAGTTTATTACCAAAAAGTGGATGTAGTTTCATTCCACTTTAAGCATAAAACACCACACTGTAATACACTGCACTAGTCACACCCGCTGTTGCTGTGTCCGTAGTTGTGCTGTGCGTTCCAAGACGAGCGGCACCTGTACATGGTGATGGAGTTCATGCCCGGAGGAGACGTGGTCACCCTCACCATTAACTACGACGTGCCGGAGGCGTGGGCGCGCTTCTACACCGCGGAGCTGGTCCTCGCTCTGGACGCCATCCACTCCATGGGCTTCATCCACAGAGACGTGAAGCCTGACAACATGCTGCTGGACCAGAGCGGCCACCTCAAACTGGCAGACTTCGGCACCTGTATGAAGATGGACCAGGTGAGACGAGGGGCAGGGTGATCTAGTGTGGGTGGTTACATGTACAAGTAAAAACATGCAGCCTGTGCTTTCAGTGCAGTGCTATTCTGTGGTAAAAACTAACACAGTACGAAAGTAAAAGTACCGGAGTTAAGAGTTAAGAGTTGGAGTTTAGCTGGAGTGTGTACTGTACTTAAGGCAGTGCTTCTTGATTATTATTTATGCCCCCTCCCCACTCTCCGCTGCAACTATAATAGTACAATTTGTCTACAAAATTGTTGTAAGTACTACATAACAGCAAAACAAAAACGAAAAAGAAAGAAATATAGACTAACTTACAACAAAAAATGACATTTTTAATAACATTGTTTTTTAATCTGTAACAAAATATATGTAAAATGCATCAATTTCCCTGAAATTCATAAAAAAAAAATCCTTTTTTAAACTATACACATTTTTTGACTAACTGATTGAACCATTTGATACTGAAAAAATAAAATAAAATCTATTTGGCTTCATGCTATCTGCTGCCAGCATTTTTAGACATCGGACACGCTGGTCTGTCCTCGTCTCCCGCCGAAGTCACAGTGAAGCCAAGTGCTACATGCTCTGTCATAACTTCTCGTCTTAGCTTTCGGGTGACTTTCGTTTGTCTCATTACCTCAGTCTTTCTCCGCCTTTCTTTTCATCCTTGTTAAATATTTTTCCTTCGTGTTTCTTGAGGGGTTTGTTCACTGCTCTATTCACGATCTGCTCACTATCTTCTGCTCTTTGCTGTGTACGAGCACAAACCCTACACCATAGAGCTAATACTAATACTACCTGTGCACATTCTGACAATGAGAGCGCAACTGCCACCTACTGTAGTGGATGTGCAATTACACTTTATTCTAGTACGGCAAAAGAAAAGCATGTTCCCCGGGGTCATATGGGCCCCCCTCCGGCATTGCACCACAGTTTGAGAAGGGCTGACTTAAGGATAGACTCTACAGGTAAAACTCCATTCAACTCAAACTCAAGGCAGGTGAAGTGTCTTGCTCAAGGACAGTTTGCGCTAGAGTCACTGCTGCCCTGTTGTAACACCCTGCAGTCTCCCATCCCAGTCCTAATCAGGCCTAACTCTGCTTATCTTCAGAGATCAGGCCCTTTAAATAGTAAAATGTATTACTATTTTTATTATTTTATCAAGCCAAGTTTAAATGTAGACGGATGTCTGATTAGAGTCAATAATTTGTTATCAAACTCTTCGTTGAAGCTGCAAATTACATGTGTAGGGTGAATTCTAGTATCGCATGACTGTTTGTGAATGGATGGAGTGATGACGTCATTGTCCTCAGACTGTACACAGTTTTCTTATTGTACCTGGGGATACAGTGATACCGATACTGAAAACTTAGCTGGATCGGGTATCGGTTCCATGATACAATTAAGCCGTAGACCTGTCTCGGTAACAATTTTTAAGTGTGATTTATTGCTGAAGTAAATACAGACAGTAGACGACAATATTGAAGCCATATTGCGGAAAAATAATCATAAATGATCCAATAGTTCAAAGAAAAAAATGATTGTTCCATCTTCCATGTACTGAACAATTGAGTCGATATAGTTTTTATCAACCCCATGTCCTGGTTGAGCCTTTAATCAGATGTAATACGACTATTTACAGGCTAATTTTGGGCTAGAACGTCTTATAATGTTTGAAACTTTTATTCATACAAAGCTGTTCAGTCGTGATTTGAAGGATGAATAACACTTACATAACACAATTGGATCTCTTGTGTAATGAGTTAACAGCGTTTTAAGGAAATACGTGTCGTTTTCAGCCCCTCCAGCAGATACTTAAAATCAAATTATCAGCATCAGTATTGGCATGAAAAAGCAGGATCCCTGATAGTACTGTTCTGTATCATGACCTCAGTGTAATACTATCAGAGGACTTTGCTCTAGTACTCCCCCTAGTGTTTTGTTTAGGGTTTTTTGGTTGTTCTTTTTTGCACTTATATTTTATTGTTTCATATTATAACAAAAAAAAAAAAAATAGAACAAAGGGTCAACTGTCCACTTTTCCCAGCAGTCCTCACATTTTACTCTAAATTTTTTCATGGCTTTTTTGAATCTGCCCAGAACATTTTGATCAAATAACAGTGGTCTTTTCTGTCATGCCTGTCTTTGTTATCTGAGTGTAGAACTAAACCTGTTTTTGGCAACTCCCACCCCAGTATTTTTTCCATTTCTTTAACCACTCGCTGCATCGCCAAAAAACATGTGCATGTCCCACGTCCTGCTCGTCATAGCAGAGTTGACGTCAATGATGCTATTATTTTACTTTCAGTACTATTACTATTTAGTGCTGTATAATATGTTTTGACTAAACTTAAACTGTGCTGTCTCATCTTTGTGTTGTGTTGCAGTCGGGCCTGGTGCACTGTGACACAGCCGTGGGCACTCCTGACTACATCTCCCCCGAGGTGCTGCAGTCTCAGGGGGGAGACGGCCTGTACGGGAGGGAGTGTGACTGGTGGGCCGTGGGGGTCTTCCTGTATGAGCTGCTGGTCGGTGCGTACCCTCCGCTCTCTTTCTGTGCCCTGTATGAAGGAAACAAAACAATATAGTGCCCTGGATTCTGTCACTCTCATGAGCTCATATGTTTTCCATGAGGCTGTTGTATAATAGATTATATTAGATGTATCAGTGTTGCCAGGGCAGGGGTCCAGTCACAATCATGTTCAAGGTAATGGATGTTATATGCGTTGCTATGGACACTGTGATTCCCCAAAAGTCTCTGTGTATAACAACACCCGGCTAGTTCAGGGCAGAGGGACAATCGCACATCCATTTACACTCTTTTTCTTTATTTTTTTTAATATTTCTATATACTTTTTTATTCTTTATAATACTCAAAATACAAAACAAACTAAATATAACAAAACAAATAAGTATATAAGTCCATATAAACATTAAAAACAGATGCAGGTGTGAGTATAAAAGTTCATTACCAAATTATTAAATTGCGATTGTGTCACCAGCGTATCCAGTTTTTCTTTTCCTTTACTCTAATGTAATTTATTATTTTTTATAAATGAGGAGTTTTTGCACAGGTGCATCTTTGTGTGTCAGTGCTAATGCTAATGCTACTTTTTGAGCCTAATAAATGTTTAAATAACACCACAGACTAAAATAATCTACACCTACAAATAATCAGTCGTCTACATAACATGTTTGTTGTTATGTTAGACTTTATATTTTGCATCAGTGTTAGTGTTAGTGTTAGTGTGAGTGTTAGTGTTAGTGTTAGTGTTAGTGTTAGTGTTAGCGTTAGCGTTAGTGTTAGTGTTAGTGTTAGCGTTAGTGTTAGCGTTAGCGTTAGCGTTAGTGTTAGTGTTAGTGTTAGTGTTAGTGTTAGTGTTAGTGTTAGCGTTAGTGTTAGCATTAGTGCCGACACACAGCGAGGTCCCTTTGTAAACAGTCCTGCAGTGAAGTTTTCCTCACATTAGTGTTGAACATGTTGTCAGTGAAATGTGTGGACTGACTGATACGTCGGGACTGACTGGTTTTAGGTTTAGTCACTAAAATCTGAATGCATCAGAAAAAAAATGGCTAATCCTGAGTCGTTTTATATTATTTAAACTTCATTTTTAAATTACATCCCAGATACACTGGAAAAAACATCCAACATATAGTCCAGACAGCACCGCACTGGGTGAACACTGCTTTATATTTAGGCCTAAATGGTAACATAAAGAGGTATTTAGGAACAAAAATATTATTGTGTTGTAGCACTTTAAGCATGCCCAGCTCTCTAATATAAACCTGTTAATATATACTAAAGTATGACCATTGTATATAAACCTGTTTATAGAATATAATGTGACACTTGTATATAAGCCTGTTCATATACTATTGTGTACTCTTGTATATAAACATGTTCATATACTATAGTGTATATTTTATATAAACATGTTCATATACTATAGTGTATCTTTTATATAAACATGTTCATATACTATAGTGTACTCTTTTATATAAACATGTTCATATACTATAGTGTATCTTTTATATAAACCTGTTCATATACTATTATGTACTTTTGTATATAAACATGTTCATATAATATAGTGTATCTTGTATATAAACCTGTTCATATATAATATTGTGTATATATATAAACCTGTTCCATGGTGTCACAGGTGAGACTCCGTTCTACGCTGAATCTCTTGTGGGGACGTACGGTAAAATCATGAGCCATAAAAACTCTCTGTGTTTCCCTGATGATGTGGAGATGTCTGCAGAGGCCAAGCAGCTCATCTGTGCCTTCCTCACAGAGAGGTGAGTACACACATGTTAGGGAGACAGGTCCCACATGAACAAATAGTTTACTACGAATGATTCAGGCATAAGAAGTATTTCATTAATGGATCACAGTTAAGATTTAAGGTTCTTCATGTATTTGAGCAGAATTTGTCTTGCCCTCATAGAGATATATGATATAAGATGTCAGAACATGTCTGCTGTGTACTGCCAGCACCTTATTAGAGTCAAGAGTTTATAAGCACTTTTCACAACTTTGACAGTGGGGTATTGTCATCACGGTAATGTTAACATATAGCATTCTAACAGCACACTTCCTGGGACAATAAAATGCTTTACAATTAGATGCAGACAGTGTACAGTGGACTCATTTTGATACATCTGCACTGGAGCACATTTTGCTCATATACATGGGGAAAATTAGGTATGAGATCAATATTTCTTAATTATATTTTGGAATATTGAGGATATGTATTGGATATTTCAGGATCTTTTTATTCAAATGTATTCTGTAAAAATATGAATTTGGAATGTGGCGGCTAGCAGGTTAGCTATGTCCATTTATATATACAGTCTATGGGAATTACATGTCTTAACTTTGAAATAGGGATCTTGAAATAAGAAGTAACTGTGATTCTGAACAGTTTAAGCTCTCTGCACTTCTAAAATGAAGCTGAGCGTACTATACAACATCATTACATGTATTTACCGACCACTTTGGCGTCTCTTCCGTTTGATTATAGCTTCATGAAGGAATGCAACTCACTCCTAACACTTAAACCCAATATTTTTAAACTCGTGTAAGTGATTTTAACTACACAAGTATGCAGAGTATTCGTCAGGCGCAGTATTTTTACCCTCCGATGCGCAGTACCTCGTATTTATGGCAGCTTGGCTTTGTTTGTGGCCTTAGCTCCAAATTGCAGTGGCCACTCTTTGCTGTGTGAAGAACATGTCGCCCAAGTCTGGCTCCTATGTATTTATATATCGTAGTGTGGACTGTGGAAAAGACAGAGCGGAGGAGGAGAACAGGTTTACAAAGAACCACATCTGGACAGAGCTATGCATGTTGAAGAACTAAACGATATCAATTTTGCAACTAAACTCTGTATATGGTGTTTTAATAGAATCAGCTACAGTTCCTTGTCCTTTTTTTTGTCAATTTTAGTGCAAACTCGGTACAGCTTTCTGGTGATAAACAGGACTGCCTCCAGTGGCTGCTATGATTGCTGTGAAGTACTACGTGACATCACACAGGACTGCTCTGATTACAGTCAGGTCTTTCTGATTACAAACACCTGACTGAAGGGGCAGAGCTTGAAGTGTGGATACCTGTTAAACCAGTCACACTGTTCCTCAAATGTGCAGAGCCCGGCCCTCCTCCCCCTTCACTCTCCCCTTTAGTCCTCCAAACTCTACCCCATCCTTTAGTCCCCGCCCCCCTCCTCCTCCCCCCCCTTACCCTCCCCTTTTAGTCCTCTAGACCCCCCCCCCCTACCCTCCCCTTTAGACCTCCAGACCCGCCCCTACCTCCCCCCTTACCCTCCCCTTTAGTCCTCCAGACCCCGCCCCTCCTCCCCCCGCTTACTCCACTGTCCAGACCCCGACCTGCCCCCCCTCCCCTCTCACTCTTCCCTTTAGTCCTCGAAACTCTGCCCACTCCTTTAGTTTTCCAGACCCTGCCCCCCTCCTCCTCTCACTCTCCCCCTTAGTCCTCCAGACCCCGCCCCCTCCTCCCCCCTCAGCCTCGCCTTTAGTCCTCTAGACCCTGCCCCCTCCTCCTCCCTCACTAACCGCTGTAGACCTCCAGACCCCGCCCCTCCTCCCCCCTTACCATCCCCTTTAGGCCTCCAGACCCCGCCCCTCCTCCCCCTCACTAACCACTGTAGACCTCCAGACCTCGCCCCCCCCTCCTCTCCTCTCACTCTCCTCTTTAGTCCTCCAGACCCCCGCCCCCTCCTCCCCTCTCACTCTCCCCTTTAGTCCTCCAGACTCCGCCCAGTTTAGCAGCTCTATTTGAAATGTGGTTGTGAGTTTAGTCCCGCTTTAAAAGGGCCATATTCTGCAAAATTGTCTTTTCAGAGCGTCTAGCCACATTCTAATCGTTTTCCCTTCAAATTGAAGGATAATCTTTATTCTCCTGTATTCAAGACATCACTGGACTTGTTTATATATTATAACACAACAATACTCGGGCGTCATAGATTTTAACTATAACTATACAGCAGACAAACTATACAGCAGCACACGGAGCATCTATCTGTTAGTGACATGTTGAAAATGAAATCTGGCTGCTTCTTACGTGCACACAAACCTGAGTTTAGTTTTTTTCTACAGTAGTCCTGTATACTTTGTGTGGTTCTGTTTAAATTTTAAATCCCCTTCCATCTTAGGCGTTACAGTGTACACAGGTCCATGTGACTGCACTTCCTGTTGACATTATAAGCCCCGCCCCCGGCCCTCTGACACACTGGCTCCATTCTCCTGCACAGAGACCCTTTCACTCTCTCACCTTCTCTCTCTCTTCCTCGCCTCTCTCTCGCTCCTTCTCTTTACTTTCTCTCACCCAGCCTGTTTACTTTCTTTGACCACAGTTTTTTTAAGAACTCTCCCTTTCTCCCTTTTTTCTCCTCTCTCTCTCTCTGTCTCTCTCTCAGCCCACTGTTTCAGCCCACACTCTGTCTATCTCTCTTTCTCTCTCCTCCTTCTCTCTTCTTTCTCTCGCCTCCTCTTTACCCTCTTTAACCACAGTGTTTTCAGCACACACTCTCTGTCTCTCTCTCTTCCTTTCTCTCTTCTCTCTCTTCTTTCTCTCTCAGCTTGTTTACTCTCTTTGACCCCAGTATTTCTTGGCGCACACACCCTCTCTTCCTCTCCCTCCATCCCTCTCCTTCTCTCTCTTCTCTCTCTCCAGTATTTGTTCTCTTCCCTGTACATCTTATGTCTCTGTCTCTATTCCATCACTGTTCTCTGTTTAAAACCCTCTTCTCCTTCTCTCACATATGTTTTGGATTAGTCTAAGAAATACAAATCACCAACAGTCTAAAAAAGTTCCATTCCGTTGTCTGTAAACATGGTCCGGAAGTAAGACCGATGCACTGTTAGCATGCTAGTTGCTGTTAGCTTAAGAGTCATAGCAAAACTCTCTCTCTTTATCCAAATGTGTGCGCAAACACACTGTCCTCTGTAGTACACTCAACCACACTGCCCTCTGTAGTACACTCAAACACACTGCCCACTGTAGTACACTCAAACACACTGCCCTTTGTAGTACACTTAACCACACTGCCCTCTGTAGTACACTCAACCACTTTTCCCTCTGTAGTACACTCAAACACACTGCCCTCTGTAGTACACTCAAACACACTGCCCTTTGTAGTACACTTAACACACTGCCCTCTGTAGTACACTCAACCACTTTTCCCTCTGTAGTACACACAAACACACTGCCCTCTGTAGTACACTTAACTACACTGCCCTCTGTAGTACACTCAAACACACTGTCCTCTGTAGTACACTCAAAAACACACACTGTCCTCTGTAGTACACTCAAACACACTGTCCTCCTCTGTAGTACACTCAAACACACTGTCCTCTGTAGTACACTCAAACACACTGTCCTCTGTAGTACACTTAACCACACTGCCCTCTGTAGTACACTCAAACACACTGCCCTCTGTAGTACACTCAAACACACTGCCCTCTGTAGTACACTCAAACACACTGTCCTCTGTAGTACACACAAACACACTGCCCTCTGTAGTACACTTAAACACACTGTCCTCTGTAGTACACTTAACCACACACTGCCCTCTGTAGTACACTCAACAAACACCTCTGTAGTACAAACAAACTGCTCTGTAGTACACTTAACCACACTGCCCTCTGTAGTACACTCAAACACACTGCCCTCTGTAGTACACTCAAACACACTGCCCTCTGTAGTACACTCAAACACACTGCCCTCTGTAGTACTCAAACACTGTGAGGAGAGTATGAGCTCACATGCACAGCCTTTTTCCATGTCTTCACAACTCTGCTCTCTCTCTCTCTCTCTCTCTCCCTTTCACTCTCTGTCTCTGTCTCTTTCTCACTCACTCACTCACTCACTCACTCTCTCTTTCTTTCTGTCACTCTCTCCCTCTCTCACACACCATTCCCTCCCTCTCTCCCTCTCTCTTTTCCTGGGCTCTGACACAGGCATCTGTGGCCAAACTCCAGTCCAGTTCATTTAGTTACATAGGTCTAAATCTCCTCTCTTCTCCACCTTTATTCTCTCTCTCTCTCTCTACCTTGACTTTTTTCTCTGCCCTTTCTCTTTCCTCCTTGTCACTCCCTTTACCTTTTTCATCTTCCCCTCCACTCACCATCTCTGCCCTCCCTCTCTCTCTCCATCCCCCCCTTCCTCTCTTTTCCTATTTCTCTTATCTCTCACTCTCTCTTCCCTCTACCTCCCCTCTCTCACTCCCCTCTCTCTTCTTTCTCGCTCCCTCTTACTTGCGCCTTTACACTACTCATCACCCTTCCTCCCTCTCTCTTCTCTTCTCTCCCTCTCTCCTTTCCTTCTCTCTCCCTCTTACTTACTCCTTCTCCCACCTCCCACTCTTCTTTTCCTCTCTCTCTTACTTCTTCTTTCCCTCCTTCTCTCTTTCTCTTTTTCCTATACCTCTTACTTACTCCCTTTCTCTCTTCTTTCCCTCTTCTCTCCCTTTTTTTTGCTCCCCACCCTCCTCTTCTCTCCCCCCCTCCCTCCTTCTCTCTCTTCTTTCCCCCCTCCTTCCCTCTCTCCCTTCTTTCTCTCTTCTTTCCCTCTTACTTCTCCCTCTATCCCTCTTACATACTCTCCCCCCTCTTCTCCCTGTTCCTTCCCTCTCTCTCTTCTTTCTTTCTTTTTTCCTCCCTCTTACTTACCCCCTCTTTCTCTTCTCCCCACTCCCTCTCTCTCTTCTTTCCTTCTTCTCTCCCTCCTACTTAGTTCCTCTCTCCCTCATACTTTTACTCCCCCACACCTCCGTCCTTCCTCTCTCTTCTCTCTCTTCTCCCTCCTCTATCCCTCTCTTCTTTCCCTCTTCTCTCCCTCTCTCTCTTCTTTCACCTCCCTCCCTCTCTTCTTTCCCCCTCTGTCCTTTCTCCCTCTTACTTTTACTCCCCCGACACCTATGTCCTTCTCTCTCTTCTCCCTCCCTCCCTCTTCTCCCTCCTCTGTCCCTCTCTTCTTTCCCTCTTCTCTCCCTCTTACTTACTTCCTCTCTCCCTCTTACTTTTACTTTCCCCACCCCTTCTTCTCTTTTCTCCCCCCTTCCCTCTCTCTCTTCTCCACTCCTCCGTCCCTCTCTCCCTTCCTCTTCTCCTCTCTCTCTCTCCTTTCCCTCTTCTTTCCCTCCTCTCTCCCTCTCTCTTGGCGGGGTCTGGAATGTCCCACACGGCGGCGGAGCACACTTGGACCAGCCTGACCACACCCCTCTCTCTGACCGCAGGCTCCGGGATACACTCACGCTTGTGTTCACTTTTCAGGAGCCACGGGCGCGCTCTACCTCTCTGCGACACCCCGGCCCACTGGGACTACGTTTTTAAGTCACAGGATTTATATCATAATCATTTTCAACTTGGCCTTATCCCGCAATGAGAGGATTTAAGACTGTTTTAAAGTACTAAATATAGAAAATAGTATTTTTATTTTTGTTTTTTGGTTTGGTTGCTGTGTCCAGGGAAGTGCGTCTAGGTCGGACCGGAGTGGAGGAAGTGAAGAAGCATCCATTCTTCAAAAACGAGCAGTGGACTTTTGACAACATCCGAGGAAGTGAGTCATGTTTTTATTTACTTTTTTTTAAAAGTTTCTATATTACACAAAATTAACTCTTGTAGCTTTAAGTCATGTTGTAATGCTGTTACCTCCTCAAATACAGACCTGGAGTTGTGTTTTGTTTCATTCACACATGAGTAGCACTTTATTATTAGTCTGTCTACGTCTCCAATGCTCAAAATGCGCTGTTCCACCTTGTGATGTCATGAAGTGGCAGTTTTAAAGTTAACAGCGCCTTTTACCTTTAGTTCAGTCGAGATTGGCAATTCCAGAGCTGAAATTATCCAAATGATTCTAGTGAAGGTGTATGGAGTTTAAAAACACAGTGGAGCACTTCCTGTATTACCATGACATCACAAGGTGGAACAGAGTGTTTTCTGTTTGAGAGAAGAACTGTTAAACATGTGTGAATGAAACAAAACACGACTCCAGGTCTGTTTGTGATGAGGACACATTAAAACATAGATCAGAAAACAATGTTGTATGAGCTCTTTGATTATGCATGAATGGGGGCTATAAAGCTGGACTATGTCACTTTTCTGATAGAGAGTCTGCTACCTGCTTGTCTCCATGGTGATATATGAGTTCATTTATCTTTGCTTATACAAGGAGAGCCCAGTTAAGTTAAGGTTAAGTAAAATAATGAAGTAAATACTGTCGAACATTCAAGGCAAAGCAACATCTCCTTGGAGACAAGCTGGCAATGCCACCAGACCAAGTTACAGGTCAGATCTGTGCAGAGGCAATCTCACACACAATAAGAATGCATGTTTTTTCATGGAATTTTGGAATAATAAAAAATACTTGTAATTCAACAAATGCAAGAAAGTTGTAAAATGCCATAATTCGATATATATCACAGGCAAAGCAATGAAATATCCATGGAAACGAGCAGGTGGCAGACCCCTCACCTGAAAAGTTACATAATGTATCTTTAAACATAGAATTGTGAATGAAATTAAATAGAAAATTTCCGATCAGAAAAACTCCCCTCACTATATTTTGAAAACTTTTGCAAGTTTAAACTGGAATCTCCTGCATTTCCCACTAAAAACATGCTCACAACTACACTACTACAACGACTGTCACAACACACTACTGCAACTACACTACTACAACTACTGTCACAACACACTATAACTACACTACTACAACGACTGTTACAACACACTACTGCAACTACACTACTACAACTACTGTCACAACACACTACTACAACGACTGTCACAACACACTACTGCAACTACACTACTACAACTACTGTCACACTACTAACTACACTACTACAACGACTGTCACAACACACTACAACTACACTACTACAACTACTGTCACAACACACTACTACAACGACTGTCACAACACACTACTACAACTACTGTCACAATACACTACAACTACACTACTACGACTGTCACAACACACTACTACAACGACTGTCACAACACACTACTACAACGACTGTCACAACACACTACTACAACTACACTACTACAACTACTGTCACAACACACTACTACAACTACACTACTACAACTACTGTCACAACTACACTACTACAACTGTCACAACACACTACTACAACTACTGTTAACTACAACTACACTACTCCAACTGATGTCACAACTACACTACTACAACTACTGTCACAGCTACACTACTACAACTAATGTCACAACACACTACTACAACTACTGTCACAGCTACACTACTACAACTGATGTCACAACTACACTACTACAACTACTGTCACAACACACTACTACAACTACTGTCACAACACACTACTACAACTACTGCGGATGAAGTGATCGTGTACTTCAGATTAATATTTCGTATGCACTCCACATTTTGAAAAGTGAAAATACATGTGTGTTTTTCAGATTTGAAGGTGCATTGTTTATTTTAAAGGCATCTGTAGTGTTAAAAATGAGCACGGTCACCTCTCCACAGATCTGACCTGGCCCAGTGAGGTCACCTTGTCTCCATGGAGATGTTTTTTATTTGCCTGAAATATTACACAGTTTTGTTTAAAACTTAAAAATGTCAGTGGGGCCGCATATACACAGTACTGGGTATTTATCTGTATATGGGTCTGGCATATTTAAAATGAGCCTCCATGAATTTTTGTCTTAAGTCTAAATATTGGCTCTTTTAAAGTTCTTATTTGAGTTATTTTTTTTTTATTATTTATTTTTACTTAGTGTCATTTACTTACTGTGTGTGTAAAGTGCTTTGAGTGACATGAAGGTGGAAAAGCACTATATAAAAATGTGACCATTTAACTTTTTAATTTTTTTTTTTTTTTTCGAATTTTCTTATTTTATTTTTATATAATTTTCATTTTATTATTTTAGTAATTTTATTTTTGTATTATTTTTATTTAATTTTTTATATATGCATTTATTTTTTTTTATTTTTTTTTTTTTTTTGGAGACGATATTTTTCTCTGCCATTTTTTTTCCATATTTTTTTTGCTTTTTTTTTCTGTTTTTAAATGTGCTCAGATGTAACTATTGTTTTCTCAGTCTTGGCTGCACTCTACAGTCTTGAATATCTTCAAATGCATTTTAAATATAGTCCATGTAATAATAAATAATAATAATAATAATAATAATAATAATGATAATGATAATGATGATAATAATAATAATAATGGTAATAATGATAATAAGTGCTGGAAGAGCCTACCATATACATATGAATCAATATTTAATTACATTTAGACACAACATGACTTTTGGTTTTGTATTTATTATCTACCACTTTAATTAAAGTCTGAAGAAAGACTTTATTCATAATGCAAAAATAGTTCTTCCTTCTCATTGACCCTCTGGAGTTGTATTTGGAGTGATTTGTGCATATTTGAGCAATCTTTAATCGCTTATTTTCAAGATGCCATTTTGCCGATCAACCCCCTTTTTCACGGCTACCAGCACACACCCACTGTGACGCACTGACTCTTCTCCAATTTTAGTTTCTTAATTGGCGATTTGTAGGATTCGGCATCATCGAGCAGTCATTTTCATACATTTAAAAAAAAAAATTATGATCGGCGGTTGTCCATAGGATCAGCCGACAGCATGTGGCGCTTTGTCGACATAATTTTTACGGCGACATCATCGTAAAGGGGGCCGGCTTCAACTGGCGCCCATGAAGCTCAACAGTGATTGCCCGCGCCGCACTTCTGGAACTAAATTTCCCATAAATTTTTCTCATAAACTTTCAAAAAAAAGATATAAAAAATTGAAAGCTTGCTCGGGGTAATCAGGTACATCGGTAACTATTGAGGACAAGACCTGTATTTGAATTAAAATCTGTTTCTGAAACTTTATAAACTGTGAAAATATTAAAACATTTGTCAGAATCTTGCAATTTAAACATTTTTTTTGGTCTTAAAACAACCACGGATATGGATGAGAGTTAACACATAGCTGGTTAGCTTCTGCGATGTCTTTTTAGTCTTAATATTTGAATTTTGAATGGAAAATTTACTTCCAGACGCTGAGCTGTTCTGTCACTGTTGAGCTCCATTGGGCTTCGAGAATTTTCCAAACCGGAAGTCAGCGGATCTGTTTCTTTTATGAAGTCCTTTTAGATAAATATTACGATTTAAAATGTCCAGATTAGAACATAATGATCCATAGGTGTCACAGATGATAACTATATAGCAGACAAAAGCACGTTGTCTTTAACTCTTAAGTAGTTATTATGTTTTTATAGTCCTCTTCCTTTTAGAATCCACTCTTCACTGTGATTGGTCTAACACAGCTGTCACTCAAACCAGAGCACGACAGAGGCAGCTTTACGCCGCTAATGGACCAACTATGAATATTTACCATGCCGCTTTCCCTTTGAGCTCCCCCACACCTCTGTAGTTTTTACTGTGTGAGCCTGTGTGCCTGTGAGGAAAGAGGCAGGTCCTGGAGGAAGTATGGCCTAAAAAGGAGCCCTGTGTGTGGGTACGGCTCCACACAGACGCCCTCTCTCTCTCTGGAGCTCAGGTGGATCTGGATTAAAACAACAGAGAAAGTGCCCAGTGTGAGGGGGCTGCAGCGTGCAACCCGAGCACCGCTGCACCCCCAGTACCCCCAGCTACGGCCCGCTCGTCTGTACACAGAGGAAGTGCACTGCTACGGTTTGGTTTGGATTTTATTTGAAGGTGTAGAGCTGATATTGACGAAAATTATTATCTAAATGTGTTTTCTTCATTATCCCCAAAAACAAAGACAGTCCATCATAAATAATTATACAAATAATGACCACAGCATTTGGTTTAACTGATGATAATTGAATATGATTGACTGAAAATAATGACGTGACAGGACATTAGTGACCACATGTCCTCAGTCATGTGTTTATCAACTCTTAAAGCAGCACTATGTAAGACTCCTGGTGGCGGGCAGCCTGCATGTTTCCATGGAGATACAAACTTTAAAACATTCTTCATGGAGATAGATCAGTTTTATTGAATGTTCAAGGCAAAGAAAGAACTTCTCTCTGGAGACAAGCAGGTGGCAGGCAGAAAAGTTACAAGTCAGGTCTGTGGAGAGACAATCTCTGCAGGAATGACGCATGTTTCTTCAAAGTTCAAGTACAGAAAAACAAATGGACATGTAAACACAGAGACATTTAAACAAACAGCACTATTTGATGATGTCATTGGGCTGTGGCTCGGTTCATTGTGCTGCAGGTGTGAGTGTGGGCCACAGAACACTCCATAATAGTGATTGAGCATGGTGCAAAAAGCCTCGTGTCAGTGCACCTTCACCAGCCTCTTGGACTGCTGGGTAAGTGCTCTCTCTGCAGTAGAACTTATGTTGGAGATGTCATCTCCATCGTGGCTGGTTTGGTTCGAGAAATGGCGGCATTGGTTTTGAGAAAGAGAAGCCATTCTGACCATGATTTCTGAGGCCACAGTGGGTCACGTACAGATGTAGAGCAGGGAGCCACTGCGTCGGACCCCAGTGCACTGGGTGTGTCTGGGTGTGCGCCCTAATGAGAGGGGCCCTACTTTCTCTTACTCCCTCTGTCTTTTTCTCCCCCTTTTCACCCGCTCTCTTCTCTTTCTCTACCCTTCTCTCTCTAGCCATCTCTTGCTCTGTCATTACCAGACCACTAGCAGAGAGCATGCTGGGAAGCGGACCCACAAGGGTTGGTTGGTGTCCTCTCCTCTTCACCACATGATCCTCTGTTGGTTCTCATGGTCAGGAGCTGGTGTGTGGAGCAGAAGATCAGTCACATTTCAGTCTCAGCTTAGTCACTTGTGAGGCCCATAATGAGGTCCATATTGAGGTCCATAATGCGCGCTGTGGCCCAGGTGTGGACCACAGCTCCACAGGGAGGCTGTCCAAGTGCAGAAGCTCACACTGTGTGCTTGGGTTTCTCTATGGCTTTTTACTGGATTGTTCCCTTGCACCTGGCAGAACAAACATGCCAAAGTCTGACTGAAAATGACCATTCACCCTCTGTCACATTTGGACTAATTATGCCATGGGTGCAATTACTTTTCAAATCTGTAACTCTTTTTAAAGCCACATTTATGTCACTTTTAAGCCAAAATATAGGCTAAAATAAAAGCATGTTTTTTTGTTTTTATTTTTCATTTTGGTTGTTTTTATTGTACTAAAAACGTAGATAAATATGCATCCTTGCTGTGAGCTGGCTGGCATCTCCACAAACCTGACTCTTACTTGGCCTGGATGAGGGCCTCTTGTCATTTGTTTCCATGTAAATGTTGGTAATTTTGCTATATTATTACAAAATATGGTATAAAACGGATTCATCTCCGTGGAGAATGTTCCGAAGTACGTTTTTGTTTTGGTTTTTCCCCATGTAATCATGCTGGTGACATGCCTCATCTACAAAGTTACATGCTGTGTCTTTAAGTATCAATAAATTTACCAATGACTTCAATGCACATGCTCCACATGATTGACACCAATGGTAAAATTTTATTTTAACCTAAACCCTATTCTGCAGTAGGCCATATGCAAATAACCAACAGATGGAGCCAGTGTTTAATGGATATGACAATGGATTTGCTCTGAAGACCTGGGTTCATATCCTGCTCAGAACATGCTCTTGACTGTTGGTTTTATTACCCAGCATGCCGTGTTGTTCACAGCTGACATGAACAAACTTACTGAGACCTACTTGAAACCAAGAGCTCCAGCAGTCCAGGAGCTTCTGTGTCAGTGTTAGTCTAGAGAATACATCTCCAGCCGTTTAAGCCCTAGATCAGATTAGATTAGATTTCTTTATTTGATCCCCAAGGGGCAATTCTGATGGAGCCAGCATCTTAAAAACATTCACATAAGAGCAAGAATCAGAAGTACATAAAATACAACAGCACAGTTAAGCAGGTAAAGTGAGGGTAAAGACAAGGTGCAGCAGTGACCAGTCCTTTAAGAGTCTGTTAAATCTGTTGGTTCTACATGAGGGCTCAACAAAGGGCAAAGGCTTGAACTCTGAGTGTAGTGGGTGAGCAGGATGTGCCCTTATTTCCCTGCCTTTAAACAGATCCATTTGCACTGAATCCCAATGATGTTTCCACACTCTTTGACATCGTTATGCAGCTGGTTGCGGTTTTTGAGGTTCAACAACCAACAAATAAAAGAAAACGTTAAAACCGAGTCAACAAAGTGACCGTAGAACATTTTCGTGAAGGGTCACCTGTTCAAGACCCTGACCCTCTCACTATGTACCGTCACACACTCTGCACTCAAATCTGCTCTGATATGATGTGAACCGTGCTTCCATAGACCAGACTGGACCTGTGTGGAGTCCAGTGAGGAGGTTCACATGGATAGGCCATGTTCTGTGAGCGTGCCTGTGTGTTAGCGTGTGTGTGTGTATGTGCCTGAGTGTGTGAGAGAGGTACAAAGCTCCTCTGTCTGAACTGCTGCAGTCAGCTCCTGCTCCACACACTGCTCTTTAAATGACTCCATGTGCTCAACAGAAACAGCACTCACTCACAATCACTTCACACGGCAAATACCATAACAGAGGTGCTCATTAATACATCACTTATTCATTACTCATGTTCTGTAATCAAAGAAACCGTGTTCACAGGGGCATGGGCATTTCTGTCCCCCCATTACTCACTAAAGCTTCAAAATGGAACTGATAAAAAACAATAATACAGTGGTCCCTCGATTAAAAAAAAAAAAAAAAAACAATAGGTGAAATCTGCCAAGTCTTCAGCTTTATTTTTTACGATTATTATATATGTTTTAAGGCTGTAAAACCCCTCACCACACACTTTATACACACATTTTCTCAGACAGGTATTAACATTTTCTCACATTTTTCTCTTGTTTAATTAGTTAATAGTGACTCACTCGTATTTCACAGTTCCTCTGACCATGCCTCTTCATCATGGCACGTGTCGATGTCGATAGCAGTTGTGTCAATCAAACATTTATGCAAATTTAGCTAAACGCTGTACTGTACAGGAGACACGGCACGGAGGAGACTGACAATGCCAAACAGGACGCAGAACACAATGCACGTTCAAAGAAAGCATGTAAAATTACACCAAAAAATCCACGAAACAGCGAGGCCGCGATAGGTGAACTACGATATAGCGAGGGACAACTGTAAACATCTAAGAGTACTTGTACATTCGATGATGACACACCCACAGGGTTCGGCTCCAGCCAAACGTAGCTCATCGAGGCTAGCAGTTATAGCGGCTAATCTGGTAATCCAAGTGCGCGTGATAGCTGTCAGTCAAACCGGTTGCTAACACTAGCCTCGGGGAAAGAAGACACCTAAGTAGTGAAATAAAAACACCAGGATCATGTAGACCAGGTTTTACATTTTAAAAACATTCAGATTGAGAAGGCTTTGTTAAACATGCAAAAAACATAATAAATATTTGACATTTGTGCTGTCTCTGTCCCCAGCCGTGGCCCCGGTGGTCCCTGAGCTCCACAGCGACATCGACACCAGTAATTTTGACGACTTTGAGGATGAGCGAGGAGACGTGGAGACCTTCCCTCCGCCCAAAGCCTTCACCGGGAACCAGCTGCCCTTCATCGGCTTCACCTTCTTTAAAGAGGACCAGTGAGTAGTGCCCATTAACCGAAGGATCTCTGGTTTGACAGTGGCTCAGTGGTTTGTTGCTTCATTTCCTGCTCAAGCTTGTACATGCTTTCACAAGTATCGACAATCAGATACTAAAACATAGACTAGCATATGCCCATGGACCACTATGGAACCTACTGGACCACTAAGGGATTACACAGATTTAAGGACACATAATATAAAAGAAAGTACTGCCATTTAATTCTGAAAATCACATTCTATTGTCTAAAGAAACATAGTTGTTTTATTATCATTGTGGTATCGGAATCAGTTTTGAGTATCCAGCCTATTCCTTAGTATCAAAATCATATTCATATTTTTGTATCATGACAATGCGATCTTGAATGATTTTTCAAGTTTGTACTCATTTAAGCTACTGTTCGTATTTGGAACTAAATCTTTTTGCTTGGACCTGTCTAATCTAAAGTGAGCACTAAAATGCCATACCACGGAACATTCCAGGCAAGGCAATAACACCTCCATGGTGACGAGCAGGCTAGTGACTATGTGAAGACTCTGTTGTTACTCCTGTCAGCTCCACAGTGGGGCCCTGTGCTTTGGTCTTGGTCTGGTTTTGGTCTTGGTCTGGACTTAGTCTGGTCTTGGTCTGGTCTTGGTCTTGGTCTGGTCTGGTCTTGGTCTTGGTGTGGACTTAGTCTGGTCTTGGTCTGGTCTTGGTCTTGGTCTTGGTCTGGTCTTGATCTGGTCTTGATCTGGTCTTGGTCTGGTCTTGATCTGGTCTTGGTCTCGTCTTGGCTTGGTCTTGATCTGTTCTTGGTCTGTTCTTGGTCTGGTCTTGATCAGTCTTGGTCTGGTCTTGGTCTGGTCTTGATCAGTCTTGGTCTGGTCTTGATCAGTCTTGGTCTGGTCTTGGTCTTAGTCTTGGTCTGGTCTGGTCTTGGCTTGGTCTTGATCTGGTCTTGGTTTGGTCTTGGTCTGGTCTTGGTCTGGTCTTGGTCTGGTCTTAGTCTTAGTCTTGGTCTGGTCTTGGCTTGGTCTTGATCTGGTCTTGGTCTGGTCTTGGTCTCGTATTGGCTTGGTCTTGATCTGTTCTTGGTCTAGTCTTGGTCTGGTCTTGGTCTGGTCTTGATCTGGTCTTGGTCTGGTCTTGATCTGGTCTTGGTCTCGTATTGGCTTGGTCTTGATCTGTTCTTGGTCTGGTCTGGTCTTGGTCTGGTCTTGGTCTGGTCTTGGTGTGGTTTAACCTTTGAGTCAGAGCAGGACCAGGTTGTGGAGAATACTCAGCTCTGTGCGCTCTGGGCTGGGCTCTGAGCTGCAGACTGGCTCTTTTGACTTCGCTCTGATCCTCCTATCCTGTCTGTGAATGGAGCAGTGTGTGGACAGTGGATATTTAAGGTTTTTGTTTGTCTTTTGACGTGTTTATGCAGTTAATGGAGACGTAATGAACTATTTTTAGCTTTTTACACGCCCCATATTAGGTTATTGTTGCCTCCTCAAAAACAGACCTGGAGTTGTGTTTTGTTTTATTCACACGTTTAACACACAAACCCTGCATATTTAGGCCGAGTTCTTCTCTCAAACTGAAAACACTCTGTTCCACCTTGTGATGTCATCATGTAATAATACAGGAAGTGCTCCACTGTGTTTTTAAACTCCACACACCTTCACTAGAATCATTTGGATAATTTCAGCTTTGGAACTGCCAATCTCTACTGAACAAAAGGTAAAAGGAGCTGTTAACTTCAAAACTGCCACTTCATGACATCACAAGGTGGAACAGAGCTTTAGAGATGTAGACAGACTAATAATAAAGAGTTATTCAAACATGTGCGAATGAAACAAAACACAACTCCAGGTCTGTTTTTGAGGAGGTAACAGCATTAGAACATGGCTTAAATTTCTCAAGAGTCAATTTTGCGTAATATAGGAACTTTTATTCCCACATCAAAACATGGAACTGTACTTGTATTTTTAGATTTTTTGCCAAAAGTTACATAGCATGGCTTTAAAGGCCATACATCTTCTCAGAGATCATTTGGATCATGTCAGTACGGCGCTCAGATGGCCTGCACTATGAACCATCTGTTCTGTCTATATATATCACGCAGTATTTAGCTGTCTGGACCCCACACTTTCTAGGCACAAACCACAGAGCCCCAATAGCCTCTAGAGGACGCCTGACTCTGCAGTCCCTCCTACTTTCTCTTAATGCAGCCTGCAGGAGGGTCTGGGACAAGACCAATGACCACATCAGACACTGACAACCGCCCAATTTTGTAGCATGTCTCTCATTTTCAGAAGACATCTCCTCTTGAATATTCTTGTAACATACTGCAGTTTTTTCAGACATTGCAATTGAGATCAGATTTGCAGTTTATGTTTTAATTATAGGATTCTGTTCAGAGTTTACATTTTAAACACATCCAGAAGAATTGGCAAAAAGACTGAAATCTGACAAACTAAGCGACCCTAATCTATCACTTATTTTGCCTCAGATACTACATTTAGAGCTTTGCTTGTTTCTCAGTCCTCTGTTATTATTTTTTTTCTTCTAACCCATGCCGTGTTTGTTTTGACAAGAACAGACTGTGCATTTCTCTGATTGGTTGATTCGCTTGTCAGGAATTGTGAAGACAGCATATATTTCCAGACCACACATCTTCACAAAATGTTATAAAAGTGTGTAGTCTTGGCTGGCCTGGAAGCACTAGAGGGCGCTGTAGCTGCATGTTCAGCCTAACACACCAAAGCTGGATTTTAGATGGAGAGCAGGGGCCTATTTAACTCTATGGGAGATTCACTGTTTTTGAAAGAAATCTCCAAATGAATATCCTTATGATACTTACATTGATACTTTGCAAGTGACATCATGCTGGCCTGGACTGCATGTATGTCTATGGCGGAATGTTCAGCATGTCTGAAACTAAACAGCACATTTTCAGGAGCCTGTGATCAATCCAAGCGTTCGTGGTCCTGTTTAGGTGTTTGATTTTCAACAAAAAGGTGAGATCAGATTGTGTTAAATAAAGATCTTCAGATGAGGCAGTGCTTACAGTTAGCATCACACCCCCAGGGAATTTTGATGGCATCAGCTTCAAAGTATCAGTTGGTTTTGGTCATTTGTCAGGCATTAAACACGGGCATTGTTACTCGTCTACATTCTTGTGGTGTTTTGTGTTGCAGGCTGCTGAAGGGGGGTAAGGCCTCTGAGGAAGAGGAGAAGGACCAAGAGAACTGTAAAGACCGCACAGAGGAGAAGGAGGAGAGAGAGAAGAACGCAGACAAGAACTCTGAGGTGAGACAGGATGGAGGGATCACTACTGCTGCTCTGACAGATGCAAGTTTTAATGTTGTAGAGACGCAACAGCGCAACATGGATTTCTAGATTACACCATATTTACATAATTTACGTTTACAATATTTAGAAATGCTCCTTATGCCTCATGCAGCTCTGACCCTCTCCTCAGACTTATAGGTCCTATATTATGTCAAATTGATTCTTGTGAGGTTTTAGCCATGTTCTAATGCTGTTACCTCCTCAAAAACACACCTGGAGTTGTGTTTTGTTTCATTCACACATGTTTGAGTAACTCTTTATTATTAGTCCGTCTACATCTCTAAAGCTCAAAATTCTCTGTTCCACCTTGTGATGTCATGAAATGGTAGTTTTTAAGTTAGCGTCTGCCTTTTACCTTTTGTTCAGAGGAGATTAGCAGTTCCACGGCTGAGATCATTCAAATGATTCTAGTGAAGCTGTATGGAGTTTAAAAACACAGTAGAGCACTTCCTGTATTACCACATGATGACAATATGCAGGGTTTGTGTGTTAAACATGTGTGAATGAAACAAAACACAACTCCAGGTCTGTTTGTGATGACGAAACAACATTATAACAGATCAGAAAATTGTGTAATATGAGCCCTTTAAAATGTGATAAGTTCCAATTGATTAAATTGAAGAGCTAATTAAAGAGCTTTCTGCAGCGAGTCAAAACTCCTCATTGTGCGTTGGCCTTTATGCTGCATAACATTTTTGCAGGACACGTGACAAATGCACCACCCACGGCCATGCTGAATCTGGTTACTTATGTAATCAGTTGTAAACTCCTTAAAGCAGACCTATTCTACAAAAGACACTTTTCAAAGCTTATAGTTGTTTCCTTCTCATTTACCCTGTCGAAGTTGTTTTTGGAGTGATTTGTGCAAGTTTGAGTAATCTTTAAGACGTCATTGTGCCAATCGACGTCAGCTCCCATTGGATACTGCAGTTTTCTAACGTCTTTTATTAAGTAGTTTTAGATGAATATTATGATTTAAAACTGGGCAAATTATAACTACAGATTATAATTACAGAGCAGACACAAACACTAGATCTGCTTTAAAGAAATCTTGTAGTGTTTGACATCTGTGTGGCTAAAGTGCTAATTAGTAACGAGTTAGTTACAATAGAGTTCTCATGCTTATATTGCTAAATGTCTTCTCATTATTATATATCTGTATAAAAATCCATGTCATTCGGGCTCAGTGTGGCCTGGACTGTCCCCATATCTACACCATCTGCCTAAAAAGTTACATAAACACCCTATAGCTTCTTTTGACTCAGTATCCGTTTATGCCACCTGCCGCCATTTGGTTCTAGTTGCTAATGTAAACAAATGTAAACTCCAGGAAACATGCAATAACCACACTACAGAATTGAATCAGTTATTTCTAATGTTCAGTTTTCTGTTCTTTCTTAAAAACCGTCTCTTCCAGTGAAAATCCATCGAAAAAAAATGTGATAGAACCAATATGACGCCGACTGCCCAATATCCAGGCGCCTGAGTGATGTTAGTTTGCAAAGACGAATCTGGACAGACCATGGTCACATTGGTCAGATTTTGTTTATATAGTTCTTTTCCACTTTTTTTTTCAAAGCACTCAATGCTCTGAACCTCCAGAATTCACTCACTGAGCTGCAGAGGCTGCACTAGCTCTGATTCATGATTAGCTACAGGTGCTGGGGTTTAAGTAGAGACCATTCACATCAGAGTGAAACATTAAAAAAATCACACACTGCCAACTCCTCTGGTTTTTCTTTCTTGTGGTACATAAACTTCTCTGTAAAAACTTCCTGTGTCACAGTCTGCTCTGTGTAGTTTTATTACTGCATAAAATCTAAAACAGATTGTGGTCAGTATGTGTTTGTGCGATCGTCTCCTGACCAACAACAGGAAGAGGCTACGCTGTTTTTACTCCCAGAAGAATCCTACACAGACAAATACCGCAGAGACGGTAGTTATGTAAAGTGAGAGAGATTGTCACGATAACTCATTTTGAAGAGTGATATATTGCAAAAGAAAATATCACGATAAATGAGAATATTGAAACTATGTTATGCCCTGTCACTATAGCTCAATAAACCCTTTCTGGAATGTATAATATTGTTAAAAAAAAAAAAAAAACCATAAGCTGCAACACATACAAGTGAGACTTCAGTGAGAGTCATTCATTGGGACGATTGGGATTTGTAACCCATGCTAGCTCACTGTGTCTCAAAGCTAACGGTCACTTTCATTAAAATCAGACATCATTTAATAAACAACCTGTTAAAATTCAAATTAATTTAAATAAAGACTACTTAATTATTTTTAAATGTAGAATACTACAGTTTGTGGTGTTGTTTTAATATTTATTATGCCTCAAATTAGCATTAGCGTTAGCATTGAGTCACAAACATGTCCCTTTCTAAACACAGTGTCTCTGGTGAAGTGTTCATTTTCTTTGTGTATTGTTTAACGTCCACCCGCAGCTCCCTGTCCACCACCCTAACCCCGCAGCTCCCTGTCCCCCTAACCTGCCTCCCATCTTACTGTCTGAAATATTTATTCATCTTAGCGTGACTCTGCAAAAAGAGATAAAACTGAACATGAAGTAGTGACGCTAACAGTGAGGTTGGGGGCGCTGTTGAAACAATTCCAATTACATAGCTCCAATAATAAGTACAAATCCTATTACACACATGACCCAAAAACTAAATTCTCAACAGTAACATGTTTGCATTTAGTTACTTTCAACTTTGTTTTGTTGGTTGAATGTGTTATTAGTTTTAGTTGTTGATGTTCCCCCTTGTGTCTCCTCAGCTCCAGAAGAAGGTCCATGATCTGGAGCAGAAGTTGGAACATGAGATGCAGGCCAAGGAAGAGCTGGAACACAAGTGCAAGTAAGACACAGTCATACCTCTTACACACCACGCAGCAAAGAGCCAATCCGGAGCAAGGCTGTTGAAGTTTATCAATATTGCTAATCAGACCTGCTGCTAACGCTAGTAGGAGCGACCTCAGGGAAAGAAGGCACGTGGTTTGTCTGTTATTAATGTTCATATTTTTATTTATGGACACAAATAAAAAACCCAGGATCATGTAGAGCGGGTTAATACAAACATTTTAAGACCAAAATGACGAGTCTGACATCAGCAGTTACAGAGAGAGGGGACGTTTTGCGATGGAAGTCGATGGAGCTGCACATGCTCACTTCCCATGTGGAATGCAGCAAACGGCAGGTTAGCTACGCCCATTTATATATACAGTCTATGGATACGCCCAAGTTTAAAAAAGTGTAAAAGTGCAGTAACAGTGGGGACAGCTGAGTTCTTCCAGCTATTTTCCTGGCTCTTGGGACTTTGTAGCACCGCCCTGCCGGGAAAAGCTCAAAAGCATGGTTCAGTGGGTGGGAGAGGTCAGCATTTGCATGATGGTGAAGTTGTGTGAAAGTGGCCTGGGTTTTTCCTGTTGTTTTGTTTGCCTGCTTGATGAATCCACCAGCTATAAATGTACTAATACCAGTCAGTCAAGAGTCAGATAGTTGATATTTATTTCCTCGCACACTATATACTTATAACAAGACTGATTCAAATGCTCTTTGTCAACTAAATGCAGAACAGCAGTGTATAAATAATGATTGAAATATTGCAAGATATTCTGAGAACCGATACCTGACAACAGTTTCTGTGAATCCCTGATGCTTTCGTCACGTACAATATTAGATCTCGAGTAGTGGCAGATAATGAAAGTATCAATGCTGAAAAGCTGGATCACTACAAGGCAGTTATTGTAAAAACACCAATGACTAAAACCGGACTGAACTCAGAGCAAATCCGGTTTAAGCCAGGACTTCGTGGACACATCAGTACACGACAAAGTAGCACTGAATCACGCTGTTACTAAACACTGGTCTGAACTATGGCGCCTCTGCTGGGCTTAAGACAATGATGATGATGATGATGATGATGATGATAGTGGTGATGATGATGATGATGAGAGTGATGATGATGATGATGATAGTGACGATGATGATTATAGTGATGATGAGCATGATGGTGATGATGATAGTGATGATGATATTGATGGTCATAGTAGTGATGGTGATGATGATGGTGATGATGATGATAGTGACGATAATGATTATAGTGATGATGAGGATGATAGTGATGATGATGATGATGATGATGGTGATGATAATGATGATGGTGATGATGAGGATGATGATGAGGATGATGATGATAGTGATGATGATATTGATGGTCATAGTAGTGATGATGGTGATGATGATGATGATAGTGATGATGATGATAATGATGATGATGATGATGATAGTCATGATGAGGATGATGATAGTTATGATGAGGATGATGATAGTGATGATGATAGTGATGATGATATTGATGGTCATAGTAGTGATGATGATGATGATGACAGTCATGATGACAATAGTGGTGGTGGTGGTGGTGGTGGTGGTGATGATGATGATGGCGATGGTGATTATTATGTATCATGTGCTCTTCTCTCTACAGGAACGCCACCAACCGTTTAGACAAGCTGGTCAAAGAACTGGACAAAGAGGTGAGTCCTTTATCCTCATTGTAATGCAGTAGCTAAGTCCACACAAATGTTACTGCAAACTATAGTTAAAACTAATCTCAATATTGTGAGAAGTGAATCAAGTAAGCCTTTGTAGACTGCATGTCCGGTGGGCAAAAGCAGTGAGCAGTGTTGTTACTGCTAAATTAATAAAAAGAGTAGTCATTGAAATAAATACAAATTCAAATGTATTGAATTAGGAACTTTGAGTAACTTTTGGTTTGTGTTTCTTCTATTATCTCCAAACCAAAAATGAATAAATAAAAATGTGCTGTTCTGTCCTGTCTCTTACTACAAACTGTACCGTGTTGTGTCCAGATGAGCGGGCGCCAGCTTGTGGAAGCGTCCCTCAGGCAGATGGAGAGGGACCGAGCTCTGCTACAGCACCAGAGCACGGAGCATCTGAGGAGGGTGGAGCTGGAGACCGAGAGGAAACGAGTACTGGAGAACGAATGTGAGAATACTACACACACACAACACACACAACACACACACACAAACAACACACTCACATAACACACATGCTCTGGAACATTTCAGGCAAAGCAATAGCATAACATCATTCTCCCCTTAGAAAAATTACAGGGAACTAAATGTGGGTGGTACTCAGGTACATTTGTGTTTCCTGAGGCTCCTTCAGATATGATTTAGTGTGTTTAATTTTTATGTCTGTTTGAAAATACCAGAGTTTGTACAGTATTTAATGTTTTGCCCTTCACATTGCATTCACTTAAAATTATAAATCAGATGTTATGTCCCTGCAGTTACTCTTCAAGTTACTCTTACTTGAGTAGTATTTTTTCCAAATACTTTTTCACTCTTACTTGCGTCATTTCTCGTTGTCCTTGTACTTGTATCATTTTGAAGTAAAGCGACTCTTACTTGAGCACAGATTTCGGCTACTCTACCCGACTCTGAATAGAACTCCTTTAAACTCCCACACGCACTTATCTTTTTAAAAACACTAGTGAACTCCACCATTTTGCAAACTTTAGTAGCTCAGTGGAATAGCCGTCTCCATTTTGCGATTTCAAATGTGTCACTCAAACTACACAAAGGCAAAGTGCTTTGTGCAATTACAATATTCTGTCCTCAGAGAACCGCCAAACAATCCACTTTAAACCTGGCAACATTAGATTTCCCATATGATTTAAATGACTGTGCCTGATTTTTACTGTCTAAAAAATGAGAACAAGTTCATTTTAAACGGTTTGCAGGGGTCCAAAAGTTTATCTTTACTTACCTTATGCATTCTGAACATCCTAATTATTCACAATGATGAGTTTATAAGTGCTTTCAGATAGCGATGCACCAATCCAGTACTGCTACTGGATGTCGACATTGATCCTGAAAGTTCAGCTGGATTTGATATCGGCCTCCAAGTATCGGTTCAGCCGATATCCTGGTTGGGCATTTAAAGTGATGTAAAAAGACCATTTTCTGGTTGTAGTCGTTCCTGAAAGTCTGATAATGTTTGAACTTTTATTTACACAAAGTTGTTCAGTAGTTCCTAGTGGGATAAATAACAGCTACATAACTCGGTTTTAGGAAATACATATTTTTCCAGTCTCTGCTCTGTATCGATTCATCTAGGATATTGGCAGATGCTTAAACCCAAAATATCGGAATTGGTATCGGAACTGAAAAACCTGGATCGGAGCATCCTTACTTTCAGAGGCCAGAGTGGAGTTTTATCTTGACATTAACATTAACAACAACTAGCATGCTAACAGCGCACTCCCTGGTTGTCAGACAATAAAATGCTTTATAACCAGATGCAGACAACAGCTACTTATACAATATATCTGAACTGGAACGAGACACATTTTGCTCAGATAAGTGGAAACAAATCACATACTGTTTACTGCAAAATAAAAATGTAATATCCCAGTTTGGTCTCAAATGTTTAAATTTATATCTCTGTTATCAGTAAACAACTTGAGGGACCAGCTGGAGGAACTGAGGAGGAGGAGCCAGGACTCCCAAATCTCCAATGAGAAGAACCTACAGCTGCAGAAACAAGTGAGGAGCCTCTTTTACATCAGATGCCCTCCCATCCTCCCATCTCCCTGTTTGTCAGATTCCCTCCCATCCTTTTATATCTCTGTGTGTCAGATACCCATCCTCTTATATCCTTGTTTATCTGATGCCCTCCCATCCTCCTGTGTCCTTGTCGTGTTGACTGAGATGGGGGCAGTCATATTCATATTTCTGTCATCTCTGATTTGAAAGTGCTCTGCGCTTTCAGACAACCCCAGGACATATTGTGCAGACTGTGTTTGTTATAAGTGCATATAGTGATGTGTACTGTGTGATTTACCTCTGCTCCTCTAAACTTCAAATCCTATTTCATCCCCTGGTGAGTAATAGCACATAATTATCCCTGAGGTCTGCTGCTCCGCAGTGTACTGTCTGTAAGTACAATACAACAGTGTGAGCTCATTGTGAAACATGGTCCACTCTTATGAAATTGGAATATTACTCATACAAGCCTCATGTATTCTGTATTTAATGGACTGTATGTAGCCTCATATAATTTTTTTACATTATTCATGTTTTAAAACATGAAATACAACCTCAGCAGTGTCGTAACCTTCAGATAGAGACACATCCGAGTGTGTCTCATGCTCAGTATATGGACAGGACAGTGTCCATATACCCCCCCCCCGGCAGCATCATATAGTCATTTTGGTACAAATGAAAAGCAACCTGCGCTGTGCTAGTGTGATGTGCAGCTATCCATAGAAGGAGCCGACAGCTGCACGGCTCTTTGTTGTGATGACGTCAGCTCCCATTGGGCACCACAGTTTTCTAACATGGAAGTCAGAAGTTGTTTTCGATAAATATTGCGATATAAAATGTGCACATTATAACATAGCAATCCACTGGTGTCAGAGATTATAACTACAGAGCAGACACTAGCACAGTATGTCTGATTGAGCTGCTATGCTGTGTTGTCAGTTGGAGCAGACCACACAGCAGCTTCAGGAGGAGCAGGAGAGCGCATCCCGGCTGAAGAAGGCGCAGGCTGAGGTGCACAAACAGCTTCAGACTCTGGAGGTCAGTCTGAGGGAGCAGGAGCAGCGCTGTGCCAAGCTGGAGCTCAGCAGTCAGGAGAGGGACGCAGAGCTGAGAGAGGCCCACACTCAACTGGAGGTGGAGAAGAGAGAGAGGAGCAACAAGAGCGACACCATCAGTGACCTGCAGGGTGAGCCAGAGCACGCCGTCACACGCAGTCACACGCAGTCACACGCAGTCACACGCAGTCACACGCAGTCACACGCAGTCACACTCAGTCACACGCAGTCACACGCAGTCACACATAGTCACAGGCAGTCACACGCAGTCACGTGCAGTCCAGTGCAGTCACACGCAGTCACACGCAGTCACACGCAGTCACACATAGTCATAGGCAGTCACATGCAGTCTAACACAGGCCTGTGTTTAAGGACACATCTGTCACACATCAGGCTGGATTATTAATGTACCTGTCTGACTGGTGCACCTGTCTGACCAGTACCCCATCTGACCAGTACCCCATCTAACCAGTACAATAGACACTTTGCATAAAAAGTAGAGTTATTACAATGTTATCGACTAAATATTGATGCCCCCCCCAAGTTTGCTGTCCGCACATAAAAGTGACGGTACGCTGCGGCGTTTACATCACGTTTTATGAGGGAAAGCCCAAAGGCAGGACACAGAGGGGGACCGGCTTATCTAATGTCCTGTTTAAATGAGACTATAAACCAAAGCGAGCACGCCTCACAGCAAACCTCTCACTGTGTTAATATCAACATAATAAAATGTAATGGATCTCACCTGATAACGCTGTTTGCTTTTGTGAAATCACTTGTCTCCATGGAGATGATATGGCATTGAACCTGTCCGTCTGTCTGTTCATGTGCTGGTGGTTTTATTGACATAGAAATTACACTGAAAACATGTATCCTCACTGCTGCATGGACAGAGATAAGTTTAATACTGTGGAGCTCTCCAGGCAAAGCAATAACATCTCCATGGAGACAAGAAAGTGGTGACGGGGCCACCTAGCAGAAATGTTGCGTAGTGCAGCTTTAAAGAGGATGTGTGTGCTTTTTTAAATGTATTTAGTATTAAACAAAAAAAAATACATAGATAATTGGTTTGCATTACGTTAATAGTGGATCACAAGAAACAGAAAAGCTTTGATTAAAAAAATAAATAAATAATAATAGGTCCATTGACTGAAGTGATACTAAAAATAGCATTGAAGCTAGACTCATTTGAGCACGTATTGATACTCAAAAAGTCACATTCACAGGACAGAAATGAACCTTTCCTGGACACATAGACTAGTATACACCCATGGACCACTATGAAACTGCACACTGAGGATTACACACATATAACACACATGGGAATAGTAAAGAAAGTACTACCATTTAATGTGGAAAATCACATTCTATTGTCTAAAGAAAGAATGTTTTTTTTAATTATCATCTATTCCTCAGTATTGAAATGGAGTTTGAACTAACAGCAGGCCTTCGTATTTCGTAATTGTAAACAGAGTGGTGGGCTGAGAGAGGGGTAGGTCAAAACATTTTTAGACCACTGAAGTCTCAAATGCAGTGACTTTATTTTGCAAAAAAACAGCACATTTCAAGCAACATTTGCAAACAATTTTTTGTGTATTTAAAGGCAAGTAGAAATTAACAGGACTAAACACTCACTCTAAACAACAACAACTTAATTTGTATAGCACTTTTCAAAAACTACTTATAAAATGCTTCACAACATATGAATATCTCATACACAGGAACAATAATAAAACCACCTAGCAGCAAAAACACATTTAAAAAAATGAAAACACATTAAAAAACAAAAAAATTACAAGTAGGCCATTCTATGAAAGTTTTTTAATTATTTATTTATTTTATTATTATTTAAATTAGATATAAAAGGGCAGTGTCTTCCTGAGCTTTGAGCATGAGCAGGAGCAAGGCCGTGGATGGCTTTAAAAGTAATCAGGAGTATTTTAAAGCGAACTCTAAGATTTCCCGGGAGCCGGTTGCAACGCAGCGAGGACAGGAGTTCTGAGCTGATTCTTTTTGGTGCTGGTTAGGAGTCGTGCGAGTTATGCACCAGCGGAGATGGGCGATGGATTTGTGGCTCAAAACCTGCAGAAAGGGCATTACAGTAATCCAAACAGCTGAGTACCAGGGCATGAATGACTCTCTAAGTCTGCATGATGAAATAATAGAGAATAGAAATAATATGGCTTCTACCAACCACAGTGGAATACTATAGCATGGACATGTGATGTACGTTAGCATAAAACGATAGCACTTAATAAATCAGAAGCTAATTCTTTAAAAAAATGTCCTCAAAATGGTTTTCGCACCTAGAAAATGGTTAAAAAATCCCACTCAAAAACATACTGCCATTGTGTCCCTGAGCAAGACACTTCAGTAACAGGTTAATATGGCTGACTAAAAACAAAACTATAGAACCCAACGCCGTCGTCCCTCAGAGCCTGTGTAAGCTCCCCACCTCCTTCACTTTATAATTGTTTAAACCCTGCTGTTAAATTTCATAGCACCGTTTAGCCTTGGCAGCTCGCCCATCATTGTTGTGCACTCTGTAATTTGGCTTCACAGTCGCACCAGCTTTTTATCATTCAGGAACGCCAATACAGGAACAGTCTCTGTAGTAAACATGTTTTGTCAAATGGGGGATGACATAATGGGAGTTGGCGGGGGATTTGGAGCAGACTTGGGGGAAACATTGGATCATAGGTGGTAAAAGTGAGCTGTTTTTTTGTGTATGCACATGGAAAACCCAGGCGTTTTGGGTCGGTACAGGGAGGGCATTCAGAACGGGCTGGACAAAGATGGACTGTGCACTTGGAAGGGTGGTACTGTTAAATACTCATGCTGGAAATATCTAGAGAGCAATAGGTGGAGTGGATTATACTACTACTTCTGCTGCTTTTACTCCTACTCCACTACTTCTACTACTATTACTAATACTAATACTAATACTCTAATGTTTCCTATGTTTTTTGACAATGATTTGGCGCTGTTTGGACTTGGGGATCCCAGGATAATGCGACTCATTAAATAATAGATTTATTGCTGAAATATCCAAATATTCATATATTGTGATACAGTATCAATATTGTGGGCTGCTGTATGGATATATCAGCAAGAGTATTTGGTGACAGAGTGCTAGATGGGCTGTGTACTCGGGAGGGTGGTATTGTTAAATACTCATAAGTTACTCATACTTTTGAGTGTATAAGTTTGAGTGTATTATACTACCACTATTGCTACCAATACTTCTATTGCTACTACAACTCTTCTTCTTCTTCTACTACTAATACTACTTTACTACTACTACTACTACTGCCATTGCTAAAAATGTTGTTGTTTGTTCACTATTGTATACTGAGCGTCTCTGTATGTCTTTCACAGGGCGTATCTCAGCGCTGGAGGAGGAGCTGAAGGAGCTGAAGACGTGTGTGTCCACAGCTCAGGCTGAGAAGAAACAGCTCCAGGACAAATTCAATGATCTAGAGAAGGTCAGTGTGCTCCTCAGCCTTTAAACAGACTGTACACCTCTGCTTCTGCTCTTATGCTATTACCAGGACATCTCTAGTGAGGGTCAATGATCTGGAGAAGGTTTGTATGGTCCCCACTCTCTACCAGGCTGAATAGAGAAGTGTAGGGATGCGGTTCCCGATACTGATACTAGGTGCCAGTTGACCATAAAGAGTGCAGATTAACTGTTCTCTGACTCTAACTGACTCCTAAATGTTTTTAATGTGACATCCACACTCTCTGTGTTATCTTAGGAGAAGAGTAACCAGGAGATCGAGTTGACGTTCCAGCTGAAGCAGGTGCAGCAGAACCTGGAGCAGGAGGAGGCAGAGCACAGAGCAACTAAAGCTACTCTGGATTATAAGCACCATCTGTCCCAGAGCCTGGAGGAGGCCAAGTCTGAGGTCCAAAAGGGTGAGGAGCACCACATGGAACATCAGCTACAGCATAGTATTACTACTCCCATTTCCAAATCTCCATCTGGCCTGTTCCCCAGCTCCCTAAAGCACAACCATTTTAGAAACCAAAACTTTAACTAGAGCCATACAGGATTTACAGCAGACCTATTATGCAAAATAGACTTTTTAAAGCATATTATAGTTTTTTTTTCTCACCATTTACAGATGAAAAAAAGTATCTGGTGCTAGCTAGTGTGATGTGCGGTTATCCACAGGAGTTGCTGAGAGCTTTACGGCTCTTTGTTGTGATGACATTTACGGCAACATCAGCTTCTATTGGGAACCTCAGGCCTCTAACACAGTTTTCTTTTTAAGTCATTTTACATGAATATTTAGATGTAAAATATCTAAATTAAGACATAATGATCCACAGGTGTCATAGACTATAAGTATATAGCAGATACAAGCACAATATGTGTTCTTTAAGCATTATAGATGAACAGGTTGTCTGCAGCTCTGTTCATTTTGACAAGAAATTTTAGGGTGCGTTCACACTCGTCCTTGTTTGGTCCTGATTAGTTCTATGTAGTATTGGTTTGGTTCCGTCCTAGTCCTGGTTATGTACAGGTTTAGTTCCTGGTTTAGTCCCAGTTTAGCCCCAATGTTTATGTGGTAAATTTACTAGTAACCTTAGTTATTATTAGTTTTACTCATGGTTTAGTCAAATCATTATTTTTAGTATTAATCACCAAAATGTCCTGCTCATGTAGTACTAAATCCATAATAGTTTTAGTGAACCAGATGGAGCAGTTAGTATTCATGTAAGAACTACCTAAAGAGCAGAATGTTCTGATCAGTGAAGTAGTGATGGAGGGCTCATTACTGGTGCATACTGCCCTTGTGTCCGTGTAAGTGCAAATGTGGGAGATTTGAAGCGGATGGACTGGGGCCCATGGCTACAATCCAGCATTCGGTACTTTTTTTTTTTAATACATGCGTGAAATCATTTCTGCAGTGCCTTTGTAGACCCTCAGTGGGCCAAAAGACGGTAGCAAAAAGCAGTTTTTTCATTTATGAGTTTTTATTGTTGGATAAGGGCTATGTGACATTTTAATAACCCTACAAGTTTGACCTGGACTCTTAAAATCACAATATTTAACAGTGGACAGGGATAAAGGTAAAGTGCACTTAACAAGTTATGTTCCTTTACCCCCTACCACCAATACTTAATATGTTGTTGCAATACTAAAATTTTAACTCTATTTTAATAGAATGAAATACGACTCAATATTCAGTATTGATTTTGATACCGATACTGTGCTGATCTTAATAAAACAATGTTTATTTAGACAAAAAGAATATGATTTTCAACATTAAAATCATAGTACTTTGTGTTCCATTCCCATGTGTCTTATATCTGTGTACTCCCTCTGTGTCCAGTAGGTTCATAGTGGTCCATGGGTGTATACTAGCTTATACTAGATCATTCTAAACATATTCAGGAAAGGTTCATTTCTGTCCTGTGAAAGGGGACTTTTTTAATATCATACCTGCTCAATGAGTATCTTGTTTCGATACTAGTTGTAGTATCGATTAGTTTTGGTAGTATGATTAAACTCATTTACTAGTTCTTCATGTTTTTCTTGATGGATGTTCTTGTTGCCGTTGATTTGCTGCAGAGATGGAGCGGAGCCTGCAGGAGGAGCGGGCTCTCAAGGCTCATCTGGAGAACCGGTTGCTGCAGATGGAGAAGGACTACTCCATGTTGGACTGTGACTTTTAACAGGCTCAGCACAGACTGGAGGAGCTGGGCGGGCAAAAGGAGCGCCTGAGCGAGGAGGTGAGCCGTATACTGGTCTGAGGAGAAATAAAGAGTGCTTAGAGGGACTATGTTACACTATTTTCTGATCTATGTAGTTTCATCACAAACCTGGAGTTGTGTGTTTTGTTTCATTCTCACATTTTTAACACACACAAACCCTGCATATTTAGACTTAGAGTTTTTGTTTTTTTTTCCCTCAAACTGAAAACACTCTGTTCCTCCTTGTGATGTCATTAAGTAGTAAACACATGAAGAATAATTTGGTTCTTAAGATACTGGAGACATTGGCAATCTCAAATGAACAAAGATTTAAAACAAAACAAGCAAACAGGAAAACTTATGGTTGTTCTATTCTTGTATTGTACAATAAAAACAGTCACTTGAGTCTAAAACGGCTGTTAACTTTAACACACTACCACTTAATGACATCACAGGGTTTGCACAGAGCATTTGTGCATGTGTTTAACATGTGTGTGCATGTGTTTAACACGTGTGTATGTGTTCAACATGTGTGTGTATGTGTGTTCAACATGGTGTGTGTGTGTTCAACATGTGTGTATGTGTTCAACATGTGTGTATATGTTCAACATGTGTGTATGTGTTCACATGTGTGTATATGGTTCAACATGTGTGTATGTGTTCAACATGTGTGTGTGTGTGTGTGTTTCAACATGTGTGTATATGTTCAACACATGTGTGTGCATGTGTTTAACATGTGTGTACATGTGTTTAACACATGTGTATGTGTTCAACATGTGTGTATGTGTTCAACATGTGGTGTGTGTGTGTGTGTGTGTTCAACATGTGTGTATGTGTTCAACATGTGTGCGTGTGTGATCAACATGTGTGTATGTGTTCAACATGTGTGTGCATGTGTTTAACGTGTGTGTATGTGTGCATGTGTTTAACATGTGTGTGCATGTGTTTAACATGTGTGTGCATGTGTTTAACATGTGTGTGTACGTGTTTAACATGTGTGTATGTTTGCATGTGTTTAACATGTGTGTATGTGTTTAACATGTGTGTGCATGTGTTTAACATGTGTGCATGTGTTTAACATGTGTTTAACACGTTGTATGTGTTCAACATGTGTGTATGTGTTCAACATGTGTGTGTGTGGTTCAACATGTGTGTATGTGTTCAACATGTGTGTGTAGTGTTCAACATGTGTGTATATGTTCAACATGTGTGTGTATGTGTTTAACATGTGTGCATGTGTTTAACATGTGTGTACATGTGTTTAACACGTGTGTATGTGTTCAACATGTGTGTATGGTGTTCAACATGTGTGTGTGTTCAACATGTGTGTATGTGTTCACATGTGTGTGTTCAACATGTGTGCGTGTGTGTTCAACATGTGTGTATGTGTTTAACATGTGTGTATGTGTATAGCATGTGTGTGTATGTGTATAACGTGTGTGTGTGTATGTGTTTAACATATGCGTGTGTGTGTGGGTGTTTTTAACATGTGTGTATGTGTTTAACATGTGTCTCTGTATGTATGCACGTGTTTAACGTGTGTGGTATGTGTGCATGTGTTTAACATGTCTGTATGTGTTAAACATGTGTGTGTATGTGTGCATGTGTTTAACATGTGTATGTGTGCATGTGTTTAACATGTGTGTGCGTGTGTCCAGGTGAAGTCCCTGAGCTCTCGTCTGGGAGGAGGAGGCACACAGCCGCGCTCTATCTCAGGCTGAGATGAAGATCCAGAGGCAGCAGATCACTGTGTTCCAGACATCGGAGAAGCAGCTCAAACAGGAGCTCAACCACCTGCTGGAGATCAAGGGCGCCCTCGACAGGAATAACCAGGAACTGCGTCGGTAAGTCATGCCCATGCTCCGCCAATTTATTTTTCAACCTTTCCTCACTCTCTCCCACTTGGCTAACATAAAGTATCCAAACATTCACTCATAGTACAATATAATAGTGCAGTTATACAGTTACAAAGTACATAGTGGTCCAAGAAATTAATTTGAAGAAACTACTACTCTAGTGAGCTTAAGTGGACTTTGTGCTTGTAGACTTACTCACAGCACAAAGAGTAACCCAAACTTTTACTCAAGAAGGAGTACTGTTACTGTTAAATGTATTACTGAAGTAAAAGTAAAAGTAGTGAAAACTGAGTTTTACAGTTCTACTAAATGTTTTACTAGAAAAGTGAATACTCGCCACCTCTGACAGCGATCACACTGCTAAACTGGCCTGAAGAGCCCAACATCAACATGAAATCCAAACATTAATGTGATCAAAACTGAACTACCATTTGTTTTATCCCAGAGAGAAACAAAGAGGCAGATGGGCTACTGAAAGGAGCTCAAGGACCAGCTGGGAGGCAGAGACCTACTTCACTGTAAGTCCATAAACACACCTTCACATGGTCCACACAGTGCGTGAGGATGGTGTACCTTTGTCCACTCACAATGCCACAGGTTGATGGTTAGATCCCAGCTCTAACCAGTGTTATCTCCATGTGCAAGACACTTCTCCCACTTCCCTACATAAAGTTCATATCCTCAGTAGTACCGGAGTACCACGTTAGAGTACTCAGGAAACTATATTTGAGTAACAAGTAACTTAATGCAGTAAACAGTAAAACACAAATAGAAAGTGTGAGTGCCCCTTTAACCCCTGCTCCTGTTGAACTTTAAAATGACCATCCAGCCCATCACCAACACTCACAATATGGGCCATAAATAACTGCAGTATGCAAAAATTGTTTTGGCTTGTTAGTTTATTTTCTCTGTCAGTTAGCATGATCGCATAATCAGTGTTTTACGTGACTCATGGATAACATAAAAATAACAAAAATAATACAAAAATAGCACATAGATTATACAAAAATAACACAAAAACACCACAAAACTAACATAAAACATTTAAAAAAATTACGTCTTACCTTGCGGTTAGTCGTAAGATTCTGTGCAATACTCCACCCACAAGCCTACATCACCCACGCTTCCCACACGACCATTCTCCATAAATATACAAAAACATGATACAAAACAATACACTACAGCTTACTTCACAAACCTGATGTGATGTGCAGTAGTTTCATTAGTAGCTATAGCAGATAATGTTTTTTAGCCTTATTTAGAAAAACTGCTTCACTCCTCCTTTTTGTTTTTTACCCTCACAAATTAGGAATGCATAGTAAGGATTACACAATATAAAAGTGTATAAAAGTTCAAATACAACACATACACACAAATACACACATTTACTCTGCAGACAAGGCTGTGTTAGATTTTGTCTGTTGTATCTTTAGCATCACTTATCGTGATCTTCATTTTGATGATGGATGCTCTTAATCTCCTGCTGTCTCTGAGCTTTGTGTTTCTGCAACATTATAATTTCCCCATTATAGGACAAATAAAGGGTTAATTTTATCTTAAAAGTGTCAGTACTGCAACAAACTAAAGCAGAAACATATTTTTTAAGGTGAACACTGCAGGCGAATAGGAAAAACTCTTAAATATAGACACATCAATTTGAAACTTCTGTATTTAAATCTCTAAAACAGATGAATCCAGGTTTAAATGACTTTCTTCATTTTGTTGACATATTAGATACAAAAATACCCGAGGGGTTTTGGGATATTTTATTCACACATTTGAGTAAACTCGATCTCACTGGAAAAAACGTTCAAATTTCACCTAATTTTTTGGAGTTCAAATTTGAATAATCAGACTTGGAATTAGATATAAAAAATCTTTCTGTTTCATCAAAATCTTGTTAAGTACAAGTTTGGAAAGTTTGGTGTCATTTGAGAAAACATCTTTGAATTTACATCCCGTTGTCCCATATAACTCTCAGCTCTCAACTCTCAAGGAGATAGAGAATGAAATATTAAAACATCTTTGTTTGCTGAGTGCAAAGAAAGTGCAAAATGTTGTTGTTTCCACATGAAAATAGTTTGTCTGTTAGTTTATTTTTCTCTGTCAGTTAGCATGATCGCATAATCACTGTTACATGATTCATGAATAGCACAAAAATAACACATAAATAACACTTAAATAACACAAAAATTGCACAAAAATAAAAAAGCACAAAAGTAGCACAAGAATATCACAAAAATATCACAAAAGTAACACAAAAAAACACAAAAGTAACTAAAAAAAAAAACAAAAAATAGCACAAAAATAGCACAACAATGACACAAAAATAACACAGAAATTGCTCAAAAATAGCAAAAGAATAACACAAAAATTACACAAAAATAGCACAAAATAACACAAACACAAACAGACACAAACACACACTTCAGTTACAGACCAAAGGGTTTTAGGCTGAAGTTTAACACTTATTTTTCCTAATCCTCTTTTTTTATTGTGATATTAGAGACAACACAAACAGTAAAAAAAACATTACACATTTTGTCTTGATGAACACATCCAGATCAGAGAACATGAGATGGAAAATCTATTAAGAGACAAAAACAAAAACTCATCTATCATGAATGTGGGAAAAAAGATCTCTTTATACAGTCACTCACACACACATGAGGAGTCACACAAATCTGTACACGTCGATAATCTCACACACACACACACACACCCACACACACACCCGAGGGCATACATCTAGGTAAACATACATATACAGAGACTTTATATAATTCATGATTATTATTGATTTTTTACCTATATGATGTATTCTAGGTCTCTATATTTCCCAGTAATACTGAAACGTTTTTTAATGTGTAAAATTGCTTTGGAGGCTTTTCATGTTTGGTCCAGGCTGTTTCATAAGTGAACCTCTAATGGAGACACATTTTAGGCTGGTTCTCACAGTAACTTTCTGAAAAATATATCAGATCCTGTCTGGGAGGAGTGGAGCCTGTGTGTCTCTCCTTAAACTAAAAGATTAAAAAGAGAGAGATTGTATTAAAATATTTAATGTATTAAGTCAAGATTAGCTTTGATTTGCTTTTGGCTTTGTGTTTCTGTTAACTTTTTATTTGGCAGTTTGAGCAGCAGATGAACACTTAGTATAACAGTGGGCAGTGTTGTACAGCCCTGAATATTACTTTCTTTTTAATACATCCCCATGATTAAACAATGTGCCTGAATAATACACATTGTATTAGACTTTGAACAAGAAAAAATCACTTTGTACTACGCTTGATCTGGCTTCAAACTCTACCACCAGGAACTTCTGCCGTTTGACTTTTGAATCTGATAAACACGGGCGACAGTAGCTCAGTAGGTTGAGTGTTTTGTCCCACTGATCTGAAAGTTGGCGGTTCAGATCCCGCTCTCTACATAAAACATCATTGGTTGAGTGGTTAGATCCACTGACTCGAAGGTTGGCGGTGCAATTCCCAGCCCTCACAGATGAATGCTGTCGTTGTGTCCTTGGGCAAGACACTTAACCCACCTACCCCATCCCCTTGGGACAACGGGTGGAATTAGCCTGGCTATATCCGGCGTGTTTACATTCATGTCTGTCATGTCATGTCCGTTCATCAACATGCACTGTCCCAACCAAAAATAAATAAATAAATAAAATAAATAAAACTAAAAAATGTGAATGCCCTTGTGCACCTTTACAAGTCCAACCACATGACCTGCCTCTGCGCCACGTTACAGAGCGACAGCCGCAGAGCCAGGGCCACACTTGAAGCGTAAACACTGAAATGGAGTTGTGTTTTGTGTTCCTTAGACTCTGTACAAGACGCAGATCCGCGAGCTGAAGGATGAGCGGGGAGGAGAGGAGCCGACTGTGCAAAGAGCTGCAGCAGAGGATCAACCAGTACCAGGACGACGAGAGTGAGACAGGACACAGAGCTGTTTGTTTTAGTGAATCAGAGAACTAAAGCAGAAAAAAAAGCTAACAAGTTTACTCTGGATCTTACTCCAGCTCACTAAATCACTGAATTCTTCATCCTGGCTTCTGAACTTCTGTTAACCCCAGAAGTAGATGGCTGTCATACTGGTACATGTCTAGAGTGCCCTCACGCAGTTGTCACTGTGACAATAACGAAGATGTGAAATGATATACTTGAATCATTTCACATATAATCTGAGTATAAGTCGCACCCCCCGACAAACTAGGAAAAAAAGTGCGAGAAAAAAAAAGTCAGGAAAATACGGTAAATGTATCCTAGGCAAAACAACACAAATCCAAACAGGACATTTTAAATATATTCATTTTCAGATTATTATTCATATTTTTAATTTACTGGCATCTTGGTAATTGGTCACACTTTTTATAGCACTTTTCCACCTTTAAGTCACTCAGTTAACATCTACTTTTTACCTTTAGTTTAATTGAGATTGGTAATTCCTGGCCTGAAATGATCCAAATGATTCTAGTGAAGTTGTGTGGAGTTTAAAAACACAGTGGAGCACTTCTGTCTTACCACATGATGACATCACAAGGTGGAACAGAGCGTAAATCTGCAGTCTGTCGTGTGTTAAACATGTGAATGAAACAAAACACAACTCCAAGTCTGTTTTGTGATGAGGAAACAACATTATAAGATGTGATTTTAACTGACCTGCTTGTCTCCATGGAGATAGACAAGTTTAATGTCATACTGTGGAACATTCTAGGTCATGCAATTGTAAAAGAACTCCTCTAGAAAAGCTACATAGTGCCTTTTTAAACGTATTTCTCATTGCTTACCGGAGATGACGTGAGGAACTGAAAAGTGCAGTGTATACAAGTTGTGTTTTTGTGAAACTGAGTAAACTTTAAAGTGTTGTTCTGGGGGTGTCGGTGTTGTAAATGTGTTTGGAGACTGGAGATGTGTCGCTGTGGTTTAAGTGGACCAGTGTTCTGTTGTGCACTCTGAGAATACGACTGCTCCTAAAACACTGTCGGCACAGAGACCTTATTTCTGTACAGACCCGCGGTGGAAGAACTGCCCAGGTTTGTAAAAGTACAGATAAAGCAAACAAAAAAAAAAAGTAAAAGTATCACATGAAAAACTATTCGCACCTACCTATTTAAAATATATTTAAAGAGCAAAAAGTAAAAGTATTTCTTGCAGATTTTGAGTTTTATAAAACTTCAAATGTGGTGATACAGATTTGAGCAGAATTTTGTTCAACAGAAACAACTGAGTCAATGTTTTTTTTTAGCTGTGTGTTCACTTGTATATTTTTTCTTCGCTTTAAACTAAGAACATGTTAAAAAATAAATCCTCAGCCTTTTCAGCAGCTCTCAAAAAGTAATAAAAAAAAATACTTTTACTTTTCAGTCCAGTTCAAAAATGTAGTGGAGTAGAAAGTACAGATACTGTTTCTCAAATGTAGTCAAGTAAAAGTAAAAAGTATCCAAATCTACTTCTCCTGCTCTTTCATGGTTTTATTAAATTCTCTTTGTTACTTGGCTGATTGGACCTGATGATGTAAAAACAAAGAATTATCTTTTTACATGATGTAGTTTCTGCAGAAAAGTGATGTCCACATACAAGGACATTCATTCTATGTTTTAATCATTTTTGATTGAACATTTGAATAATGATTTGCAAAAAGCTATTTATTAAGTCCTGAAACACAGCAATTTGTCCTCAGTAAAAACAATTGTGCCTCTTGGAACAATGTGACTCATGGGAAGTGCAAGAGACATGTGCCTTTATAAAAAATGTAAAGGTAAATTGTCGTCCTGTTCTTGTTTGCTGTTCTTCTTCTTTTAAAAAATTGCATTGTGTCCTTGACAATCCAAATGTGTTTCTCCACATATGAGGACGCCAGGTCCCAGTAGGTTATGTAAAGTACATATACCTGAAATGTTTATTTAAGTACTGTACTTTACTACTTTTACTTCTTTACCTTTGTATAGACCAGAGGTGCCCAAACTTTTTTTAGGGCCTCATCTCAAAACATATTCGAAGCGGAGGGCCACAGACCAGTGACCAGTGCAGTGCAGTGCTTTAAACACAGCTACAGATGTTAGGTCTGTATCACACTGCAATGTGACGTTTGAGGATATAGTGGTACAAATAGTTTAATTTGATGTTAAAAGTTTCTGCTTATGATCAATTGGGCTGGTCAGCAGGAGGCCTGAGGGCCAATAAAACTGGTCTGAGGGCCGCATTTGGCCATAGTTTGGACAACCCTGGTATAGACTTTTTTACTGACCGCTGACTTACTTACTGAGCAGTACAACTTTTAATGAACTATTTGCTAACGTTGTGTTTTGGTGGAGCGTCGACATTTAGTTTTACATCATACATCATCACACACACACTTTCACTTGAGTAAAATCACCAGATCCAGACACAGACATGAGGCTGGAGCTGGTGTAAACAGCTTCAAATCACTGCAGTTTGTGTTTTGCACAATCGTAATGACCTTTTCACACCAAGTAACTACCATGTTAATATGAAGATGCAAGATCCAACTCAAAGCTTCAAAAAGATCATCATTATGCTTTAGGTTTGAATATCCTTCTACATTTATACACATCATTTAAACGGCAGTAAAAATCTAATACAGTTTGATCATATGAATGTGAGGATTTTGATTTAAGTGATTTTATTGTTGAAAAATGTTTAAGAGTTTTTGACAATGGTGAATGAAGTACTCATTATCATTACTTAAGTAAAAGTACAGATACAAAGGTAAAAAGTTAAAGTAAAAGTATCACATGAAAAATCCTACTAAAGTAAAAGTATTATAGTACTTCACACATGTGTTGTTTATTTGTTAAAGTGTTAAGTGCAGTGATATTGATTCAAAAATGAGACATATTTTGGCCGAGAGTTGTAATACAAATTAATTTCTTAACATTCTGATGAATTTTGTGTTTTTTATTTTTGTTTGGCTCAAAGCCGAAGCTTGAACTCAAAAACTTCCACAAACATGGTAAATATAACCCCTCAAATCATATAAAAGTACTTTTACTTTTCAGTCCAGTTCAAAAAATGTAGTGGAGTAGAAAGTATAGATACTGCTCTCAAATGTAGTGAAGTAAAAGTAAAAGTATCCACTGTAAAATGTACTTAAGCTGAATTTTTAGGTATATGTATTATTATTATATACGCAAGTGCAGTACTTTAATACTTTCACTTCATTACATTCCACCAATGAGTTTTGAAGGCTCTACTCTATGTACGATCCTGAGTCTTTAAAAAATGAAAGTACAGAGCAGTGGACAGGATGCAGAGTTACTCAAACACGCACAATTTAAACACAATTTAAAGCTAATTCATTGCTTATTTTGAAGCCACTGCACTGCTTTGGCCTCAGAGTGAGACAGGGACGAAGATCGAAACTTAGAACCACCGCACGACCAAAGACGAGCTGCCGCTGATGTCGACGCGTGTGTGATGTTTTTGGAGTCGTGGTGCAGAGTGAGCCCCTCTCTAGCTGTGTCTCTGTGAACAATCTTTGTGAGTCACTGTCATTGTCAGTGAACAGAATCCACAAACAGGAAGTACCTTTTGGTGTTATGGGGTAAATTTCAACTAAGAATAATAACTAATATAAACTATGATAAAAATAAAAAATAACGTCGTGCATTAAATAAGGTAATAATACACTTTGATATATAATGCATAATATACAGTAAGTAGGTGCGAGTAGGTTAATATACAGTTTACAACCAGCATGTAGCCTGAAATTTGATTGTTTGGTGTGACGTCCAACAATCTTATAAGTGTCTCTTTAAATTTGAGATTAACCAGACTCAAGGGTAATGTTGGTAGAACGAATTTGACAGGGGTTTACACAAATATACCGGCAATCACCAAGTCTAAAACCGCAATCTTTAGATCTGTATTCAAATCAGATCACAAACTGCCCAGTCCAGTAGAACCTTGTCCTCCTCATGAGAACAGAGAACATGACCCTCACTTCTGAGAACATTTACCATTCCTCTAACCTGTGGGCACAAAAACATGACTCTAACCTGTGTTTCTTGTGGTCCTCAGGGAGTCTCTGGCGTCGCAGCTCGAGGCCAGTCTGACCAAAGCCGACTCGGAGCAGCTGGCCCGCTCCATCGCTGAGGAGCAGTACTCGGCCCTGGAGAAGGAGAAGATCATGAAGGAGCTGGAGATCAAGGACATGCTGGCCCGACACAAGCAGGAGCTCAGCGACAAGGAGGCCACCATCAGCGCGGTGAGTACACGGCTTTGGACAGGACGGAGACGCTTGACATATTTAGATACAAACAATAAAAGACATTAGATATTTTGATTTGAGGGAAAAGTGAGTGCGTCAGGGTTTAAGGGGGGACGAGACAATAAGAATGGCATCTGTGTGTGTGTAGGGTAAGTAATAAAAACAGAAAATGAAAACTAATGAAATACAATATACAGCTCAAACCAGAAGTTACATACACTATATAAAAAGACACATATGCTTTTTTTTCTCACTGTCTGGCATGAAATCAGAATAAACCTGTTTAGGTTGTTAGGATTACCAAAATAATTTCTATTTGGAGGATTGAGATCAGGACTTTGTGATGGCCACTCCAAAACTTTGACTTTGTTATCCTTAAACCACTTTGTAACCAGTTGGCAGTATGCTTCAGGTCATTGTCCATTTGTCAAATCATTTAAATGCAAAATAATTTACTGTATGTAAACTTTTGACTTTGAAGAAAGTAATGAAAATTTGTCTTAAAATCTTTCTCTCATTAATCTGGCATTTAGCAAATAGAAATCCTTTTGGTAATCCTAACTGATGTAACATATAAATTTAGTCTAATTTTATGTCAGTGACAGTTTCTTTTTATATTGTGTATATAAACTAAAGAGGGAAAGATGGAACATTAAAAAGAGAGAGAGGATAAGTCATTCAGTCATGTTATTTTTTTTTTCCTTCTACTTTTTTTTTTACTAAATGGGGTCAGTACAGTCAGGGCAGCGTTCCTTTTTCCTGGACAGGCCTTGCCCCTGACGGAGCACTGACCAGTGTGGCTCTATTGTGAGGTGACCTTCTCCGTGAGGGAGTTGGTCATTGAGGCAACTCTCTGACCCGATATGGAGTTGGTTTGGCTCATCTGTTCAGTCGCTCTGGCAGATTTTTTTTTTTTTTTAATCTAATGTCTGTGAGTGTTATCATGATGTAATATTTTATTTTTCAGTCATAGAGGTAGAGCAGATTTTACTGTGAAGAAATACAACTATTTATCAGTTATTCACGACTAGAGATGCACCTCAGTGGGTTAGAGCAGATTAAAGTTTTTGTAAAAGTTTTTGCATAAAGACTTTTTGAGAGCTATATTGCTATACATAAATATTACAAATTATGTATTTTTTGATGATTGCAGGTTCAGAGAAATAATGATACAGTAGAAAGATGCTTTGGCAGGGAGCATTTTAAATATTTAATTCAAAATGATGAGTAACTTTCCACAAACCTGCCGTTCTCCATGGAAACATTACTTTTCCTAAAATGTTCCACAATATGGGATTACACTTATCTTGCATTTATTCATTTATTAATTATGATTTGTGTCGGTGTAGATATGTATTTTTACACATATCTTAAATGAATGGTTCCATTGTACGATCACTGTCCTTTTTGCTGTCTGTTCAAAACTCCGATGAATCGAGTTTGAAATGTGAGTCTGATGTCTTGCTCGTTGACTGTTTTGCAGCTGAGGATCTAACCGCACTTTGACTGTGGATGTGGGTAATCTGGCTTGGAGAAAAGGAGGAGCTCAACAACCAGCTCAAAGATCTACAGACAGGTGAGGGCCCTCAGAACATGCTCCTCCCTCCACTAAGAACACTCCAGTGGTCAAGACTATCACTACTTTTACACAGAGCAAACTCGAGCACACTGAAGTGACTGCAAAGACTTGTCACAACTAATAGATTGCGAACTGAGGCCCTAAGGGTCATTTTTAGTAAATTTAGGATTAGCACTAAAACTCAGCAGATATAATTACTAATAAAAATGGGCTAACATACATCTACCCATACTTTTGGTAGAAATAGATCATAGCTACATCATTTACGTTGATTTTTATGACAATGTTAGAAAACTGCATTACTCACAAGTTATTTGCTTTCAGCAGCACAATAATTTACACTGAATTGCCGGCGGTTTTCACTTTTCACTTTACCATAGTGGACCAAAACAAAACAGCTCAAAAACTAAGGGATGAGAGTGCATCAAACCTGTGCGCTGCAGCTGCACCGGCTCAATTTCACTGCAGCTGTTTTTTTAAACGTCTGCACCGTCTCCTATTTCTGGCACATTGGGTCAATTCAAAATGTTATTTGTAATGGTCCCTGTGCTCACTATGGGTCCTGTCATGCACTCTATGGGTCTGTATGCACTCCTATGGGTCCGCTGTCTGCCTGCACTCTATGGTGCTCTCTCTGCACTCTAATGGGGCTCTGTCTGCACTCTATGGGTGCTCTCTCTGCACTCTAATGGGTGCTCTGTCTGCACTCTATGGGTGCTTTGTCCACACTATATGGGTGCTCTGTCTGCACTCTGTGGGTCCTGTCTCACTCTATGTGGTGCTCTTTATTTGAGGGAGTTACTGCAGCCCTATATTCCCAGCCCAGAGCCCTGAGTCAGAGGTCAGCTCCTGCTCCTGTGCTCAAAACCAGGCTCAATCTAGAAGAGACAGAGCCTTTTCTGTGGCACGGCCCAAACTATGGAAACAGCGCCCTCTGCCTGTCAGATCCTCTCAGTCTGTAACAGCAGTTTAAGACTAGACTGAAATCCACCTCTTCTCCCTGGCATTTAACACTAGACACAGGCAGGATATCTTAGTGTTAATTGTTCTTTTCCTATATACCGTGTATCTGTTATTTTGTTTTTTGTTGACTTCTATGTACGTTACACTTACTTTTCTCCAGTACCACTAGCTTTTTTTTCTAATCATCCACAAGAAGGACGTGCGGTGTTAGCGGTGCTAGTTTCGGTAGCATTACCCACGATAACAATACTCCACTCTGGGCACTGAAAAGTTGTGAAAAGTGTCTTATAAACTCATCAGATTGAATTATTAAGGATGCTCGAATGAGCATAAGTGATTGAGGACTAACTTTTGAATCACTGCAAAGTGTTTAAAATGAGGCTAGTTTCGTTTTTCACATTTTAATGACGTAAAAATCATGTACAGCACCTTAAGGTCGACTTCAGTCCTCCAGGAAATGAAGTGTTCCCCACGGTGCAATGGAAACCTGAAATAAAGTGTATGGTGTGGGTGCCGAGAGCTGCAACAAGATGAAGGAGGCGGAGAAGCATCCAGCACCATCAAGGTGTCGTACGATAAACAGCTCCAGACCGAGAGGAGGAAGAACTCCAGACCCCCCCCCGAGAGGACGCTCAAGATCCGGTACGAGCACAGGCCAAAGAATGTTCCACTTTTATCACGTTTATGCTTTTTTTTTTCCCCATTCCTTTTGAGTAATACTCGCTTCACACCAGCCCTCTTGAGCACATCCCACTTTACATTTTTAGGTTTTTTATCTCTCATAGGTGTAATACATAACACCCTTCTGACAGCTTCACACACGAAAAATCCAATAAAACAGCCAGGTTTTGATTTATAAAGGAAAGTATTTGTAACTTTTCTAGTGTAGGCTGTGACACCTGCTTGTCTCCATGAGCATGTTCTTGCTTGACCTGGAATACTGCAGTATGTAAAAGTATTAAACTGGAGAACAGCAGTGATGAAACCAGACCAGTTGCGGTTTGGATCTGTGCAGAGGCGAGAGCCCGCACAGGAAGAATAGTGTTGTTTTTTAAAGAGGAGGTATTATGCCCAAAATTGACTTTTTTGCGCTTTCTGCCATGTTAACCACTTTTTGTTGCTTTAGTCATCAAAAACTGTCTAAAGAGGTTTTTTAGATGCCCCCCCCCCATCCATGAACGTTTTAGAGTAATTTTGTAATCGCTCCCCCGGCTCTATTTGAACCCGTCTTTGCTAGCAGGTAACAGTTCTGTCCCAATGCCTCCAATCCCAAACAATCATGTTTTCATAACTACAAAAATGCCAGTATACCAACAGTACTTTTAACAGTAACTTGACAGAACCTGATGTGATGTGCAGTAGTTTCCTTTAGCTATGGATGCAGCCGATTGTGTTGTGATAGTGCTCTGAAGGGGGAGTGACATTAGAGCAGAGAAACAAAGAGAGGATGATTTAGTATGTCAATGTGAAATAATTACACTTTTTTAATACTTTTGTTTTTGGCAAATATCGCATTTTCAACAATAAAAGTAACATGGTGAAGTGTAAATCCTCCTCCTCTTTAAGCTATTTTATGAACAATGGACACACACCTGTATTTGACCTGCTTACACAAGATGGATGTTTTAAAGACCTGCATGACGCAAAAGTGACTCTTGTAGCTTTAAGTCATGTTCTAAACATGCTGTTACCCGCTCCTCGAAAACAGACCTTGGAGTTGTGTTTTTTGTTCATTCACACATGTTTGAGTAAAACTTTATTAGTCTGTCTACATCCCAAAGCTCAAAATGCTCTGTGCCACCTTGTGATGTCATGAAGTGGGAGTTTTCAAGTTTACAACTACCTTTTACCGTTAGTTTCAGTCGCGATTGGCAAATGCCAGGGGCTGAAATTATCCAAATGATTCCTATGAAGGTGTATGGAGTTTAAAAAACACAGTGGAGCACTTCTGGTATATACCCACATCACAAAGTGAACAGAACTGTTTTCAGTTTGAGAGAAGAAAACTCAGCCTAAATCTGCAGGTTTGTGTGTTAAACATGTTGTTAATGAAACAAACACAACTCCAGTTCTGTTTGTGATGAGGAAGCAACATTAGATCAGAGATCAGAGAATAGTCAAATCATGGCCCTTAAAGCCATACTGTGTAAGTATTTCCAGGGAAAGCCGTGATGAAAGTTACACAGTGCACCTTAGAGGCAAAAAGTAAATGAAAGGTGAATGAATTAGCGCAGGATTGGAGTGACTCAATCCTCCCACGCAGATGCAGACAGTATTCTACATTAGACTAAGAGCTGTTTATGTATGTTTGTCATTATGATGTAATCTCTGTCCTGCACTCGCCTCTATAATCCGGAGATGCCTCAATTGGCTCTAGTCACTGAAGAAATTGTACTACAGTAGATGATTTTGAAGTAAAAGCACTCTTACTTAAGTATAAGTTTGATGTTACTCTCCCCACTGCGAGTCTGCAAATGACCAGAGGTGTTGTAGAGTAAAAAAAAAGTGTTTGGGAAAAGTTTGCTTATCTGAAAAGTTCCACAGTCTAGCATTATCCTCCCTGCATTTATAAATTGTGATGTTTTTTTTTGCCAAATAAATACCTTGAAAAACCACATACTTAATGTGAGGCGGAGTTGCCTTTGCCGGAAGATTCCAGGCAAAGCATAACATCTATCCTGGAGACCACCCAAAACAGTTATAGTGCTTGTTTAACTGCACTATGAACCTACTGGACACTGAAGGGATTACACAGATATAAGACACATGGAATAGTAAAGAAAGTACGATCATTTAATGTGGAAAACTGTGTATCATAATCGAGTCTATTTATTTGTATTTAATTGTTGTATTGAACGGTGCTTTGTTGTGTGTCATTTTCGTAGGCTGTCAATAAGCTGGCGGAGGTCGATGAGAACCGGCAGGGAGACCATCAGCAGGGGCAGCGGTGCACAGACACCACGGTCCCCAGCGCAGGGAGAAGGAAAACCGCAAACTTCAACTGGAGCTCAGGTCCGAGAAGGAGAAACTCAACAGCACCATCATCAAGTACCAGAGGGAGCTCAACGACATGGCAGGCGGTCATGTACACACACACTACATACCACACAAAGAGAGCCTGTCCTGTGTATAGCACAAACACCATCATCACACAGAACCATGCAGGTGTGTCAGGCACAAACACACACACGCACAGTACCATCTAGCAAATACCAAAGAGAACTCAACGACATGCAGACGGTCAGTATACACACCACAGAGCCATGCCGGGTTGTACAGCACAAACACCCTAAGACACACAGGTAGCACCCCGAGAAAACAGACGATCTGGCCCAGAGTGTTGGGGGGGTCCTGGGCTCCTCTTATTCAATGCAGGAAGTGTTGTTGATTGCGCTGATAGATTGCAGGTGCTTCGTAGGAGGAGGCCAGGACTCCTCACAGCTCCCGGCTCAGACAGGTGAGGGAGGCGGCAGGGCACACACAGGAGGCATGGACAGAACAGGGATCATGACAGTACCGTCCCCCCACCCCCCCACCCCCAAAGGACAACTCCCAGTCTTCCCAAAGAGCTTACCCAACTCTGGAGGGTGGACGGGGCAGTTCCCTGGATGCGAGAACTTTGTCCAGCGTAGCTGCCATGGTCCTAATAAGGGCGCGAAAGGCATGATGAGGTCCCTGGCGGAGTGTCGGCTGTCCCCAGCGGAGCTATAGCGGAGCTACAGCGGCCGCTTATAAAAACAAGGAACATGAGGAGGTCCCTGGACGGAAGACTGTATCAGCGGAGCCACAACAGTCTCAGACAATGACGATAAGGCACGATGAGGTCCCTGGGCGAGATACAGTGTTCCAGCTGAAGCTACATCGGCTCCGGATAAAAACAAAGGGACATGAGGAGGTCTCCTGGACGGAAGAACGGTGTCCAGCGGAGCTACAATTAGTTCAGAATGAGGGGTAGCAGACACGTTAAGTCCCTGTATGGAAAAGCTGTGTCCAGCCGATCAACAACGGTCTGAATGAGGGGTACAGACATGAGGGGGTCCCTGGACGAAAACACATGTCCCAGGCGGAGCAACAACAGTCTGTAGTAGGGGTCAGCAGACATGGGGAGGCGATCCCCGGACGGAAGACAATGGTCCAGCGGAGCACAACAGTTCCCGTAGGAGGGGTAGCAGACATGAGGAAAGATCCCCGGACCAGAAGACGATGTCCCAGCGGAGCAACAACAGTCCCTACGGAGGGGTAGCAGACATGAGGGGGTCCCTGGACTGAAGACCGCGAGTGAGCAAGGCTTTTCCCAGAATCTTCTGTCGTGTTTTTGTGTCGGCCCCGAGTCTTCCTTGGTCCCTTGTGTGGCCATATCGTGTCTGGTCGTAATGTTGTTGGTGACGGAACGGACCAGGTTGCGGGACTCGTGGCAGAGTTTAACCATTTTTATGACAAAACACACACAAATGACGGTAGATACCTTGAGGAAGCTGGTTGCAGGAGTGAAGTCGGGTGTCCACTGCATGTGGTGGTGTTGCGCTGAGAGATTCCAGGCACACACAGGAGGCAGGGACAGAACAGGATCTGCAGGAAGAAACATCCGGCACCCCAGTATCACCACACACGGTTACGGAGAGAAACCATGCAGGTGCTCAGTAACACACACACACACACACGTACATGTGTGTGTATGGAGAACGCAAGCGCTCATAGACACACCCATATACACACATGAAAGGATAGAGAACATCGTAGGCGCTCATTAACACCATACACATATACACCCATGTACAGGAGAAGAGAACTGTCAGGCGCCAGTACACACACACATATACACTGTAC
>JAIEZT010001328.1:24299549-24324480 GCA_019594935.1 Periophthalmus modestus | reverse complement strand
TCTAACGCAGTCACACGCAGTCTAGCACAGTCTAACGCAGTCACACGCAGTCTAGCACAGTCTAACGCAGTCACACGCAGTCTTTACGCAGTCACACGCAGTCTTTACGCAGTCACACGCAGTCCAACGCAGTCCAAAGTGGTCCAACGCAGTCACATGCAGACACACGCAGTCTAAAGCAGTTTAACACAGTCACATGCAGACACATACAGTCACACACAGTCACATGCAGTCTAGCGCAGTCACATGCACTCACATGCAATCCAACACAGTCACACGCAGTCCAGCGCAGTCACATGCAGTCACACGCAGTCACACGCAGTCACATGCAGTCACACGCAGTCCAGCGCAGTCACACGCAGTCGCACACGGTTACACGCAGTCACACACAGTCACACACAGTCACATGCAGTCTAACGCAGTCACACACAGTCCAGCACAGTCACATGCAGTCACACACAGTCCAGTGCAGTCAGACGCAGTCAGACGCAGTCACACGCAGTCGCACGCAGTCACACGCAGTCACACGCAGCCACATGCAGTCACGCGCAGTCCAGCGCAGTCACACGCAGTCGCACGCGGTTACACGCAGTCACACACAGTCACATGCAGTCTAACGCAGTCACACACAGTCCAACGCAGTCACATGCAGTCACACACAGTCCAGTGCAGTCACACGCAGTCACACGCAGTCGCACGCAGTCACACGCAGTCACACGCAGTCACATGCAGTCACGCGCAGTCCAGCGCAGTCACACGCAGTCGCACACGGTTACACGCAGTCACACACAGTCACATGCAGTCTAATGCAGTCACACACAGTCCAGCGCAGTCACATGCAGTCACACGCAGTCACACGCAGTCACACGCAGTCACACGCTGTCACACGCTGTCACACGCTGTCACACGCAGTCACACGCAGTCGCACGCAGTCATACGCAGTCACACGCAGTCACACGCAGTCACGCGCAGTCCAGTGCAGTCACACGCAGTCACACGCAGTCACATGCAGTCACGCGCAGTCCAGTGCAGTCACACGCAGTCACACATAGTCACAGGCAGTCACATGCAGTCTAACACAGGCCTGTGTTTAAGGACACATCTGTCACACATCAGGCTGGATTATTAATGCACCTGTCTGACTGGTGCACCTGTCTGACCAGTACCCCATCTGACCAGTACCCCATCTGACCAGTACACTAGACACTTTGCATAAAAAGTAGAGTTATTACAATGTTATCGACTAAATATTGATGTCCCCCCAAGTTTGCTGTCCGCACATAAAAGTGACGGTACGCTGCGGCGTTTACATCACGTTTTATTAGGGAAAGCCCAAAGGCAGGACACAGAGGGGGACCGGCTTATCTAATGTCCTGTTTAAATGAGACTATAAACCAAAGCGAGCACGCCTCACAGCAAACCTCTCACTGTGTTAATATCAACATAATAAAATGTAATGGATCTCACCTGATAACGCTGTTTGCTTTTGTGAAATCACTTGTCTCCATGGAGATGATATGGCATTGAACCTGTCCGTCTGTCTGTTCATGTGCTGGTGTTTTATTGACCTAGAAATTACACTGAAAACATGTATCCTCACTGCTGCATGGACAGAGATAAGTTTAATACTGTGGAGCACTCCAGGCAAAGCAATAACATCTCCATGGAGACAAGAAAGTGGTGACGGGCCAGCTAGCAGAAATGTTGCGTAGTGCAGCTTTAAAGAGGACGTGTGTGCTTTTTTAAATGTATTTAGTATTAAACAAAAAAAAATACATAGATAATTGGTTTGCATTACGTTAATAGTGGATCTCAAGAAATAGAACAGCTTTGATAAAAAAAATAAATAAATAATAATAGGTCCATTGACTGAACTGATACTAAAAATAGCATTGAAACTAGATACTCATTTGAGCAGGTATTGATACTCAAAAAGTCACATTCACAGGACAGAAATGAACCTTTCCTGGAAAGCTTTAGAATGATGTTGAGCTGTATCTTTCACATGCATAAGACACATAGACTAGTACTCACCCATGGACCACTATGAAACTGCACACTGAGGATTACACACATATAACACACATGGGAATAGTAAAGAAAGTACTACCATTTAATGTGGAAAATCACATTCTATTGTCTAAAGAAAGAATGTTTTTTTTAATTACCATCTATTCCTCAGTATTGAAATGGAGTTTGAACTAACAGCAGGCCTTCGTATTTCGTAATTGTAAACGGAGTGGTGGGCTGAGAGAGGGGTAGGTCAAAACATTTTTAGACCACTGAAGTCTCAAATGCACTGACTTTACTTTGCACAAAACGGCACATTTCAAGCAACATTTGCAAACAAATTTTTGTGTATTTAAAGGCAAGTAGAAATTAACAGGACTAAACACTCACTCTAAACAACAACAACTTAATTTGTATAGCACTTTTCAAAAACTACTTACAAAATGCTTCACAACATATGAATACCTCATACACAGGAACAATAATAAAACCACCTAGCAGCAAAAACACATTTAAAAAAAATAAAAAACACATTAAAAAAAACAAAAAACAAAAAAAACCCATTACAAGTAGGCCATTCTATGAAAGTTTTTTTATTTATTTATTTATTTTATTATTATTTAAATTAGATATAAAAGGGCAGTGTCTTCCTGAGCTTTGAGCATGAGCAGGAGCAAGGTCGTGGATGGCTTTAAAAGTAATCAGGAGTATTTTAAAGCGAACTCTAAGATTTCCTGGGAGCCGGTGCAACGCAGCGAGGACAGGAGTTCTGAGCTGATTCTTTTTGGTGCTGGTTTGGAGTCGTGCGAGTTATGCACCAGCGGGAGATGGATGGATGGATTTGTGGCTCAAACCTGCAGAAAGGGCATTACGGTAATCCAAACAGCAAGTCTGCATGAGGAAATAATAGAGAATAGAAATAATACGGCTTTTACCGACCACAGTGGAATACTATAGCACGGACATGTGATGTACGTTAGCATCAGCAAGGGATAGCCCTTAATAAATCAGAAGCTAATTCTGAAAAAAAATGTCCTCAAAATGGTTTTGGCACCTAGAAAATGGTTAAAAAATCCCACTCAAAAACATACTGCCATTGTGTCCCTGAGCAAGACACTTCAGTCACAGGTTAATATGGCTGACAAAAAACAAAACTATAGAACCCAACGCCGTCGTCCCTCAGAGCCTGTGTAAGCTCCCCACCTCCTTCACTTTATAATTGTTTAAACCCTGCTGTTAAATTTCATAGCACCGTTTAGCCTTGGCAGCTCGCCCGTCATTGTTGTGCACTCTGTAATTTGGCTTCACAGTCGCACCAGCTTTTTATCATTCAGGAACGCCAATACAGGAACAGTCTCTGTAGTAAACATGTTTTGTCAAATGGGGGATGACATAATGGGAGTTTGGCGGGGATTTGGAGCAGACTTGGGGGAAACATTGGATCATAGGTGGTAAAAGTGAGCTGTTTTTTGTGTATGCACATGGAAAACCCAGGCGTTTGGGTCGGTACAGGGAGGGCATTCAGAACGGGCTGGACAAAGATGGACTGTGCACTTGGAAGGGTGGTACTGTTAAATACTCATGCTGGAAATATCTAGAGAGCAATAGGTGGAGTGGATTATACTACTACTTCTGCTGCTTTTACTCCTACTCCACTACTTCTACTACTATTACTAATACTAATACTAATACTCTAATGTTTCCTATGTTTTTGACAATGATTTGGCGCTGTTTGGACTTGGGGATCCCAGGATAATGCGACTCATTAAATAATAGATTTATTGCTGAAATATCCAAATATTCATATATTGTGATACAGTATCAATATTGTGGGCTGCTGTATGGATATATCATCAAGAGTATTTGGTGACAGAGTGCTAGATGGGCTGTGTACTCGGGAGGGTGATATTGTTAAATACTCATGCTAGAAATATCTAGAGAGCAATAAGTTTGAGTGTATTATACTACCACTATTGTTACCAATACTTCTATTGCTACTACTTCTTCTTCTACTACTACTACTACTACTACTACTACTACTACTACTACTACTACTACTACTACTACTACTGCCGCTGCTAAAAATGTTGTTGTTTGTTCACTATTGTATACTGAGCGTCTCTGTATGTCTTTCACAGGGCGTATCTCAGCGCTGGAGGAGGAGCTGAAGGAGCTGAAGACGTGTGTGTCCACAGCTCAGGCTGAGAAGAAACAGCTCCAGGACAAATTCAATGATCTAGAGAAGGTCAGTGTGCTCCTCAGCTTTTAAACAGACTGTACACCTCTGCTTCTGCTCTTATGCTATTACCAGGACGTCTCTAGTGAGGGTCAATGATCTGGAGAAGATTTGTATGGTCCCCACTCTCTACCAGGCTGAATAGGGAAGAGTAGGGATGCGGTTCCCGATACTGATACTAGGTGCCAGTTGACCATAAAGAGTGCAGATTAACTGTTCTCTGACTCTAACTGACTCTTAAATGTTTTTAATGTGACATCCACACTCTCTGTGTTATCCTTAGGAGAAGAGTAACCAGGAGATCGAGTTGACGTTCCAGCTGAAGCAGGTGCAGCAGAACCTGGAGCAGGAGGAGGCAGAGCACAGAGCAACTAAAGCTACTCTGGATTATAAGCACCATCTGTCCCAGAGCCTGGAGGAGGCCAAGTCTGAGGTCCAAAAGGGTGAGGAGCATCACATGGAACATCAGCTACAGCATAGTATTACTACTCCCATTTCCAAATCTCCATCTGGTCTGTTCCCCAGCTCCCTAAAGCACAACCATTTTAGAAACCAAAACTTTAACTAGAGCCATACAGGATTTACACCAGATCTATTATGCAAAATAGACTTTTTTAAGCATAGTATAGTTGTTTTTCTCACCATTTACATATGAAAAAAGTATCTGGTGCTAGCTAGTGTGATGTGCGGTTATCCACGGGAGTTGCTGAGAGCTTTACGGCTCTTTGTTGCGATGACGTTTACGGCAACATCAGCTTCCATTGGGAACCTCAGGCTTCTAACACAGTTTTCTTTTTAAGTCATTTTAGATGAATATTTAGATGTAAAATATCTAAATTAAGACATAATGATCCACAGGTGTCATAGACTATAAGTATATAGCAGATACAAGCACAATATGTGTTCTTTAAGCGTTATAGATGAACAGGTTGTCTGCAGCTCTGTTCATTTTGACAAGAAATTTTAGGGTGCGTTCACACTCATCCTTGTTTGGTCCTGATTAGTCCTTATGTAGTATTGGATTGGTCCCGTCCTAGTCCTGGTTAAGTACAGGTTTAGTTCCTGGTTTAGTCCCAGTTTAGCCCCGATGTTTATGTGGTAAATTTACTAGTAACGTTAGTTATTATTAGTTTTACTCATGGTTTGGTCAAATCATTCTTTTTAGTATTAATCAACAAAATGTCCTGCTCATGTAGTACTAAATCCATAATAGTTTTAGTGAACCAGATGGAGCAGTTAGTATTCATGTAAGAACTACGTAAAGAGCAGAATGTTCTGATCAGTGAAGTAGTGATGGAGGGCTCATTACTGGTGCATACTGCCCTTGTGTCCGTGTAAGTGCAAATGTGGGAGATTTGAAGCGGATGGACTTGGGCCCATGGCTACAATCCAGCATTCGGTACTTTTTTTTAAATACATGCGTGAAATCATTTCTGCAGTGCCTTTGTAGACCCTCAGTGGGCCAAAAGACGGTAGCAAAAAGCAGTTTTTCATTTATGAGTTTTTATTGTTGGATAAGGGCTATGTGGCATTTTAACCCTACAAGTTTGACCTGGACTCTTCAAATCACAATATTTAACAGTGGACAGGGATAAAGGTAAAGTGCACTTTACAAGTTATGTTCCTTTACCCCTACCACCATTACTTAATATGTTGTTGCAATACTAAAATTTTAACTCTATTTTAATAGAATGAAATACGACTCAATATTCAGTATTGATTCTGATACCGATACTGTGATGATCTTAATAAAACAATGTTTATTTAGACAAAAGAATATGATTTTCAACATTAAATCGTAGTACTTTGTGTTCCATTCACATGTGTGTTATATCTGTGTACTCCCTCTGTGTCCAGTAGGTTCATAGTGGTCCATGGGTGTACTAGCTTATACTAGATCATTCTAAACATATTCAGGAAAGGTTCATTTCTGTCCTGTGAAGGGGACTTTTTTAATATCATACCTGCTCAAATGAGTATCTCGTTTCGATACTAGTTGTAGTATCGATTAGTTTTAGTAGTATGATTAAACTCATGTACTAGTTCTTCATGTTTTCTTGATGGATGTTCTTGTTGCCGTTGATTTGCTGCAGAGATGGAGCGGAGCCTGCAGGAGGAGCGGGCTCTCAAGGGTCATCTGGAGAACCGGTTGCTGCAGATGGAGAAGGACTACTCCATGTTGGACTGTGACTTTAAACAGGCTCAGCACAGACTGGAGGAGCTGGGCGGGCAAAAGGAGCGCCTGAGCGAGGAGGTGAGCCGTATACTGGTCTGAGGAGAAATAAAGAGTGCTTAGAGGGACTATGTTACACTATTTTCTGATCTATGTAGTTTCTTCATCACAGACATGGACTTGTGTTTTGTTTCATTCTCACATTTTTAATACACAAACCCTGCATATTTAGGCTTAGAGGTTTTTTTTTTGTTTTTTTCCTCAAACTGAAAACACACTGTTCCTCCTTGTGATGTCATTAAGTAGTAACACATGAAGCATAATTTGGTTCATAAGATACTGGAGACATTGGCAATCTCAAATGAACAAAAGATTTAAAACAAAACAAGCAAACAGGAAAACTTATGGTTGTTCTATTCTTGTATTGTACAATTAAACAGTTCAGTTGAGTCTAAAAAAGCTGTTAACTTTAACACTACCACTTAATGACATCACAGGGTTGCACAGAGCATTTTGAGCTTTGGAGAAGTAGACAGAATAATAATGTAGGGTTATTCAAACATACAGTGTGTGTATGTGTTTAACATGTGTGTGTATGTGTTTAACATGTGTATGTGTGCATGTGTTTAACATGTGTGTGCGTGTGTCCAGGTGAAGTCCCTGAGCTCTCGTCTGGAGGAGGAGGCACACAGCCGCGCTCTATCTCAGGCTGAGATGAAGATCCAGAGGCAGCAGATCACTGTGTTCCAGACATCGGAGAAGCAGCTCAAACAGGAGCTCAACCACCTGCTGGAGATCAAGGGCGCCCTCGACAGGAATAACCAGGAACTGCGTCGGTAAGTCATGCCCATGCTCCGCCAATTTATTTTTCAACCTTTCCTCACTCTCTCCCACTTGGCTAACATAAAATATCCAAACATTCACTCATAGTACAATATAATAGTGCAGTTATACAGTTACAAAGTACATAGTGGTCCAAGAAATTAATTTGAAGAAACTACTACTCTAGTGAGCTTAAGTGGACTTTGTGCTTGTAGACTTACTCACAGCACAAAGAGTAACCCAAACTTTTACTCAAGAAGGAGTACTGTTACTGTTAAATGTATTACTGAAGTAAAAGTAAAAGTAGTGAAAACTGAGTTTTACAGTTCTACTAAATGTTTTACTAGAAAAGTGAATACTCGCCACCTCTGACAGCGATCACACTGCTAAACTGGCCTGAAGAGCCCAACATCAACATGAAATCCAAACATTAATGTGATCAAAACTGAACTACCATTTGTTTTATCCCAGAGAGAAACAAGAGGCAGATGGGCTACTGAAGGAGCTCAAGGACCAGCTGGAGGCAGAGACCTACTTCACTGTAAGTCCACAAACACACCGTCACATGGTCCACAGTCTGTGAGGATGGTGTACCTTTGTCCACCCACAATGCCACAGGTTGATGGTTAGATCCCAGCTCTAACCAGTGCAATCTGTTATCTCCATGTGCAAGACACTTCTCCCACTTCCGTACATAAAGTTCATATCCTCAGTACTCCGGAAGACCACGTTAGAGTACTCAGGAAACTATATTTGAGTAACAAGTAACTTCATGCAGTAAACGGTAAAACACAAATAGAAAGTGTGAGTGCCCCCTGCTCCTGTTGAACTTTAAAATGACCATCCAGCCCATCACCAACACTCACAATATGGGCCATAAATAACTCATTACTGAAGGAGCTGTATGCAAAATTGTTTTGCCTGTTAGTTTATTTTCTCTGTCAGTTAGCATGATCGCATAATCAGTGTTACGTGACTCATGGATACCATAAAAATAACAAAAATAACACAAAAATAGCACACAGATAATACAAAAATAACACAAAAACACACAAAACTAACATAAAACATACAAAAATTGTGTCTTACCTTGCGGTTAGTCGTAAGATTCTGTGCAATACTCCACCCAGAAGCCTACATCACCCACGCTTCCACACGACCATTCTCCATAAATATACAAAAACATGATACAAAACTATACACTACAGCTTCACAAACCTGATGTGATGTGCAGTAGTTTCATTAGTAGCTATAGCAGATACTGTTTTTAGCCTTATTTAGAAACTGCTTCACTCCTCCTTTTTGTTTTTTACCCTCACAAATTAGGAATGCATAGTAAGGATTACACAATATAAAACTGTATAAAAGTTCAAATACAACACATACACACAAATACACACATTTACTCTGCAGACAAGGCTGTGTTAGATTTTGTCTGTTGTATCTTTAGCATCACTTATCGTGATCTTCATTTTGATGATGGATGCTCTTAATCTCCTGCTGTCTCTGAGCTTTGTGTTGCAACATTATAATTTCCCCATTATAGGACAAATAAAGGGTTATTTTATCTTAAAAGTGTCAGTACTGCAACAAACTAAAGCAGAAACATATTTTTAAGGTGAGACACTGCAGGCGAATAGGAAAAACTCTTAAATATAGACACATCAATTTGAAACTTCTGTATTTAAATCTCTTAAAGAGATGAATCCAGGTTTAAATGACTTTCTTCATTTTGTTGACATATTAGATACAAAAATATACTAAGGGGTTTTGGATATCTTATTCAACATTTGAGTAAACTCGATCTCACTGGAAAAAACATTCAGATTTCACCTAATTTTTTGGAGTTCAAATTTGAATAAATCAGACTTGGGATTAGATATAAAAAATCTTTCTGTTTCATCAAAATCTTGTTAAGTACAAGTTTGGAAAGTGTGGTGTCATTTTGAGAAAACATCTTTGAATTTACATCCCGTGTCCCATATAACTCTCAGCTCTCAACTCTCAAGGAGATAGAATGAAATATTAAAACATCTTTGTTTGCTGAGTGCAAAGAAAGTGCAAAATGTTGTTGTTTCCACATGAAAATAGTTTGTCTGTTAGTTTATTTTCTCTGTCAGTTAGCATGATCGCATAATCACTGTTACATGATTCATGAATAGCACAAAAATAACACATAAATAACACTTAAATAACACAAAAATAGCACAAAAATAAAAAAGCACAAAAGTAGTACAAGAATATCACAAAATTGACACAAAAATATCATAAAAGTAACACAAAAAAACACAAAAATAACTAAAAAAATAAAAATAAAAAATAGCACAAAAATTAAAAATAGCACAACAATGACACAAAAATAACACAGAAATAGCTCAAAAATAGCAAAAGAATAACACAAAAATAACACACACACAAAAACACAAACACACACTTCATTTACAGACCAAAGGGTTTTAGGCTGAAGTTTAACACTTATTTTTCCTAATCCTCTTTTTTATTGTGATATTAGAGACAACACAAACAGTAAAAGACATTACACATTTTGTCTTGATGAACACATCCAGATTTTGAAAAAAAAAAGAAAAGTAAAGAAATAAGACTGTCTAACCCTCTTAACGTAGAACATGAGATGGAAAATCTATTTAGAGACAAAAACAAAACTCATCTATCATGAATGTGGGAAAAAAGATCTCTTTATACAATCACACACACACACACACGTGAGGAGTCACACAAATCTGTACACGTCGATAATCTCACACACACACACACACACGAGGAGTCACACAAATCTGTACACGTCGATAATCTCACACACACACACACACACACACACTCACACACACACACACACGAGGAGTCACACAAATCTGTACATGTCGATAATCACACACACACACACACACACACACACACAGAGCGCATACATCTAGGTAAACATACATATACAGAGACTTTATATAATTCATGATTATTATTGATTTGTAACCTATATGATGTATTCTAGGTCTCTATATTTCCCAGTAATACTGAACGTTTTTTAAATGTGTAAATTGCTTTGGAGGCTTTTCATGTTTGGTCCAGGCTGTTTCATAAGTGAACCTCTAATGGAGACACATTTTAGGCTGGTTCTCACAGTAACTGTCTGAAAAATATCAGATCCTGTCTGGGAGAAGTGGAGCCTGTGGTGTCTCCCTTTAAACTAAAAGATTAAAAAGAGAGATTGTATTAAATATTTAATGTATTAAGTCAAGATTAGCTTTGATTTGCTTTTGGCTTTGTGTTTCTGTTAACTTTTTATTTGGCAGTTTGAGCAGCAGATGAACACTTAGTATAACAGTGGGCAGTGTTGCACAGCCCTGAATATTACTTTCTTTTTAATACATCCCCATGATTAAACAATGTGCCTGAATAATACACATTGTATTAGACTTTGAACAAGAAAAAAATCACTTTGTACTACCGCTTGATCTGGCTTCAAACTCTACCAGAACTTCTGCCGTTTGACTTTTGAATCTGATAAAACTAAAAAATGTGAATACACTTGTGCACCTTTACAAGTCCAACCACATGATCTGCCTCTGCGCCACGTTACAGCCGACAGCCGCAGAGCCAGGGCCACACTTGAAGCGTTAACACTGAAATGGAGTTGTGTTTGTGTTCCTCAGACTCTGTACAAGACGCAGATCCGCGAGCTGAAGGATGAGCGGGAGGAGAGGAGCCGACTGTGCAAAGAGCTGCAGCAGAGGATCAACCAGTACCAGGACGAGAGGTGAGACAGGACACAGAGCTGTTTGTTTTAGTGAATCAGAGAACTAAAGCAGAAAAAACAAGCTAACAAGTTTACTCTGGATCTTACTCCAGCTCACTAAATTCACTGAATTCTTCATCCTGGCTTCTGAACTTCTGTTAACCCCAGAAGTAGATGGCTGTCATACTGGTACATGTCTAGAGTGCCCTCACGCAGTTGTCACTGTGACAATAACGAAGATGTGAAATGATATACTTGAATAATTTCACATATAAGTCACATCTGAGTATAAGTCGCACCCCCCGGACAAACTAGGAAAAAAAGTGCGAGAAAAAAAAAGTCAGGAAAATACGGTAAATGTATCCTAGGCAAAACAACACAAATCCAGACAGGACATTTTAAATATAGTCATTTTCAGATTAGTATTCATATTTTAACTTACTGGCATCTTGGTAATTGGTCACATTTTTATAGCACTTTTCCACCTTTAAGTCACTCAGTTAACATCTACTTTTTACCTTTAGTTTAATTGAGATTGGCAATTCCTGGCCTGAAATGATCCAAATGACTCTAGTGAAGTTGTGTGGAGTTTAAAAACACAGTGGAGCACTTTCTGTCTTACCACATGATGACATCACAAGGTGGAACAGAGCGTTTTCAGTTTGAGAGAAGAACTCAGGCTAAATCTGCAGTCTGTTCGTGTGTTAAACATGTGAATGAAACAAAACACAACTCCAAGTCTGTTTGTGATGAGGAAACAACATTATAAGATGTGATTTTAACTGACCTGCTTGTCTCCATGGAGATAGACAAGTTTAATGTCATACTGTGGAACATTCTAGGTCATGCAATTGTAAAAGAACTCCACTAGAAAAGCTACATAGTGCCTTTTTAAACGTATTTCTCATTGCTTACCGGAGATGACTGTGAGGAACTGAAAAGTGCAGTGTATACAAGTTGTGTTTTGTGAAACTGAGTAAACTTTAAAGTGTTGTTCTGGGGGTGTCGTTGTTGTAAATTGTTTGGACACTGGAGATGTGTCTGTGGTTTAAGTGGACCAGTGTTCTGTTGTGCACTCTGAGAATACGACTGCTCCTAAAACACTGTCGGCACAGAGACCTTATTTCTGTACAGACCCGCGGTGGAAGAAGTGCCCAGGTTTGTAAAAGTACAGATAAGGCAAAAAAAATAAAAAAGTAAAAGTATCACATGAAAAACTATTCGCACCTACCTATTTAAAATATATTTAAAGAGCAAAAAGTAAAAGTATTTCTTGCAGATTTTGAGTTTTATAAAACTTCAAATGTGGTGATACAGATTTGAGCAGAATTTTGTTCAACAGAAACAACTGAGTCAATGTTTTTTTTAGCTGTGTGTTCACTTGTATATTTTTCTTCGCTTAAACTAAGAACATGTTAAAAAATAAACCCTCAGCCTTTTCAGCAGCTCTCAAAAAGTAATAAAAAAATACTTTTACTTTTCAGTGCAGTTCAAAAATGTAGTGGAGTAGAAAGTACAGATACTGCTCTCAAATGTAGTCAAGTAAAAGTAAAAAGTATCCAAATCTACTTCTCCTGCTGTTTCATGGTTTTATTAAATTCTCTTTGTTACTTGGGCTGATTGGACCTGATGATGTAAAAACAAAGAATTATCTTTTTACATGATGTAGTTTCTGAGAAAAGTGATGTCCACATACAAGGACATTCATTCTATGTTTTAATCATTTTGATTGAACATTTGAATAATGATTTGCAAAAACTATTTATTAAGTCCCTGAACACAGCAATATTTGTCCTGAGTAAAAACAATTGTGCCTCTTGGAACAATGTGACTCATGGGAAGTGCAGGAGACATGTGCCTTTATAAAAAAGGTAAAGGTAAATGTCGTCCTGTTCTTGTTTGCTGTTCTTCTTCTTTTAAAAAATTGCATTGTGTCCTTGACAATCCAAATTGTGTTCTCCACATATGAGGAGGCCAGGTCCCAGTAGGTTACGTAAAGTACATATACCTGAAATGTTTATTTAAGTACTGTACTTTACTACTTTTACTTCTTTACCTTTGTATAGACCAGAGGTGCCCAAACTTTTTTTAGGGCCTCATCTCAAAACATATTCGAAGCGGAGGGCCACAGACCGGTGACCAATGCAGTGCAGTGCTTTAAACACAGCTACAGATGTTAGGTCTGTATCACACTGCAATGTGACGTTTGAGGATATAGTGGTACAAATAGTTTAATTTGATGTTAAAAGTTCTGCTTATGATCAATTGGGCTGGTTCAGCTGGAGGCCTGAGGGCCAATAAAAACTGGTCTGAGGGCCGCATTTGGCCATAGTTTGGACAACCCTGGTATAGACTTTTTACTGACCGCTGACTACTTATTATTGAGCAGTACAACTTTTAATGAACTATTTGCTAACGTTGTGTTTTTGGTGGAGCGTCGACATTTAGTTTTTACATCATACATCATCACACACACTTTCACTTGAGTAAAATCACCAGATCCAGACACAGAGATGAGGCTGGAGCTGGTGTAAACAGCTTCAAATCACTGCAGTTTGTTTTGCACAATCGTAATGACCTTTTCACACCAAGTCACTACCATGTTAATATGAAGATGCAAGATCCAACTCAAAGCTTCAAAAAGATCATCATTATGCTTAGGTTTGAATATCCTTCTACATTTATACACATCATTTAAACGGCAGTAAAAATCTATACAGTTTGATCATATGAATGTGAGGATTTTGATTTAAGTGATTTTATTGTTGAAAAATGTTTAAGAGTTTTGACAATGGTGAATGAAGTACTCAATATTGTTACTCAAGTAAAAGTACAGATACAAAGGTAAAAAGTTACTCAAGTAAAAGTATCACATGAAAAATCCTACTAAAGTAAAAGTATTATAGTACTTCACACATGTGTTGTTTATTTGTTAAAGTGTTAAGTGCAGTGATATTGATTCAAAAATGAGACATATTTTTTGGCCGAGAGTTGTAATACAAATCAATTTCTTAACATTTCTGATGAATTTTGTGTTTTTATTTTTGTTTGGCTCAAAGCCGAAGCTTGAACTCAAAAACTTCCACAAACATGGTAAATATAACCCCTCAAATCATATAAAAAGTACTTTTACTTTTCAGTCCAGTTCAAAAATGTAGTGGAGTAGTGCTCTCAAATGTAGTGAAGTAAAAGTAAAAAGTATCCACTGTAAAATGTACTTAAGCTGAATTTTTAGGTATATGTATTATTATTATATACGCAAGTGCAGTACTTTAATACTTTCACTTCATTACATTCCACCAATGAGTTTTGAAGGCTCTACTCTATGTACGATCCTGAGTCTTTAAAAAATGAAAGTACAGAGCAGTGGACAGGATACAGAGTTTCTCAAACACGCACAATTAAATACAATTTAAAGCTAATTCATTGCTTATTTGAAGCCACTGCTCTGCTTTGGCCTCAGAGTGAGACAGGGACGAAGATCGAACTTAGAACCAGCGCACGACCACAGACGAGCTGCCGCTGATGTCGAGCGTGTGTGATGTTTTGGAGCCGTGGTGCAGAGTGAGCCCTCCTCTAGCTGTGTCTGTGAACAATCTTTGTGAGTCACTGTCATTGTCAGTGAACAGAATCCACAAACAGGAAGTACCTTTGGTGTTATGGGGTAAATTTCAACTAAGAATAATAATAATATAAACTATGATAAAATAAAAAATAACGTCGTGCATTAAAATAAGGTAATAATACACTTTGATATATAATGCATAATATACAGTAAGTAGGTGCGAGTAGGTTAAATACAGTTTACAACCAGCATGTAGCCTGAAATTTGATTGTTTGGTGTGACGTCCAACAATCTTATAAGTGTCCTCTTTAAATTTGAGATTAACCAGACTCAAGGGTAATGTTGGTAGAACGAATTTGACACAAATATACCGGCAATCACCAAGTCTAAACGCAAATCTTTAGATCTGTATTCAAATCAGATCACAAACTGCCCAGTCCAGTAGAACCTTGTCCTCCTCATGAGAACAGAGAATATGACCCTCACTTCTGAGAACATTTACCATTCCTCTAACCTGTGGGCACAAAAACATGACTCTAACCTGTGTTTCTTGTGGTCCTCAGGGAGTCTCTGGCGTCGCAGCTCGAGGCCAGTCTGACCAAAGCTGACTCGGAGCAGCTGGCCCGCTCCATCGCTGAGGAGCAGTACTCGGCCCTGGAGAAGGAGAAGATCATGAAGGAGCTGGAGATCAAGGACATGCTGGCCCGACACAAGCAGGAGCTCAGCGACAAGGAGGCCACCATCAGCGCGGTGAGTACACGGCTTTGGACAGGACGGAGACGCTTGACATATTTTAGATACAAACATAAAAAAGACATTAGATATTTTGATTGAGGGAAAAGTGAGTGCGTCAGGGTTTAAGGGGGGACGAGACAAGAATGGCATCTGTTCTTATATGGGAGTGTGGTGTGTGTGTGTGTGTGTGTGTGTGTGTGTGTGTGTGTGTGTGTGTGTGTAGGTGTGTAGGTGTGTAGGTGTGTGTGTGTAGGTAAGTAATAAAACAGAAAATGAAAACTAATGAAATACAATATACAGCTAAAACCAGAAGTTTACATACACTATATAAAAAGACACATATGCTTTTTTTCTCACTGTCTGGCATGAAATCAGAATAAACCTGTTTTAGGTTGTTAGGATTACCAAAATAATTTCTATTTGGAGGATTGAGATCAGGACTTTGTGATGGCCACTCCAAAACTTTGACTTTGTTATCCTTAAACCACTTTGTAACCAGTTTGGCAGTATGCTTCAGGTCATTGTCCATTTGTCAAATCATTTAAATGCAAAATAATTTTACTGTATGTAAACTTTTGACTTTGAAGAAAGTAATGAAAATTTGTCTTAAAAATCTTTCTCTCATTAATCTGGCATTTAGCAAATAGAAATCCTTTTGGTAATCCTAACTGACGTAACAGAAAAAATTTAGTCTAATTTTATGTCAGTGACAGTTTCTTTTTATATTGTGTATATAAACTAAAAGAGGGAAAGATGGAACATTAAAAAAGAGAGAGAGGATAAGTCATTCAGTCATGTTATTTTTTTTTTCCTTCTACTTTTTTTTTACTAAATGGGGTCAGTACAGTCAGGGCAGCGTTCCTTTTTCCTGGACAGGCCTTGACCCTGACGGAGCACTGACCAGTGTGGCTCTATTGTGAGGTGAGCTTCTCCGTGAGGGAGTTGGTCATTGAGGCAACTCTCTGACCCGATATGGAGTTGGTTTGGCTCATCTGTTCAGTCGCTCTGGCAGATTTTTTTTTTTTTTAAATCTAATGTCTGTGGAGTGTTATCATGATGTAATATTTTTATTTTTCAGTCATAGAGGTAGAGCAGATTTTACTGTGAAGAAATACAACTATTTATCAGTTATTCACAACTAGAGATGCACCTCAGTGGGTTAGAGCAGATTAAAGTTTTTGTAAAAGTTTTTGCATAAAGACTTTTTGAGAGCTATATTGCTATACATAAATATTACAAATTATGTATTTTTGATGATTGCAGGTTCAGAGAAGAATGATACAGTAGAAAGATGCTTTGGCAGGAGCATTTTAAATAGTTTATTCAAAATGATGAGTAACTTTCCACAAACCTGCCCGGTCTCCATGGAAACATTACTTTTGCCTAAAATGTTCCACAATATGGGATTACACTTATCTTGCATTTATTCATTTATTAATTATGATTTGTGTCGGTGTAGATATGTATTTTTACACATATCTTAAATGAATGGTTCCATTGTCCTTTTTGCTGTCTGTTCAAACTCCGATGAATCAGTTTGAAATGTGAGTCTGATGTCTTGCCCGTTGACTGTTTGCAGCTGGAGGAGTCTAACCGCACTTTGACTGTGGATGTGGGTAATCTGGCTGGAGAAAAGAGGGAGCTCAACAACCAGCTCAAAAAGATCTACAGACAGGTGAGGGCCTCCAGAACATGCTCCTTCCAATAAGAACACTCCAGTGGTCAAGACTATCACTACTTTTACACAGAGCAGAACTCCGAGCGCACTGAATTGACTGAATTCAGATCGTCTTTGCCCTAAGACTTGTCACAACGAATAGATGCGAAGGAGGCCTAAGGGGCATTTAGTAATTTAGGATTAGCACTAAAACTCAGCAGATATAATTACTAATAAAAATGGCTAACAGACATCTAACCATACTTTTGGTAGAAATAGATCATAGCTACATCATTTACGTTTGATTTTTTTGACATGTTAGGAACTGCATTACTCACAAGTTATTTGCTTTCAACAGCACAAATAATTACACTGACGTGCCGGTGGTTTTCACTTTCACTTTAACATAGTGGACCAAAACAAAACAGCTCAAAAACTAAGGGATGAGAGTGCATCAAACCTGTGCAGCTGCAGCTGCACCGGCTCCTATTTCACATTGGGTCAATTCAAAATGTTATTTTAAATGTCTGTGCTCTATGGGTCCTGTCTGCACTCTATGGGTGCTCTGTCTGCACTCTATGGGTGCTCTGTCTGCACTCTATGGGTGCTCTCTCTGCACTCTATGGGTCCTCTGTCTGCACTCTATGGGTGCTCTGTCTGCACTCTATGGGTGCTTTGTCTGCACTATATGGGTGCTCTGTCTGCACTCTATGGGTGCTCTCTCTGCACTCTATGGGTCCTGTCTGCACTCTATGGGTGCTCTGTCTGCACTCTATGGGTGCTCTGTCTGCACTCTATGGGTGCTCTCTCTGCACTCTATGGGTCCTCTGTCTGCACTCTATGGGTGCTCTGTCTGCACTCTATGGGTGCTCTGTCTGCACTCTATGGGTGCTTTGTCTGCACTATATGGGTGCTCTGTCTGCACTCTGTGGGTCCTGTCTCACTCTATGGGTGCTCTTTATTTGAGGGAGTTACTGCAGCCCTATATTCCACCCAGAGCCCTGAGGTCAGAGGTCAGCTCCTGCTCCTGTGCTCAAAACCAGGCTCAAGGCTAGAGACAGAGCCTTTTCTGTGGCAGCACCCAGACTATGGAACAGCGCCCTCTGCCTGTCAGATCCTCTCAGTCTGTAACACAGTTTAAGACTAGACTGAAAATCCACCTATTCTCCCTGGCATTTAACACTAGACAGGTGGGATATCTTAGTGTTAATTTTCTTTTCCTATATACCGTGTTATCTGTGTATTTGTTTTTTGTTGACTTCTATGTACTGTACACCTACTTTCTCCAGTACCGATAGCTTTTTTTCTAATCATCCACATACAAGGAAGTGCGGTGTTAGCGTGCTAGTTTCAGTTAGCATTACCACGATAACATAACTCCACTCTGGGCACTGAAAGTTGTGAAAAGTGCTTATAAACTCATCAGATTGAATTATTAAGATGCTCGGAATGCATAAGGTGAGTGAGGAATAATTTGAATCACTGCAAACTGTTTAAAATGAGCTAGTTCTGTTTTTCACATTTTATGACAGTAAAAATCAGGTACAGCACCTTTAAGGTCGGACTCAGTCTCCAGGAAATGAAGTGTCCCCACGGTGCATGGAAACCTGAAATAAGTGTATGTGTGTGTGCAGAGCTGCACAAGATGAAGGAGGCGGAGAAGCAGCACAGCACCATCAAGGTGTCGTATGAGAAACAGCTCCAGACCGAGAGGACGCTCAAGATCCAGGTACGAGCACAGGCCAAAGAATGTTCCACGTTTATGCTTTTTTTTTTCCCATTCCTTTTGAGTAATACTCTTCACACCAGCCCTCTGAGCACATCACACTTTACAGGTTTTAGGTTTTTATCTCTCATAGGTGTAATACATAACACCTTCTGACAGCTTCACGAAAAATCCAATAAAACAGCCAGGTTTGATTTATTAAAGGTCTATTGTGTAACTTTTCTAGTGTAGGCTGTGACACCTGCTTGTCTCCATGAGCATGTTATTGCTTGACCTGGAATATTGCAGTATGTAAAGTATTAAACTGGAGAACAGCAAGTGATGTCCAAGTTGACCAAGTTGCAGGTTGGATCTGTGCAGAGGCGAGCCCGCACAGGAAGAATTAGTGTTTTTTTTAAAGAGGAGGTATTATGCAAAATTGACTTTTTTGAGCTTTCTGCCATGTTATAACATTGTTGCTTCATCAAAAACATGTCTAAAGAGGTTTTAGATGTCATCCATGAACGTTTGAGTAATTTAGTAATCTCTCCCGGGCTCTATTTGAACCTGTCTTTGCTAGCTGTCCAATGCTCCACCCACAAACCGCCCTCACCTAAGCTGTATGTTTTTCATAACTACAAAAATGCAGTATACCAAACAGTACACTCCAACTTGACAAACCTGATGTGATGTGCAGTAGTTTCATTAGCGGGATGCAGCCGATTGTGTTGTGATAGTGCTCTGAAGGGGGAGTGACTTAGAGCAGGAAACAAAGAGAGGGGAGATTTAGAATGTCAAAATAAATTACACTTTTTAATACGTTGTTTTTGGCGAATATCGCATTTTCAACAATAAAAGGTAACATGGCGAAGTGTAATACCTCCTCCTCTTTAAGCTATTTTATGAACAATGGACACACCTGTATTTGACTGCTTACAAGATGGATGTATTTAAAGGACCTGCGTGACGCAAAAGTGACTCTTGTAGCTTTAAGTCATGTTCTAATGCTGTTACCCGTCCTCGAAAACAGACTTGGAGTTGTGTTTTGTTCATTCACACATGTTTGAGTAAAACTTTATTAGTCTGTCTACATCTCCAAAGCTCAAAATGCTCTGTTCCACCTTGTGATGTCATGAAGTGGGAGTTTTCAAGTTAACAACTACCTTTTACCTTTAGTTCAGTCGCGATTGGCAAATGCAGGGCTGAAATTATTCAAATGATTCTAGTGAAGGTGTATGGAGTTTAAAAACACAGTGGAGCACTTCTTGTATTACCACATGACAAAGTGGAACAGACGGTTTTCAGTTTGAGAGAAGAACTCAGCCTAAATGTGCAGGGTTTGTGTGTTAAACATGTGTGAATGAAACAAAACACAACTCCAGTTCTGTTTGTGATGAGGAAGCAACATTATATCAGAGATCAGAGAATAGTCTAATATGGGCCCTTAATGCCATACTGTGTAAGATTTCAGGGAAAGCAGTGATGAAAAGTTACACAGTGCACCTTTAGCCAAAAAGTAAATGAAAGGTGAATGAATTAGCGCAGGATTGGAGTGACTCATCCTCCCACGCAGATGCAGACAGATTCTACATTAGACTAAGAGCTGTTATTATGTTTCATTATGATGTAATCTCTGTCCTGCACTCGCCTCTATATCCGGAGATGCCTCAATTTGGTCTAGTCACTGAAGAAATTGTACTACAGTAGATTATTTTGAAGTAAAAGCACTCTTACTTAAGTATAGTTTGATGTTACTCTCCTCACTGCGAGTCTGCAAATGACCAGAGGTGTGTAGAGTAAAAAGTGTTTGGGAAAAGTTGCATTATCTGAAAAGTTCCACAGTCTAGCATTATCCTCCCTGCATTTATTAAATTGTGATGTTTTTTTTGCCAAATAAATACCTTGAAAAACACACACATACTTAATGTGAGCGGAGTTGCCTTTGCAGGGAAGATTTCAGGCAAAGCATTAACATCTATCCATGGAGACCACCCAAAAGTTACATAGTGCTTGTTTTAACTGCACTATGAACCTACTGGACACTGAGGGATTACACAGATATAAGACACCATGGGAATAGTAAAGAAAGTACTATCATTTAATGTGGAAAACTGTGGTATCAGAATCGAGTCTATTTATTTGTATTTAATGTTGTTGTATTGAACGTGCTTTGTTGTGTTGTCATTTTCGTAGGCTGTCAATAAGCTGGCGGAGGTGATGAACCGCAGGGAGACCATCATCCGGGGGGCAGCGGGGCACAGACACCACGGTCCACCGCAGGGAGAAGTAAAACCGCAAACTTCAACTGGAGCTCAGGGCCGAGAAGGAGAAACTCAACAGCACCATCATCAAGTACCAGAGGGAGCTCAACGACATGCAGGCGGTCAGTACACACACACACATACACACAAAGAGAGCCGTGCAGGTGTATAGCACAAACACACTCACACACAGAACCATGCAGGTGTACAGCACAAACACACACACACTCCCAGTACCATCAGCAAATACCAAAGAGAACTCAACGACATGCAGACGGTCAGTATACACACACACAGAGCCATGCAGGTGTACAGCACAAACACACGAAGACACACAGGTTATCACCACGAAGAAACAGACGATCTGGCCCAGAGTGTTGGGTCCTGGCTCCTCTTATTCACTGCAGGTGGTGTTGATTGCGCTGATAGAGTCCAGTGTGCGCGTAGGAGGAGCCAGGACTCTCCTCACAGCTCCAGGCTCAGACAGGTGAGGGAGCGGCAGGCACACACACAGGAGGCAGGGACAGAACAGGGATCATGACAGTACCCCCCCCACCCCCCACCCCCAAAGGACAACTCCCAGTCGTCCCAAAGAGCTTGAACCAACTCGGGATGTGGTACGGGGCAGTCCCTTGGATGAGAATCTTTTGTCCAGCGTAGCTGCCATGGTCCGAATAAGGGCAACTTGAAGGCATGAGTAGTCCCTGGGCGGAGTGCGGTGTCCAGCGGAGCTATAGCGAGCTACAGCGGCCCGGATAAAAACAAGGACATGAGATGTCCCTTGGACGGACGACTGGATCCAGCGGAGCCACACAGTCCAGACAAGGACGAGAAGGCCACACAGTCACGATGAGGTCCCTGCGAGAGATACAGTGTCCAGCTGAGCTACATCGGCCCGGATAAAAACAAAGGACATGAGGAGGTCCCTGGACGGAAGACTGTGTCCAGCGGAGCTACAATAGTTCAGATGAGGGTAGCAGACACGTTAAGGTCCCTGATGGAAAGCTGTGTCCAGCCGAGCAACAACGGTCTGAATGAGGGGTAGCAGACATGAGGGGGTCCCTGACGAAAGACACATGTCCAGCGGATTTTTCAGCAACAACAGTCTGTATGAGGGGTAGCAGACATGAGGCGATCCCCGGACGGAAGACAATGTCCACGGAGCAACAACAGTCCGTATGAGGTGTAGCAGACATGAGGAGATCCCCGGACAGAAGACGATGTCCAGCGGAGCAACAACAGTCCGGAGAGGGGTAGCAACATGAGGGGGTCCCTGGACGGAAGACGCGAGTGAGCAAGGCTTTCCAGATCTTCTGTCGTGTTTTTGTCGGCCCCGAGTCTGCTTGGTCCATTGTGTGGCCAGATCGTTTCTGTCGTAATGTTGTTGGTGAGACGGACCAAAGGGTGCGGGACTCGGGGCAAGTTTAACCATGTTTATTGACAAAACACACAAATGACGGTAGATACATGATGAAGCTGCTGGGTGCAGGAGTGAAGGTCGGGTCCACTGCAGGTGGTGGTGATTGCGCTGATAGATTCCAGCACACACAGGAGGCAGGGACAGAACAGGGATCATGACAAGAACATGCCGGCACCCAGTATACACACACATGTACAGGAGAGAACATGCAGGTGCTCAGTACCCACACCACACACACACGTACATGTGTGTGTATGTTGAGAACATGCAAGCGCTCAGTAACACACACATATACACACATGAACAGGAGAGAGAACATGTAGGCGCTCAGTACACATACACATATACACACATGTACAGAGAGAGAACATGCAGGCGCTCAGTACACACACACATATACACATGTACAGGAGAGAGAACATGCAGGCGCTCAGTGCACACACACATATACACACATGTACAGGAGAGAGAACATGCAGGCGCTCAGTACACACCACATATACACACATGTACAGGGAGAGAGAACATGCAGGCGCTCAGTACACAGACAGACCATTGACAATAATGGAGTGACATTTGGAATCAGCAGGTATAAAATGAGCGACTTCAATTTAGAAACTGTCAGATTTAATGGAGGGGACTTCAATTTAGAGAAAACAGGAATCTGGATTATTTGGCACATAACATGAAGATAGATTTGGACGCTTCACATAAACTATGGAAAAATACTTTACACTCAACAAGACATATTCATTTTACAGCCCCAATATGTAAACTTTTTTTATAGGCAAAAAATAAAAACAGCCTTTTTTTCATTCAGTATGTTTTTATTGCACTGAAAAGTAATGTAAGTGAAACACTGGTTTGACTCTTGGCCCTAGAGGACGGCCTCCTGCTGTTTCCATGGAACCAAGTTAAGAGTATAACTACAGTTCTATGAATCCCGCCCATAGCACACCAGAGCTCTGTGCTGAATGTATGCAGTACTGCCCCCCCATGTCACCTTTTATTTCCGGCGGCCTCCCATCCAAGTCGCACCTAACCTGTATGTGTGTGTGCTGTAGATGATCGCAGAAGAGACAGCTGTGCGTGTGGAGATGCAGATGGCGCTAGACTCTAAGGACAGTGACATTGAACAGCTCCGGTGGTCAACTCTCCACCCTCAGTGTGCACTCTATGGACTCCACCAGCAGCATCGCTGACCTGGACACCACCCCGCAGATGGATACCCAGGGGTGTGTAAAACAAACACACCACTGCAGATGGGATACACCAGGTATACAAAACTAAACACAGCAATAAGACAGAGGGATATCCAGTATGTGAATCAACACACATGTACATGTACAGTTCCTAGATACTCCTGGCCAGATCCAGGTCTAGACAGAGGTCCCAGTCGCTGCAGCCCCTCACTGAGTTAAAGGATGGGTCTGTGGACACATTACCTTTGGTACATTAAGTTTTACATAAAAATTTAACAATAGGGAAGAAAGAAATACAAATGTAAATGCAAGTGGTGACATTTGCAGCGGAATAATTTCTCCCGAGTGCCAGATGGAAGATAATGAGTCGTTACAAAAGTGCTGGTTGTGTAAGCAAATGGAGAGCGCAGACAGCACAGAGATACAAGAAATGAGAGTTTGAAGTACTTAATCATACCTGCTGGTGTTATACCTGTTCTGCTGTGACAGTCCTGAGCAGAGCGTGAGGGCAGAGAGACAGCGGACACACAGAAATCCTTTTTAAACTCTTCTTGAACTAATACAACCCGGCCAGATTAGAGGGGTTGACTGTACAGGTGGCAAATTGACAGAGCGAGTTGCAGTTATACATTATGAGAACTGATACTTGTATGTCTATGGCAAAATGTTCAGTAGTTACCATGGTGACACAATGCACACATTAGCAAAACAAGCATCATACGTTTTTAGATTGTCTGAAAACTCAAGAAAAAATCTAAACGGACGGATTTAAACAGCTAAATCAGTTTTTTATGGTCGATTGTGGCTCAGATTAAAGTGTAACGTGAGTAGTACAGAGCTTCAGACAGAGCAGTGCCTCTAGTTAGCTTCATGATGTTGATGTCATCGGCTGTAAAGTATCAATAATGGAGAAAAATGAAATCAGTGAACCAACCTGACACATCCCACAGAATGCCTCCACTTTTTCACTCTCCTCCCTTCCTCTCATTTTACTGTTCGCGATTCTATATCTTATGATCACCTGTTTTCTCCGCTCCTCCTCCCGCCTTCCTGCATCTGTCGCTTTCCCCTCTCCCTCTTTTTGCCCTTCTCTCCCCAAAACGTTCCCTCCCCTCCTTCTAACTCCTCTATCCCCTTCGTCTCTGTTTCCCTTCCTCCTTTCCTCTGCTTCTTTGGCTTCGTTCTTTCTCCTCTTCTTTCTCCTCCCCCCCGTCCTCCTTTGCTCCCTCTTCACTCACCCTCCTCTTCTTCTCTCTTCCCTCTCCCTCGTTCCTCTCTTCTCTCCTCTCCCTTCTATCTCTCCTCTTTCCCTCCTCTCCCCTCTCCCTGCTATCCTCGCCTCTTCCTTCTATCCCTCCTCTTCCCATCTTCTCTTCCTTTGCCCTTCTGCT